>CM047901.1:249309-630783 GCA_026229545.1 Pistacia atlantica | reverse complement strand
GGTATAGTTCAAGCTCCATGTATATATTTTTATATTTATGCATTAATGTCAATAATTTTTTTTCCCCTTTTAGAGTCATTATTCTTGCATTCTAAGATAAGAAAAGAAAATATTATCAAACGGGTACACATATAATCATCGATTATTACTAATTCAGGAACATTATAGATCCGGTATTGTACTGTAAATGACGGAAGATAATCATTAAAGTTTAAAATAAGTGGGAATTCTAAGTAATTTCAAGTGCATGCACACAAACTATTTGCATGGAAGTTTGATAATTTATTTATTAGCTTGATGAATATAGACATGGAAATTGGTAGATCCAAAAATGGATTGATTGATTTGAGGTCTTAGTTTAGTGGTAGGGTCTTTTTGCCACTAAATGCTTTATTCACACTACAATTTTATCAATTCCATATATATGTATATATTATTAATGTTGTTTTTAGTTAACCCTACAAAATTATCAAAGTTTATAATATTGTTTGCTTCAAAGAAGCCTCTTTTTGGTTTTTTATATTTATTTTTTTTTAAAAGCCCTAATCAATAGATAAAAAAGGGATAAACTATTCCCAATGATCAAATATCTAAATTCCACCAATATAATAATTAAATTAATATTAATTTATATATATATATTAAGTGACAAAAACCATTTAAAGATGCCTTTTAGCCCCACAAAAATATTAATTTTTTTTGTGTGAAAAAAATTTAAGAAAATAAAAAAGGGTATTCTTTTGAAAAACTTAAATTTATTCTTTGTTAGGAAATAAAATCAATGTCAAGTAATATAAATATTAAATATATTTCTTAAAATATTGGTCTAATATATACTATAATCTCAATGAGAATCGCCCAAGATCTTCACATGGGATATATTTAATTTAATTTGAGATATTGTCATATTATTTCCTATATAAGTATAACAACCCATCACCCATCCATATTGCAATTTTTAAATAGAAAAATTAATATTTTATTTCAAAATAATTAAAAAAAATTCATCAATCATCAAAGAGTAATTATATTTTTTATTTATTTTTAATTATTTTATCATATATGAAATCGTCTAATTAAACAATATTACGTAATATTATAAACTGTCAGAATTTTTTTTTTTATGCAACTTATACTAACTATCAATAAGAGTGTGCTATATCGTCGCATAGTTATATATGTATACATTATACAATATTTTTTCTTTTATTTTTTTTTAATTTATTTTTCTACTCTTGTAAAAGAAAGCTTTCAAAAATAGAGTGGAAAAATAAATTCCAAAAAGGAGTTTTGTGTAATTTCATGTCTCTATTTTCAAAAGTGTACGAAGAATAAGGGGATAGAAAGACAGGCGTGTAAGGAAATGGGTCCGAGCCCACGAAAGTAAAGCACGAAACCAATAATAATACTCCAATTTGGTGGCCCCACTCTATCATCCTTACTTCCCTCACGCGCTCTCATAACACTCTCCCCACTCTCCACTTCCCATCCATCAACTTGAATTTAAACTTAATTATTGTAAGGGTATTTGTTCATAAATCTTAAACTTTTTAAGTTATTATTATTATTATTATTATTATTTTTTAAAAGTAAGACAAGATATAATTGAAAAATAATATGAAATAAATGTATTATGCTACATATATCGATCCCATAAAACTCTAAAAAATTTAAATAAAATAGATGTATCACGTTATTTTCATATCAATTCAATTAAATTTGATTATAGATAATATCTCAATTAAAATATTTTTAATAAAATTTTACTGTAAATATGCTTATTTTTCTTTTGCTTGCTTAACCACCTATAGAAATTTGTAAAGTAAATATATATACAATGAACTTTTATTAGATAAAACATATATAATACGATAAGCTCACACCCAAAGCTTTTTCTTATTAAGTATTTAAAGAAAAAATTAGTATCTTCTCTAAATTCTTAAATATTATATTTAACTCATTTTTGTTGTTTTCATTTCATAACAATATTTTTTTAGCAAAGCATTAGGCATTAATTTCATCAATATTTATATTATTTACCATAAACATAAAAACTTATATAGTAAGTTATTTTGGCTTATAAATACAAATTAATTTATTAACATATTTTTTTATTTATATAGTAAATATTAAATAACATTAAATTTATTAACATATTATTTTTATTTATATAGTAAATATTAAATAACATTAAATTTATTACTGTCCAAATGTTCCCGCGTGGAAACATGTGCGCGTGGGGAACAATATCTGTTTTTTGAAAACAGAAAAAATGTTTTCGCTATTACATTAAAACAGTAGTGTGAGTGAGTGAAGAAGAGTTGCATTTTCATTACAAGATCTTTCTCTTTGCTGTCAGAACAAACAAAACTCTGAACCCAAAAACACTTTGCAAAAACACTGTCACTTGACCGTTTCATTTTTTTGGCAAGAACCCGAAGCAGAAACAGTGAAAACAGTAGCATCAATCTGCTTTTGTTTTTCACAACAACAACAGAGCCCCGTTTCTCTCTTTTCGTTCTGGTTAAGGATTGCCACTGCTCCCTCAGCTCAACTGGGATTCCTCCAGGTATCCTCGTTTTCGTTTCTTTTGTTTTTGTTTTTGTTTTTTTGCTTCCAAAAACCAGTCTTGCAATCTCAGTATGTCTCTTTTTGGAAAACAAAATTCTGGGATTTGTTCTGTTTGTTTCCGTTTTTAGTGGGTTTGTTTTTGTTTTGTATAATTTTTATTTTTTAAATTTAGAATTTGGATCTAGTTGAGAACGTGGGTTGGTGGTGGTTTTGCTAGCTAAAGTTTGGTTCTTTAGATCTGATTGAGCTAAAATGTGGAAACTTTATTAACAAAGAGCGTCTATGATACTTGTTTATGTTCAGATTAGTTCAATTGGCTTTAGATTTATTACAATTGTAGAGATTTTGTATGTTAATTTGTCAAACGGATGTGATATTTTTAGGTTATTCAAATGCTTGAAATTGAAGCTTTGTAAGGTGGGAATTTTAATTTATTTAAAGGAATAAAGTAAGTGTTTGAATTTGAATACAGTAGCTTGTCAATTCCTATGATAAAAAGAATATGTGAAAATTGAACATATTTGGATGAGATGGCAATTTTGTGAGTTATTTAATTTGGGAAATATGTGACATGGACATTTTTGGGGAGATATGAGGATTGACTATAAATGAATATGCGTTGAAAAAGGGCATACTAGAAAACAAGGAGTTTTTGTTTTCATTGTAAAAGAATTGTAAGTTTCGCAAGTTGCAATGTGTCCAAATAGATCAAAATTTGATAACTGAATATGGTGGAATTATGCTTATTAAATGAGTGGCATGTGAAGTTAGTTGCATAATCTTTATTTTGATGGTCATGACACGTTGACGTTTATTTATGAAAAGGATAAGTTTCTGATCCATAGTAGTTATTGGTTTCCTTCATTTTGTTTGCTTTAAGATATTATGCTGGGTTTTGAATCAATTTGTCATCATTATGCAGTGTTGAAGTCCTCAACATATTCTAGTTGACCAGTGAGAAATTGACGTGACGCTCCATGAACTTTGGGTGGTTAACTATCTAAACATGGATAAAGTATCTCCTGATTGTCCATACCCAGGATGCTTTTTTTGTGTTATGAAGGAAGGAAATCCAAGTAAGCGCAGAGCAAGTATATTGAAATTCTTCAGAGAACTACCCTCGCAGGATGATGATGGGCAGGTTTTACCAATCAGTGGCCTATGGAACACTGCTATGGCACATCCCAATGATCCCGAATTCATAGAGTTAGGAATATTTGAATGCATGTCTTCACTAATATGTAAGGGTTTGAAGAACCGTCGCTGGCTTTCTCATGACCAGAATATATACATTCCTTATTATGCAGCGCACATTATTGGATCCTATACTATGAACATGGAAGAATTTGCAGAAAGTGCTGTTCATGCTGGGGTAATTGCTCCTTTAGTTGAACTTTTGAGAGGGAGGTTGACTTGGGTTGAACAGAGAGTGGCAGTGCGAGCTTTAGGGGCACTTGGCTACATATCCCAGTACCTTTCCTGCTCTAGCAAGTCAAGGTGAAATCCTTGAGCTCTCCATACAACTAGCAATGAGTTCACTAGAGATAGTTTACTCGCATTTCTACCAGTATGTTGATAGGAGGCTCAGTTATCACTGTGATCTGCTAACTCGTGGCATGGGTGGTGTTGAAATGGAATCCCGGAAGGCAGAGGAATGGGCCAGTCAGTTGCAGTGCTGGTCCCTTCAGCTCATTAATTGTTTTGCTTTTAAGCCTGAGTTTCTTCCTGCGATCTGCAAACCTGAATTTCTGACTAAACTACCAGGCATGTGGGGAGGACTTGTTAACGAAAACTCACCAGCTGGCATTGGTTTATTGAGAACAATTTGTCACCATAAGCTTGGTAGGGGACCTGTTGCTAGCTGTCCTGGCCTTATTGAAGCATTGTGCAATATCGCTCGATCTTCAGATGATTGGCAGTATATGGCAATTGACTGTCTCCTTTGGTTGCTCCAAGACCCAAGCACATGTCATAAGGTATTTTTCTCATCAGCTAGTTTGTTTTAACTCTAATCTCACATTCGTATCCCTTTTGCTGTGTGAATTACTAAATGAAGTTTTGGAAGGCAAGGTTATAAAGCTGGACTAATTTTTCTTTGTTCTCAATGGGCATGATTCATGGGTGTGTCGTCAAGGATCCTACCATATTATAAGTTATAACCATGATAACTGACATTTTTAAGATCTTTGTGAGTTTCTGAGTGAAGCTTAAATCTGATTTCTATGTTTAGTAGTTTTGGTAATAGTAATTTCGCCATGAATGCTTTAACAATTGTGTTCGACATAAGAGCATCTGTTTCTACTTAGTATGACATAATCTTGCTTGTTTTTAGGTATTCTTTAATTTAATATGGTGGAAGAATCACTTCAAATAAGGTGCATTGTCCAGTTATTAAAATGACTTTCTGGTGCTAAGGACTTGTACCTAATTATGTCCGATATATTTCAGTAGATTCCCGTTTCCTTTCTGGTGGTTACTTACCACTAATTATTTGATTTGGGTTTTAGTATATTAACCATGCAATTTCCACTTAATGTTTCTCAATCTGTCCATATAGGTGATTGATAAGGCAGTACCTGCACTTGTAGATCTGGCGGAGATAACAACTCTGGGTGATCACAAAAAGCTTGGGGATTCTATTGTTAATGTTCTTCAGGAATGTATCCAATCGCAAGGGACAGGACGTAACTCTATAAATAACCGCACTAAAGAACAGATTGAAGAACTATTAAGCTCCAGACAGAGATTAAAGTGGGAAAAGAATATGCCAAAAGAGGATCTTCATATCAAACAGGCAGCTGCGCTGGTAGTCAAGCTCGAAGGAAATTCCCTATTCTCATCAGGAAATATATCCGGAGCTGCATCAAAGTACTCAGAAGCTTTGGCCTTATGCCCAATGAGATCCAAAAAGGAGAGAGTTGTTTTGCACAGTAATAGAGCTCAGTGTCATCTCCTGTTGCAACAACCCTTGGCTGCCATAAGTGATGCTACACGTGCACTTTGTCTTCACAACCCGCTTAACCGTCATGCCAAAAGCCTTTGGAGAAGAGCTCAGGCTTTTGACATGCTTGGCTTAGCTAAAGAGAGCTTGTTAGATGCCATTCTATTCATCAATGAATGCTCTCAATCAAATGACCCTGATCTTTCTCTGAGGCAAAATAAGGTCCCTGACTATGCCGAGAGATTAGTCAAGAAGCAGATGCGTGCAGCTTGGTTATTTAGAGAGGCAGCTATTAAACATGGAGGTGTCCATTGTGACGGTGATGCTGGGGACATATATGGCCAGGACACTGATGGTTCTGAATGGGAGACAGCAAGCGAAAGTGATATAGGAAATGATGGCAGAGATGAAATGGGTGATGAAGATGATGATAGCGAATGGAAGAATGAGGATGAGAGGAAAGATAAATATGATAAGCCACCAATGAAAGGTACAATTCAATGTCTCAATGCTCTGTAAAAAAATTAGTGCTTTGGCTTCTGTGAAAGAAAAAGAAGAAATTGTTATATTTGTAGAGTTATATTCAACCCCTGATACCACTTAACTACTAGTTCTTTCTTGACAAAAGTAGGCTCATAAGATTTAGGCAAATAGGTTTGATTAGCCAAAAAAAACTATCAATAATTGCTATGCTTCAGTTTTATTTCGACCTACGGATATTAATAGACAGCCTTTTCTTGTTCTTTTTGAGCTAAATAGCATAAGAAAGGTCTTTAACCATGAACTTCACGTTAGGGTTCAGTTTCAAATATCCAATATGCATAACATCATACCGATTGGTAGGATTTAAAATCTTCCACTGTCATACTGGTACATGGAAGAATAAAAAAATTATTAAATCTGTCATGTATGTCAACCTAAGAGTTTTATTTGCTGTCATGTATGTCAACCTAAGAGTTTTATTTGTATTACTGACATTCTATATGGTATAGCAACCTGTTTTCGAACAATTGTTTCTTGTATTATTCCTGTGCATGTTCATCATATATATTTTGTTCGTGATGACCTTTTGTATTTTCTTGTTCAGCTTGATGTCTACTGCTACAACTTTTTTATCCGGTGGATGTTCTATAATGTGTACATGTTTGTTCGTTGGATTCCTAAACATTGTATTGGAACCTTGATTTGGTACAGACATAAAGAATGCATACAATGTGCAGCTTGTGGACGATGAAACATGAATATCAGAATCTAGACATGTTACCAACATTGACTTAAAGGTACCATCCTTTCTTAACGCGCTACAGTGAGTATTGCTCTATTGTGTTAGGAAGAACTTGTTTTGTTAGTTTTCTTGCTTATTTTTTTCCTTTTTGCTTTCTCAATTTATTCATGTCAATGTTAATTTCAGTTGTAGAAAATGAGCCTGAGTGTGAGTATAGAGAAATTTTTTTTCAGTCTAGAAGTTTGAGTTGTTTAAAGAGTATTTTGTATATAGAACCCTAAGGGATTTTTGTCATTGAACTATCAATCATCTGAGCAATGAATTATAATTTGCTTTTGTCATCTTCCAAAGAACTTAAACCCACTAGAGAGCAATGATTTATTGCTAATTTAAATCAAACTTACTACAATTAAATCACATAAAAATTAAACCAGTTAATAAAAAAAATCAAACAATTTATTGATTTTGAAGGACTAGACACTGAATCATTTAGAGCCTTTCAAACTGGAGAATCAAACCTTTCAGGAAGCATAGCAGACTGCCAAGAACACGATATGCATAGGATTGGCTACCTCAATGGGGTCTTTTATCCTGGTTGGAGGAGAAATTACCAAACGTCTAGCATTCTCTCACACTTTAGTGCAAATGAATGAAATAAGCATCTTCTTCCAGAAGGATTTGAAGAATATTTTGGAAATTCTTATGATCTCCGTTTAACGGGGAGAAACATAAACAAAGCGAGCTGTCTTGTGTCAACCGTGTACTGTTGTAAGTTTGCTAATGCTCATCACTCCATTACTTTCATCATAATCATCTTCCAAATAGAGCCATTGATTAATGTAACATATGTTTTTTGTTTTTAGATCAATAACATAATGGTTACCATCACGAGTATATAAAATAACCCTTTATAGCCCCAAGCACCAAAGTCTTTAATTGCTCTGATATCAGTGCTTAACCTGAATTCTTTTACCCAGTTGCATTCTTTTGTACGATAATCTTTCAGCACCTCTATCTCCATCGCTCCATTAGATATAACATATTAACAAATTGACAGTTGCCAAGTATCCCCTCATATTGATCAATGAAAAGTTTTCATGAGTAAAAGGATTGTAGTCCTCAAAATTTGGATCAGGAGTCAACCTGAATTCCTCCTTTTTGAAATCGATTTTGCCTTTTCCATGAATCATCCAGTGTATGTCCATATGCAGTCACTCCACAAACACTTAGAAAACTTAGAAAACAATAGGGGATTAAGAAGACTCCTCGCCATGATTTGTGCCGGAAGTGTAAACTTCAGCTGCACGCATTAAACATGTACAAACATTCGAACAACTTTGTATGTGTTACTTGTACGATCAAATCCCATTCTGTACCATATTATCTTCATCAGTTCTTTATTGGCCTTCCAGACTTCACCAATTGGACGGCAATAGCTCCAAAACTTCTCCTCTGAGAGGATTCAATAGAAAGGCTAATTCAGAACATCTGTTTTAAATGCATGATAAACCATAAGCAACGTGACAAAGATGATAGTCCTTTTCTTTTCTACATTATCCGAAAACTCTATTGCAGGATCAGCATCCTCATAAGCGAATGCAATTTCTTTATAGACATCATCGCCATAGGAGGACTATGGCTCTTCAGTACAGGCCAATTCATGCTTGTTAGCGAATGAAACGCTGTCAATAATGTTGCAACACTTCTTTGACATGAAACGCTGTCAATAATGTTGCAACACTTCTTTGACACACATCGAAAACGCATAAGTTATTTTCTAGGTAATTTCAGAAAAATATTGTGGACGATATTAGCAAGAATATTAACATAGCACTTCTGTTGCTTTCCAAAAGAGCTTGAGCAATTAGAGATTTCCATTAATCCCCTAAACTCAATCTGAAAAGAACTGATCGATCTGTGCAACTGTATCCTAACCATACATATTATAACCTTACAAACCAGACAAATATTAAATTCACTTGACCTAAATTGAATCGTGAGCAAGAAACGACTATACGTGAAGTTAACAGGTTAAGAGAAAATCTAACCGAGACAGACGATTCAAGTCAAACATTCATTAGCAACATAAACATTAAGCAGAAGATTATGAATCTGAAAATAACCTACAGTAATGAATTGTGGTGTTGTTTTGGAGTATATTACAATGAAACCTAAAAACACCAGCAAGAACGTAATAGGGATATGTTGTTGATACAGAAAAGTCTTAAATTATTTCGGAGGATTTTTTTGGGGGTGGAGAGTTTTATTAGGCTTATGCTTGCTGTTATGTTTTCATGCTGACCTTTTCATTTCTTCAAAAAATATGTATATGTATAATTTTCTTTGAGTAAAAATCAATTTACCCCCAATTATTTCAGAAACTAATAAGGGTAATGTTATACCCATAACTTCTTCTCACAAACTTTTTCTCCCACAACTCTGATGTGGCAACTTGTCATTAGTCGCTCGTAAAATGGGTACCGCCTGCTTGTATGGGTCTTGCTTATCCATTTGTGAGCTAACAAATGACAATCTACCATGATAGGGGTTGTGAGAAAAGTTTGTGAGAAAAAGTTATGGATGTAGCATTTTCCAACTAATAATTACCCCCTAAAATCTTAAATCTATCTAATTTCGGTTAAAGAGACAAGGGTACAATAGTAATTATGTCTATCCACTTTTTTTTCCTCCTTTCTCCTCCTCATTTTTGTTCATTTTCTCCTCATCTTTTTTGTTTTCTCTTACAATACTAATTTTCGCCTTAATTTAGTTAGTTCTTGATACATTGCACCTTTTTTAAAAATGGAGAACAGAAGTAAAAAACGAGGGGGAGGAAGGAGAAAAGGAAAAGAGGAAATAAGTAATTACTATTATACCCTCATGCATTTAACAAAAAATGGATGAAGTTAGGATTTTAGGGGGTAGTTGATTAGTTTCTGAAACAATTGGGGGTAATTTGATTAAAATTTTGAAAATTTACATTTCCCAAACTGTAGGGGATAAATTATTTCGAGGAAGCTGTAAGCATGATTTGCAATGGAGTTGCCAAAGTTTCTAAGAGAAACCACACTCTTGGTATAACTGAATACTGTTCTTTGACTACTTGCAAATGCTTCTATAATCTTTCAGCACCCATATCTCCATCTGTGCAACCTCAGAAAGATATTATGGACGATATTAGCAGGAATATTAACATACCACTTTTGTTTCTTCTTTCCAAAGTATTTATGGAATTGGTGATTTCCATTAAGTTCATAGATTCTATATGAAAAAATCAATCAATTTAAGAACCTTGGAGAAAATATATAATTATCCTATTTCCCGGGATTTTAGGAAAAAAATTGATTATTTTTCTAAAAAGTTATATAAATATTATTGCAAATTGAAAAGTTTCTACAAATTTGTACAAGATCATTCAATGCAATTCATGGTTCTCCTAGGTTTATTACATTAGTTAAAAGGAACAAGCCAATTGAGATAATTAAGAAAGAGATTTAACATATCCATTATTGGTTACAATTTAATCAAAGGTGACAAGCAAACAAAATTAAAATTCTAAGCTGATCATCGTTCTTTTAATTAGGCAATACATAAACATTACGAACTCTTGAGAAATTTGTAACTATGGTTTTCAACAGGGTTGCCAAAATTTCTAAGACAAACAAGACTCTTTGTATAATTGTAGACTGCCCTCTCATCACAATTATAATCCTCTTCCGGAATGCATTGACTAATGTGATGTATGAGATTCTTTTTTAGATCAATAACATAATGTTCATGGTGACAAGTATCCAAAAATAAACCTCCATAGCCCCATGCACCAAAGACTTCAGGTAAACACCAAAAACCTTGCCATGAATCTTTGAGTCTTATATTCTTGATACATTAATTTGAATTCTCTTACCCAATAGTAATCTTCCTTTTCATCATAATCTTTTAGCACCCATATCTCCATCTTTGTGTAAGATAGAATATTGACAATAGCTAGGGATCCCTTTATAGTAATTAAGGAAATTCTTTTTATTAAGGAGCGAATGCATTGTACTCTAAATTCGGATGACGAGTCCACTTAAATTCCTCTTTTTTGAAATCAAAAGATGTTATCATCCTTTCGTATTGTTTATCGTTTACATAAGAATGATGCATTCACACCACATAAATTTAGTGTACAAGAGGGGTGTGAAGAGATTTGTCGTCACGAATTCGTGCCCAAAGTGTAAACTTCAATCTCATATTGATGTCAATGAAACACCCGAACAACCTTGATTGTGTTTGTTGTATAATCAAATCCCATCCCATACCACAATAGCCTCCACATTTTATAGGTGTTCTTCCACACCTCATCAATTGGCTTCGGTAGCTCCAAAACTTCTCTGGTGAGAGGATTGAATAAAAAGACTGATTCAGGTTGTTGATGGGATCATCCATCTTGAATGCATAATAGACCGTAAGCAACATGGCAAAGTTGATAGTTATGCTTTTCCTCTAAAAATTCCAAAACGGAAGTTTCACTTTTCTTCGTTACATAATTAGTCTCATCATATGCAATGGAATGCAAT
Organism: Pistacia atlantica; assembly: GCA_026229545.1. NCBI lineage: Eukaryota > Viridiplantae > Streptophyta > Magnoliopsida > Sapindales > Anacardiaceae > Pistacia > Pistacia atlantica. The sequence continues at coordinate 619,487 of CM047901.1, read as the reverse complement.
TACTTCACTAAATTCAAAGTGAGAGGAGTATATAGAATTTTCTTGTTGATTTTTACTTCTTTTAAAACACTCTCTCTCTCTCTCTCTCTCTCTCTCTCTCTCTCTCTCTAAATATATATATATATATATATATATATATATATATATATATATATATATATATATATATAATTGTTATACGTGATACAAATAATAAAAAGCTAGAAAACCTTGGCTTGTTTTATTCTGTGGTTTAGATATCTCTTTAGGAAAGAAAGATAATTCTTTCTAGAGTCCTCTTTTTTTTCTTTTTCTTTTTTCCTCTCAATTTTATGAAAATTCTAAGAAAAGAACCATTATTATGAACTTAACAAATGAAGAGAAAATCTTACCGAGCAAGAAAACTCAAGTCTGAATCGACAATGCCTTGAATGAATTCCAATCGGTACTGTCGCCCTAAACAAACAGAACCACAGTAGAGATAATGTAGTTAATAGATAATTAACAACATAAATATTAAGCAGAAATTCAATTTTTAAATCAGAAAACTTACAGTAACGATAATATAAACAAGAAGAAACCGGGCAAAGTATATTGTTGATAGTGATGAAAATCCTTAGTTTAATTTTGGGTTATCCTAGCAAGAAAATAGTAAGGCTTAAAGAGAAGATCTTTTCTTTTACGTTTTACCCTTTTTTTTTTTTTTTAAATTTATTTATTTTTCCTTTATAGAGTTCTTTTAGGTTTAATCTTTTTGGGATATCTTATTGCCGATTTTTACTTCTTTCAAAACTGGATATATATATTTATTTATTTTATATATATATATATATATATATATATAGATATAATAATAATAATAAGAGTCAAGCAAAATATCCATGAAAGAAAAAAATAAAATTAATTACCACAATAAACCCTCAAAAGTTTCGTGCAATAGAATAAAACACTCGCAGATTTGGCCGCGATCCAGTGTGTGCTAGCCAGGTGATTTGGCCGCCGGACGGGAAGAATTTTGGATTGAAAAAGAAACCAAAAGAGATAACGTCTATAAGAATATTTAGATAAATTAATACCAGTTTTCAGTCTATAAAAAAATTTCTTTTGGCCTTTTTCAAAATTTTTGTTCTGTATAAAACGATAGCCTCTTTTGTATTTGAGCTTAGTATTTGTATGTAATAATATTTAGATAAGACAATTCTTATAAGAGTATGTTTGCCCTTTATGGAAATGATATAATTGACATCTCGAATTATCTTTTTTGTGCAGTAGGTCCTGGGGAAGAGTTTTGCTAAATTTATACTGTACGGGTCAAACCAAAAACAAAATACTTTTTCTTAGTAGGTGTGATCCGTTGTACATGAATCCTAATTTTTTCAGTTCTTTTGATTCCTTAAGTTAAATTTTTCCTGTTTCTGGTGGTATCAAGATACCACTGTGTTGGAATATCTTATTTGTCTCACCAGGGAAAACAGGATATCCCCAATTTTTTTTAATTCAATCCTTTTTTTTTTTTTTCCTCTCCTTCGGACCAACCCACCCGCGCTTCTTATAATAGTTAAAGTGATTGGCTTTTTGTTGAATATATGACTTGATAATTTTTGTTTTCATTATTATTGTTGTTGTTGTTATATAAAAGTAAGTGTTTTGAAGTGATGATATAAGTAGGGCCGTCTCAAGAAAATTTATTTGTGGCTAGATAAGAGTTACTTTGGGGCCCTTTTTAATAATATAAACATATATTAAAAAATTATTTCAAATTTATTTTTCTTACCTTTTTGAGATGTAAAATCACTAATTAAATTTTTATATTCAAGTTTAGAAAACCAAATTTTTTTAAATTGATAATATAACCAAATTACCTAATCTTTCTTGTGAGGGCGAGAGGTGGACGGCAGGCTATCGAGATCAGGTAAGTGAGGGGTTTTGGGGAGGGCTGAGGGGACGAAGACGTTGGTGTCAGGAAAGGTCAACGACAGCGGATACATGCCAGAACTGTCGCACGCGGTGAAGAATGAAAATGGGTTGTGAAAATCAGCAAAAATCAACCAAATTGGGGGTTGTCAAGGCTGTGAAAATGTTTAGAAATGATTAAGCGATGAATCCGATCAATTTTGGTGAGAAAATTGACTGGAATCATCACTTCAATGCCAAGAGCAACACTATGGCAAAGTAGAGGGGTGGAGATGCAATGTTTTCATCATTTTAGGGATCGAAGGGGTGTTTTGAAATTTTAGACATTTAAATAACTAGTTTAGTTAAATTATGGGTGTGAATGGAAAATATGAAATATAGTTTTTTGTAAATTTATGTTAAAAAAAGTATAATTGAATTTGGGCATTTGCTTTTTTGGGGCCCTTTGGATTAAGTTTTGATAAAAAATTATAAATTTTTTTAAGCCCAATGGTATTTCAGTGAATCTATTTAAAAAAATTTAAATAATTTTGGACCCCTCTTTTTGGGGCTATTTTTTTGGGGGCCCTAGGCAGGTGCCTTACCTGCCTACCCCTTGGGCCGGCCCTGGATATAAGGTTAGTGAAAAGATTTTAAAATAAAGTATAAAACATTTAATTGATTAATAACAAGGTTCTCTTCACATTGACAAAATATTCTTCATTGATTTCTTATGCTTTGGTTTGTCCTGATAAGCAATCGATAATACTTTTGTTAATTGTTAGGTTTGAGTTTAATTATCATAATTTGTTCTTAAGGTAAGGCTATATACACTCGTAATTAAGATCATAATGCTCCTCTTTTATTAATATTTGAAAAATTATTTTAATTTTTTTCATACTATTTTCTTCGATTAAAAGTTAACCTAATAAATTTTTAATTTTTAGAATTTTTAATTGTGTGTCTGATTAAATAATAAGCATTGAAAGTATTGGTTGAACATTGTGCATCTTAAATTTAAGGGTAGTCGAAATGTTTCCACCCAAGGTTCTGCGAAAGGGCAAGTTCCCATCTCTGATTTCAAAAATTCCAGATTATTACCTTTAAATTAACATAAAATTGTTTAATTGTAATAATTAAGGAAAAAATAGTCATTTGCACTACATTAAATCTGAAAATGAAAATTTTAAAATAACCCTTCCACATCTTAAATTTCTCTCATAAGCACCATCTCTCTAAAACTCCCTCTCTTTCACCACTTCTTTCTCCCTCCCTCACCACAACCTCCCATTTCTCTCCCTAACCAGCAGCCACACTCCTCTTTCCCTCCCTAACCCTTAACCAAACCCCGATCCCCTCTTCGGAAAAAGAATTTTGAGTGGTGGTCGATATAAATATGATTACAATTTATCCAATATTCCTTCAATAAACCAAAAAGGAATTAAGCCAATTGAGCTAATTAAGAAATGATTTAACATATCCATTATTGATTACAATTTAGTCAAAGGTGACAAACAAACAAAATTAAAATTCTAAGCTAACAGCGTTCTTTTAATTAGGCGAAACATAAACATTGTGAACTCTCTTGAAAAATTTGTAACCATGATTTTCAATAGAGTTGTCAAAGTTTCTAAGACAAAAAGACTCTTTGTATAACTGTAACCTACCCTCTCATCACTTATAAATCTCACAGTATCATAATTATAATCCTCTTTCAGAATGCATTGATTAATGTGATGTATGCGATTCTTCTTAAGATCAATAATATAATGTTCATGGTCACAAGTATCAAAAAATAAACCTCCATTGCCCCAAGCACCAAAGACTTCAGGTAAACACCAAAAACATTGCCATGAGGCTATATCTTTAGGTCTTATACTCTCAATACTTAATCTGAATTCTCCTACCCAATAGTAATCTTCCTTATCATCATAATCTTTCAGCACCCATATCTCCATCTCTATATAAGATAGAATATTGACAATAGCTAGGGATCCCTTTATAGTAGTTAAGGAAAATCTTTTATAAGGAGTGAGTGCATTGTACTCTAAGTTCGGATGATGAATCCACTTAAATTCCTCTTTTTAGAAATAAAAAGATGTTATCATTCTCTCGTATTGTTTACCTTTTACATAAAGGACAATGCACCCCATGCATATCTCCATATGCAGTCACACCACATAAATTTAGTCTACAAGAGGGTTTGAGGAGATTCATCGCCATGAATTCGTGCCCAAAGTGTAAACTTCAGTCTCATATTGACACCTATGAAACACCATAACAACCTTGTATGTGTTTGTTGTATAATCAAAATCCCATCCCATACCACACTGACCTCCACATTTTATAGGTGTTCTTCCACACCTCGTCAATTGGCTTCGGTAGCTCCAAAACTTCTTCGTTGAGAGGATTGAATAAAAAGATTGATTCAGGTTGTTGATTGTATGCTCCATCTCGAATGCATAATAGACCATAAGCAACATGGCAAAGTTCACAGTCATGATTTTCCTCTGAAAACTCCAAAATAGAAGTTTCACTTTTCTTCATTACAAAATTAGTCTCATCATATGCAGTGGAATGCAACTTCTTCACCGATTTCAAAGTGGGAAGAGTATATAGAATTTAAGGTTCTTCAACACATGCTGATTCGTGCATGTTAGCAAAAGAAACACTGTCAATGATGTTGCAACACTTCTTTCACACACATCGAAAACGCAAAAGTGATTTTACAAGCAATTTTAGAAAGATATCTTGGATGATATCAGTAGGAACATAACACTTGTGTTTATTCTTTTCATAAGTACTTACACATTTGGTGATTTCCATTAATTTAAGCAGAAAACTACAAACAAGACACATTAAATTCATTTAACCTCGAAATATAATAAGTCATGCTGTATATTATGATGAATGAAGTTGTGAGAGAAGAGACAGTTATATATGAACAGGAAAATCTTACCGAGCAAGAAAATTCAAGTCTGAATCGACAAATGCCTTGAATGAATTGAGAATTCCAGTCAGTACTATAGGCTGTAGCCCTAAACAAACAGAACCAGTAGAGATAATACCATCTCCCCAGTGAATTTTGTTGTTTATATTTGGATTGGAACACAACGAAACATAAGAAACGGTGCAAAGTATTGTTGATAGTGATGAAAATCGTTTAGTTTAATTTGGGTTATCCAAGCAAGAAATTAGTAAGACTTAAAAAGAAGCTTATTTTTTAATTTTAATTTATTCTTTATTTTTATATTAAATAGTACAGAAAATATAAGTAAATTTGTTGATTTCACACACTCAACCATTAATGACTATTAACAAGGTTCTCTTCATATTGACAAAATGTTGTTCATTGATTTCTTATGCCTTGGTTCATCCCATTTAACCAATCAATAATACCCTGTTAATCACAGCAATTAGAGTTAGGTTTGATTTTAAGTATCATAATTTGTTTTAAAGGTAGATTATGTAGACTCATAATTAAGATCATAATACTCCTCTTTTATTAACATTTGAACATTTATTTTAATTTTTTTCATAGTAGTTTATGATAAACGAGTTTCTACCTAGAGTCTAAAATCTAGGGGAGAAGAAAATTCAACCATATATATACAAATCAGTAGGCCAGAGTTTAAATCTACAATCAAACATTACTTTGATATTATGATAAACAGGTTTGAGTAGAGAGGAGAGAGTCAAACCACATATATACATCATAACAGCCTACCAAATTGGTGATGTGAGACAAATACAACTTCTAATATTTCCGTCGAGTAAAAGTTAATCTAATGAATTCATGTTTAGGTTTCTAATTTTTAGAATTTTAATTGTGTTTATGCTTAAATAATAAGCATTGAAAGTATTTATTTTATTGGATGACCATACTCCATCACTACATTAATTAATCTAAGTACAACTTTTCCAAGTAGGGATTGTTAAATATGGACTTGGTCGTTCCAACTTAAAAGAGTCTTTAAGCATTTGATTAGTTGAATCATAATTCATAAAGGATAAGCCGGTAAAAGTCTTACTCAAAATTAATAAATCCAATAAAGAACTTTGCAATCAAATTATTAAATAGTATTTATATTATTAGAAAACTCAAAAAATAACTCTTGATTAGGGTTATAAATATTCTTAAGATGGTCTTGATTGGTAACATATCCGATTAATACTTATCCAAAAAAAAAAATTGCCCCATTAAAAATAAATTATTGACGTTCTGATCAAAGACGGACCCAAAAATTAACTTTAATGAGGCAAATTTGAAATTATATAAATGAGTTAGGAGAAAAATAAATGAGTGGGGTCAAGCAAAAAACCAAAAAAATTGAGTGGGGTCACCCGCCACCACTCATTAATATACAAATCTGTTTATGAGTTTGACCGGATATACAATTATAATGTAAACAGGTTTTTTATGAAAGAAATACGTAATACTAAAAAAGGTAATTCTATTTATTATTATAGGAGACCTTATTCTATGACACAACAATTATTCTTACGAAATTAACAATTTTTGTGTCATAAAAAATAATTATTTTTGTAGAAATCTTAGACATTAATTTACGGTTGTTAGGATTATGGATAAGACTCCCCACTGTGGGAACCTTTTGACGCAAACGCAAGTTCACATTTCTAGGGTGTCCTTTTCCTCTCACACACACCCAACGTCACGCATCGGTTTGCGCGATTTTCAGGCTGTGCCCCCTCTCGGCCCCCTATACTATTTTTCACCTTTTTAATGTATTAAAATTCCTTTTCTCCTCCAACCAAAATAATAAAAACAAAAAAATTACGTAAGAAAAAACGGTATAATAGTAAATAATAATTTATAAATTCATATAATTTTTTTTATATAAAACTAAGATCAATTAATATTAAAACATAATTTATCTTAGTATATGATATATGTTTTTTTTTTCTTTTCTAGAATCCAGAGATTTTCGAACACTTAGAGCTCAACGAAAAATTAAATCTGAAATTGTACTTCTATTTACATTATTTTTAATTCATCTTTAATATCTGGATTATCCACGAATGGATACCAATATAATTTCAAACCTATATATTGCTTTCTAATAATTATTTGGTAGGTTTAATATTAATTGATTTGAGATATATAAAATTAAACCCATAATTTACATTTAGTTTAACAATGTTAGAGTGTAAGTAATGTCAAAGAAAATAAATTACAACTTACCTACCCATTGTTGACATTTTAAACACTATCCACCCAAAATAAAACACATGTACTTCTCTACATGTTTCTTTCATACCTTCTAATAAATGCTAACTACAATACTATATATTTAATTAATATTAGATTCGATTGAACAAGAAGTATCATTTATTATAAATGAATCAAGAACACCATTTAAGTTAAATCTTTACTCGACCTTTAAATCATGCTCAGGATTGCTGTAAATGGAAAATAATGTTATTACGAGCAAAATCATTATAATATTATCTAATAAATATAAGAAATAAAAAAATCATAATAAAAAAAAATAAAGGTCCGTAAATAGATACTCATCCATTTCATCACATATCATTATCATATAATCGTCCACACTTCAAGGCAAGCCCCCTGAGGCTTCATTACGCACACGCTTTTCTTTTCTTTCTTTCTTTCTCTCTCTCTCTCCCCTTTGTTTTTGGAATTCTGTTCGGTTCGCTCTCTACGATTCTCACGCTATGTACAGTATCTTCTCATCTCTTCTCTTCACTATCACAAATCTCTAGGGTTTTTGGATCTGATTCTGTGTTTCTCATCTCCTTCTCTGCCTGCGTTTCATTGCTTCTGTGTCGTTTCGGACTCACTTGTACGTGACGGACGGTCAGTGAGGTATGGATGAGAATGAAGTAGCTGAAAATTTTAATTTTAATATTAAATTTATGTGTTGTGCTGATTGAGTGTCGATGTGTTGAGTGCTTGAATGAAGCACGTGAACGGTGTGGAGAATTGAGTTCCTTTTTTAGTTGTTCGGTTGACTTTCAGATTATTTAAATTTAATTTGAGGTAGAGTTATGATATTTATGGAATTTTATGAATAATTTTGAAGCTAAATCATGTGTTACATGGTGATTGCTATTCAGTTCACGCTTTAAGGTTTTTAGGTGTATGTATGTGAATCTGTGATCATTTTCGAAATTAGTTGAAAAACGGAAGGCAGGAAAACGGATTTAGTGTTTTTAGGAGCTTCTTATAGCATTTTCTAGAATTTGGAATTTGAAACTGGAAATGAATATGCTTGTTGTAGAATATTTGAAAATGAGTAAAACAGTGAGAGCAACTGTTTTCGGAGTCGCTGGTGTCTGCTGAAAGGGCTATCGAATTTGTTTTTCATTATTTTTAATTTATTCGTTTGTTAGAAAGTGAAGATGGAATTTAGAAAATTGAAATGATGTCATTTAGTTATCCCTTGCTGCAGTTAATTTATGGAAAAAGAAATATCTATTAGTGTAAATGATCGGGCAACTTGATGAAGTTTACACTCTGCGATGATATGGTATTCTGTAATCTCATTTTTCCACAAAACAATTTGCAGGTATGTGATGCATGATCCTGGAGGGCATATTTTTTGAAAAAGAATAAAATATTCAAAGGAATGTTTCGTCGTTTAAAGTTTCTATAGCTTGAATATTCATTTTTCCAGAACCATGTACTCTCATCAACTTCTACATGTTATGGAGCATGGTTTAACGTTATTAGTTTTTGGGGTTTATAGTACATTTAGAGCTTAAATTTAAAATTTGGTTTCTTAAGTTCTAATTCAAGTGTGCTTACTCTGATGCTTGTGGTAGAAAGATAGTATTAACTTCTGTGATTGAATGTATTTGACCTCTACAAATTGTCTCAGTAATCATGCTCTCATTTCATGGTTGTACTGTTGCACTGGCAGATTTGGCCTTCATGCATTTTGACATCTCTCTATCTGTCTTCTGTTCTTCCCCTCACTCACCATCCATCTAATCATTTTATCTCTCTTATGTCTTATGTCCCTGCCCCAAATGCTTTAAGTGTTATCATCTTGAATGCAATTTTGGATACATTCCAGATATTTTGGCTTCTGAAAGCAAGAGGAAGCTACAAGAGGGATTGGTAGTTATTGGTTGGAGAAGGTGCACGTTCAGCTATGCCTTCTCTTCAACTGTTGCAGTTGACTGAACGTGGTCGGAATATTCTATCTTCAAGAAGGTATGAAATGTTTATGCCTTTTCAGTATCATCATTTTTATCAAATTGCCTACATCATGAATAACCCAATATTATTTGGTATTCAAATGATACACACAAGCACGTGTATATATTGTTGTTATTATTGCTATTTTGATACAATAATAAGGCTGCATATTAATATAATATTTGAAAAGTTTTACTAGGTCTGAAATACTGTTTTGAAGACATTTATTTCATGCACACATCCCTTGTACATCTCTTTCACAAGTGAACCTGTGTTATTCGTATGGTTTCACAGGAAAGCTCTGTTGCTAGCCGGTGGTATCTTAGTTGCTGGTGGAACTGCTACGTATCTGCAATCACGGTTTTGCCGCAGAACACCTGATTCTTTTGGCCATTATAATGGGGTTGGAGATAATGAAGAAAGACCAGGCAAGGGGGAGAAGGATGGTAGTAACAAAAAGAAAAGTAAGCAAAAGAAAGGAGGATCGAATTCACTAAAGGTTCTGGCTGCAATTCTACTATCTGAGATGGGACAAATGGGTGCAAGGAATATTTTGGCATTAGTGGGCATAGTGGTAAGCTTTTGGGGCAATTACTGTTTATTACAGTGCATTTTTTTCTGTCAATTTTCTTTTATATTTAGCAAGAAAATTTGTACATTTTGTATGCCAATTATTTACTGAAATAACAAATATTGTGGAGTGTGTGATTTTTTGAGGCTTGTAATTGATAAGGAAAATTAAATGTCATTGAGAAAACACACTAATACAAATTTTGTTTCAATCCTTGGCATTCATTCATTGGGGTGTGACCTTGGAGCTTCGGGGTGTGACGTGAGAAGGTTTATGTGTGCTAAGAAAAGGATGTACAGATAAGAACAGTACTTCTGAATTCTTACTTGAATTTTGAGTTTCCATAGGAAAAAGAGTGGGAGAGAACTAGGAAAAAAAGTGATATAGAAGAAGAGAAGAGAGAAAGTACTAGCCATAAAAAGTACTAGCCATACTCCACTTCAATAATAGATCAAATAACTTATATTATATTAATGAACTCTTTTAATTTTAAAGTGTGGAGACATATTTATAGATTGAAATCATATACTAATATGATTGGCATTCATATAAAACAATTCCATGTCTAAATCTAATTTTTCACCCAGAGGAAGTTAAAAAAAGAAACAGAAAATGTTTTTATAGTGAATGAGACTTTGGAGGACAGAAGTGCTTTTGTACTCTTCAAGTAAATATCTACTTTATGCTTTCTGCAGGTGTTAAGAACTGCTTTGAGCAACAGATTAGCAAAAGTGCAAGGATTTCTATTTCGGGCCGCTTTTCTTCGACGTGTGCCATTATTTTTCCGACTGATATCTGAAAATATTTTGCTGTGTTTTCTTCTTTCAACAATGCATTCTACTTCAAAGTTTATTACTGGGACCTTAAGTTTGCGGTTTAGAAAAATATTGACAAAGCTCATCCATTCATGTTATTTTGAGGTAATTATGGTTGCTATGTCTGGTTGTTGGATGATTCTGTCTAATCTGAATACCTTCTCTCCGTTGTTTACTATCCTTTTCTTTGTGTTTCAGAACATGGCATATTACAAAATATCACATGTTGATGGCCGGATTACTAATCCTGAACAACGAATTGCAAGTGATGTACCAAAGTTCTGCTCAGAGTTGAGTGAACTTGTACAAGATGATTTGATTGCAGTTACTGATGGTCTGCTTTATACGTGGCGGCTGTGTTCTTATGCCAGCCCGAAATATTTTTTTTGGATATTGGTAAGTCTTTCATATTCGTAGAAGTTGTTGTGCTCTCTCCCTCACTCTCTCTCTCTTTTCTTGAAACTACTTAATAGTTGCAGACACTTTGTTGCTTAGTATGCAACTGCTGTAGTTTATGGTTTCCCATTGAACTTGTTGGTGTCTAGGCATATGTATTGGGTGCAGGGGGCATGATCAGAAACTTCTCTCCTGCATTTGGGAAACTAATGTCAAAAGAACAACAACTTGGAGGGGAGTATCGACAACTTCATTCCCGGTTAAGGACCCATGCAGAAAGCATAGCATTTTATGGTGGAGAAAACAGAGAAGAATCACATATTCAGAAGAAATTTAAGTCTCTTACTAGGCATATGAGCACTGTCCTTCATGATCATTGGTGGTTTGGCATGATTCAGGACTTCTTGTTGAAGTATCTTGGTGCAACAGTCGCTGTTGTTTTGATTATTGAGCCCTTTTTCGCTGGACATCTTAGACCTGAGTCTTCAACTTTAGGACGAGCAGAGATGTTGAGCAATTTAAGATACCATACTAGTGTCATAATCTCACTGTTTCAGTCCCTGGGAACTCTTTCCACAAGTTCAAGGAAGCTTAATCGTCTCAGGTATATGTTGATCCATTACTTGTGTCTTCACAAGGAGGTGAAATGACAACTCTTTCTCTCTCTTAAAAAAAAGGAAAAAAGAATGATGAATTTTAGTTGATCTGAAAAGCCTCCTTAAAATACCAAATTTATCATAAATGTTTCTCAGATTTTTTTGGAAATCTCTCTTAAGTTTACTCTTTACCAAGCTCTTTGCCTTTAAACTTCTTGTAAAAGCCTGTTTATGTTTATCACCACATTGAGCATATATAATTGAAGTAGGATGATTTTCTCAAATGAGATTTAAATGGAGAAAGAGAGGATATGAGTGGTTGACCATTGAGCAAGTCTTATACCTTTATTTTCTTTGCTTTTTTAATTTTTGGTTAGTTCTAACAAGTTCTTTTTCAGTGGTTATGCTGATCGGATTCATGAGTTAATGGTCATATCTAGAGAGCTAAGTATTGATGATAAATCTTCACAAAGAAATGGAAATAGGAATTTCTTTAGTGAAGCCAATTACATTGAGTTTTCTGGTGTAAAGGTATTTGAAATATTTTGAATTATCTATATGTTAATATCACTATTTACTTGGTATGTAACTTATATTACTATTTTCTAGGTTGTTACCCCAACTAATAATGTTTTGGTGGAGGATTTAACTCTAAAGGTTGAGCCGGGTTCAAATCTTTTAATTACAGGTATTTTTTCTTGCTTCAGAGTATCTTAATTTGGCACTGCATTGTTCTGTCTGTTTTATTTTGTTTTCCATCTCCTTTCCCTAGACTTCTTGTTGAAGTATTTTTCAGAGTTTGAATTTTTTATGTTGTAGTTTTTGCCAGGTTAGTGAATTCCCACTTTGAGAAAAAAATGTCAGGTTTTCCTTTCTTGAAAAGGACAAGCAGTTTCTTCATTACATGTAGCATTATTACTTATTGGGAGTTTAATATTTGTGGTAATATAAAACTTTGCTGTATGTATCCAAATAAAAATTGGATAGAGAGAAATAGTAGGATTTTGCAAGCAAACGGCAAGGAAGACATTATTTCTTTTGTTGGATAGAATTTCAGGATTCTCTTTTAGGACATCTAAATTGGAAGGCATTTTGAGTGTAATTGATTTTTTATTTTTATTTTCATTATGCTGGCTGATATAGTCAGCTTTGTTTTTAGTAGTTTAGCTTGTGGGCTGTCTTATCATGTACTTGTTTAGGTCTCTTTTTTTTTTTTTTTTTTTAAACTTGGGCTAATCCTATTTGTGTGGACAAACTTGTTTGCTTCTTGGAAATCCCCATCTCTATAGTTTTTTTTCTAGTTTGTTTATTGAAAAAAGAGAATAAAGCTTATAAGTAGTAAGATGGTACATCTTGGGAGTTACTTGATATTTTTATTTTCATGGATTATGTCTACTCTGTTTGTAATTGGACACTGAAACTTAAAGGGAGTGTTTGTTCCAGTGACAAAGGGTGTTCAAAACATTTTTTTTTTTTGGATATAGTCTATATTTGTGAATCTGACACAATTTTGTTAAAAACCATTTTTCACTGAAGGTCCAAATGGTAGCGGGAAGAGCTCTCTTTTCCGAGTCCTAGGGGGGCTTTGGCCACTGGTGTCTGGCCATATTGCAAAAGCCTGGGGTTGGTTCTGATCTTAATAAGGAGATTTTCTATGTGCCACAAAGACCATATACAGCTGTAGGAACACTGCGTGACCAATTAATATATCCTCTTACTGCAGCACAAGAGGCTTGAAGCATTAACACATAGTGGAATGGTGGAGTTGTTGAAAAATGTAGAATTTCTTATCTTTTCTCTCCTTTCCCTTCTAAAATAGATACAAAATAATTTTGTACTATCAAAATATACTTTGACTTAGTATTTGGTGGCTATTTGGTTGTCCAATCTTTTAGGTGGACCTTGAGTATCTACTAGACCGTTACCCACCGGAAAAAGAAGTTAACTGGGGTGATGAACTATCTCTCGGAGAGCAACAAAGGTTGGGAATGGCAAGACTGTTTTATCATAAGCCAAAATTTGCAATTCTTGATGAGTGCACAAGTGCTGTGACAACTGATATGGAGGAACGTTTCTGTGCTAAAGTTCGAGCCATGGGAACATCATGCATAACCATATCTCATCGTCCAGCACTAGTTGCATTTCACGACGTGGTTTTGTCATTGGATGGAGAAGGAGAATGGCGTGTTCATTACAGAAGGTTGGACTATAAGTTTGTTAATCTGCGTGTTTGTGTGTTAATTATATGGATTTTAGACCTTTACTTGCTAGAATTGAATGTACTGCAGGGATGACACACCTGTCATAACCAAATCTGTGATCAATATGAGCAAGTCTTCTGAGACAGACCGCCAAAGTGATGCGATGGCTGTTGAAAGGGCATTTGTAATGGCTAAAAAGGTATTAAATTATTAAAATATTTGGTTTTTTTTGAGTAATTTTAATTGGATTGATTTCTTAGTAGTGCCAACATTCGTGTATGGTATTTTATTTAGGACTCCAACTTTCTCAAATTCAAAGACCCAGTCATACATATCTGAGGTGATAGCAGCATCCCCCTCCGTGGATCACAGTGTTCCATTGCCCATCTTTCCACAACTTCGAAGTCCTCCAAGGGGATTGCCTCTGAGAGTGGCTGCCATGTCTAAAGTATTGGTGAGTTTCCTTAGTTTGATAAGACATGCTGCAAGCTCTCCTATTAATCCTTGTGTTGCTGGTAGAAGATGATTGGATAAAACTGAACATATCCTCTCAGCACCTTGTCCTTCAAAAACTTGATTTGACGTTACATTGTCAAGTGATCTTGGATTCCAAGTCTATGCACAAACTTTATATGTTAGCATGTCTTATTTTGCTGTGTGAAATGCAATGTTAGTGCTATGAAATCCATTTATCAACTTTTAGTTTGGTCTTCAAAAGAATTTATTATTGTTGTTTCTGTTGTTCTATAGTGTCTGACTGTCATGGTGTTACTTGCATGAGAGTGTGATATTTATATAGGGCCTGCTACACATTTTCATTTGTTTATAACCTACTAGATGGCTCACAATGGACCTATTGTCCTCCAAGAATATGCTAATTCGTTTTTCATCCCTGACTATAAGTTCTCTTAGATCTTCTATGGACCCCTTTACTGCTTGCTTTTCAGGTACCCACAGTATTTGACAAACAGGGGGCACAACTACTTGCAGTTGCATTTCTTGTTCTCTCGAGAACATGGATTTCCGATCGGATTGCCTCATTGAATGGTATTACCAACATTTAGTTTTATTCTATATGCATTTGATAATCTGAGAGGTCACATTTATGTTAATGGAATGCATTAATGCTAACAGGAACCACTGTGAAGTATGTTCTGGAGCAGGATAAGGCCTCCTTTGTTCGTTTAATTGGTGTTAGCATTCTTCAAAGTGCTGCTTCTTCTTTCATTGCACCTTCACTAAGGTATTTTTTGGTGTTTGGTTGAATGGAACTTCTTTTGAAATTCAAATAATGATCTATCCATGTAATTGATACCAAGTAGTTTGTATCTGCGGTATACCTAATATTTTTGGAAATTATTAACAGCACCCCGAAATAGGAAAGGTTTTGAAAGATATTTTGCATTGCTGGAGTGTTGAATGTAACATGAACATGAATGGTATTAAATATTTTCTAGAAGTCTATGATGTAATATATTATTTGAATAAACTCGTTGATAAGTTTTTGAGACCAGCGGAACTGATGAAATTTGGGAATTTGTAAAAATTTATAAGCCCAGTAATCTGAGAATTGGCATTCAGATTTGTCTCATGCTTTTTCTTGTAGCTCACCAAGGGCTGGTAATTACCCATCTCTTTGCATATTTGCAGTGCTACTCCTCATGATTGATTTCCTTCTATTTGGAACTTTGTGACTATGCTAAGAGAATGAGTTCTCATCGGTTTCATATGGTGGTGTTGTCCTTTGTGAAGCTCTTGCTGCTATATTTTGTGCATCTACTGTTTATTGGCTAAGTAGGCTAAAAGAATTGCATTCACATCACACAAATTATCACCATTATAGACTGTTATGGTATGATATGCCAGATATTCAGTGGAAAGAACTTCATTTGAATTACATTTTGTTTTGCAGGCACTTGACTGCCAGGTTGGCCCTTGGTTGGAGAATTCGTATGACTCAACACTTACTAAAGAACTACTTAAGAAATAATGCATTTTACAAGGTAACTGGATTGTATGCTGATGTAAGATATGCATTTTTATACTATGGGGCAGTGAACAATACTGATTAATTATCTCTATAATTACCCTGAAACACCTTTTGTGTATTTCATACTCAAAATTTACCAACTAAATTTTTGGATAATAGACTGGTAGTGACGTTGAAGCTTCTCTCTTTTCCTCTTTCTGTGTTAGTACTGACTCAATATTTGAGCATTTTTAAACTTGTGTTAAATGCATATTTTAGGTTTTCAACATGTCAAGCAAAAGCATTGATGCAGATCAGCGAATAACTCAGGATCTGGAAAAGTTAACCTCTGATCTGGCAGGTTTGGTGACTGGTATGGTCAAGCCATCTGTCGACATTCTGTGGTGAGTACTTGTATCAATTTTATTTTATTGTCTTTTGGTAGCAATCTATAAGGTTTTAGTAGGAATTAATAATAATCCAGAGTTTGTTGCAATTTTAAAGGTTTACTTGGAGAATGAAGCTCTTGACAGGTCAGAGGGGAGTTGCCATACTGTATGTGTATATGTTCCTTGGTTTGGGTTTTCTGAGGACGGTTACTCCTGACTTTGGTGATTTGACAAGTCGAGAACAACAGCTTGAAGGAACCTTTAGGTAATTTTATTTTTGGTTCAGCTTTCTAATTTACTTGTGCTGAGTTTTACATGCATGTATGTTCACACTTGCACATAGAGAGTATAAAATTATGTATGGATTTAATGTTGTTTATTGTTGTAAATATCAAATTAACTTTCTGGTTTTTTTATAATAATTAGGTTCATGCATGAAAGATTACGTACTCATGCCGAATCTATTGCTTTCTTTGGAGGTGGTTCTCGAGAAAAAGCTGTAAGCTACTTCCTTCTTTCCATGTGTGTGTTTATAGTATTTGGATGCCAGTTAGTTATATTAACTGCTCGATGTTTCTGGGCCTTTGATCTTTGGACATAAGCATGATCATTGCATTTTGAAATAAGTGGTTGTTTGGACCTGGAACTTGTTAAGTGGAAAAGTAGACTAAAATAATTGAGATTGAAATTACCCCAATTATGAGTTGATTACCAAAATTGTCAAGAGTCTTGGTTAACATGCAGACAGATTCTGAAATTTTGTCATAAATAATAATGTTACTTTATAGTTTGAGAGAAACTTGTCTCTAGTGTTTCTCATGTGAATCATCGTCCATTATGGTTCTTTTTTTTTTTTTTTGGGCTTAATGTTTTATTAGATTAAATTTCTGCTCCCTTGTAACTTTCTGTCTTTCTTGAACTGTATATTACTTATAATGGCAGATGATTGATTCAAGATTCAGGGAGCTTCTTGACCATTCTCTGTTACTTTTAAAGAAGAAATGGCTGTTTGGTATACTTGATGATTTTGTCACTAAGCAACTTCCCAATAATGTGACTTGGGGGTTGAGCTTGTTATATGCTTTAGAACACAAGGGAGATCGGGCCCTGACTTCCACTCAAGGTGAGATTATTATTAAAAGTTGATGTGAGCTTCAGTGTTAATACTCGTTTTCTTTCTCACTCACATCTCATTTCAATGTATTCTCAGGTGAGCTGGCACATGCGTTGCGGTTCCTTGCTTCTGTCGTATCTCAAAGCTTTTTAGCCTTTGGTGATATTCTTGAATTGCATAGAAAGTTCCTTGAGCTGTCAGGCGGAATCAACCGAATTTTTGAGCTTGAAGAGCTTCTAGATGCTGCTCAGTCTGGTACATCTTTCTCTCTTCTCTCAGAATTATTTTGTGGATTCTTCATTTTAGGAATTGTGGCTTGACTTTATCAAAATTAATGGCTTTCTATAAATATTAAAAAAAATTGACATCAATTCCTGAGTTTGTGACATGACTTTCTTATGCATTCTTTGCTTGACATGTCTCATGCTAAATTTGTTCTTTGCATGTGCTGATCATCAATTACTATCTTGTACTAGTCTTATCTTTCTGAAGCCCTTATAAGTAACGATCGCCTTATTGATAAGCAAATAGCCAGTTGGAAAAGTTTTCTGCTTTGATTTTTTTCTGTGTTTGAGTTGTTCAAAAGTTAGACAGCAAGGCTTACAAACTTGTTGGCTGTCCAGGGGTTGATGGGACCAATAGTCATTCACAACATAATCTTTATTCTGAAGATGCCATTTCTTTTTCTGAGCTGGATATTATTACCCCAGCTCAGAAACTGTTGGCCAGGCGGCTGACATGTGATATAGTACCAGGGAAGAGCCTGCTTGTTACTGGTGAGTGAATAGGTTTCCTTTTCCTTGAGTTTTGTTGTTTATCTTTGTAAGTTTACATGAGACGTGTGTAACTTTTCAGGTCCAAATGGAAGTGGAAAAAGTTCTGTTTTCAGAGTCCTAAGAGGTCTTTGGCCCGTTGTCAGCGGAAGTCTTGCGAAACCATCACAGCATATTATTGAAGAGGCTGGATCAGGTTGTGGGATCTTCTACGTTCCACAGAGGCCATATACATGCTTAGGAACCTTGAGGGATCAAATTATTTATCCTCTTTCTCGTGAAGGAAGCAGAGCTGTGGGCATTAAAGCTTCATGGAAAAGGTAAGTTATGTGAATAAGTTGTAATGCCTTATTATGCATTTAGTTTCCGTTGTCATACTGTGTATGGTGAAACAGTTATCATTCTAATGTCACAAAAGTGTCTGATAGTGTTTGTCTAGACTTTCCACTATCAGACTGAGGTGGATTACAAATCTATTTCTGTTTTATTGACTAATGCAACTTCAAAGGACAATATAATAGTATAAATGTTATTGTTGTTGAATAATTCTAACCGAAAGTCTGTTTCTCCTTCTCTATTAGCTGTACCCTGAAAATAACCCAAATGCCTTCCTGTAGTTGCACCTTAATTTGTTTCTTTTCATGTTTCAAGCTGTGGTGCTTTCAGGATTAGTCACCTTTAACGGTTTCATTTTTCTTTCTTTCTTATCGGCCTGTTACAATCTGAAGTACAAGTGCTGAAACTAGTGGCTTTATTACTGGACATATGCCAAATCCCTTTCACAAGCTGCTGTTTTTTATTGTACCATTTAAGCATGGATAGCATGTCTTCTATTCATTAGGAAGTCTTGTAGACGGGTTGCTCATCTACTTTATAGTTTCTCTTGGTCTTTTCTTTTTGGTTTCCACTTGATTACGGTCATGCTGAATATCAGGTGAAAAAACAGTCGACACTACTAATATTTTGGATGCATACTTGAAACACATTTTGGAGAATGTTCGATTAAGCTATCTTTTGGAAAGGGATGAAGTTGGTTGGGATGCTGATCTCAAGTGGGAAGACACTCTCTCTCTTGGAGAACAGCAGAGATTAGGCATGGTAAGTGGTCAATAGCACCTTAAAGGCCTTGTTATAATGATAAAAAATCAGAACTCAATTGGTGGATTTTTCCCTGTTTAACATGATGTTTTGTCTTCTACAAGGCACGCTTATTCTTTCACCGGCCTAAGTTTGGAATCCTAGACGAGTGCACCAAGTATGAAACAAAACCCTACACTTTTTTAATAGACAATTTGCTTTACTATTATCTTTTCGCACCTTGGTTTTGTATTTATATCTTTTAATTGGCAGTGCCACGAGTGTTGATGTCGAGGAACAACTTTATAGGCTTGCAAAGGATATGGGCATTACATTTGTTACCTCCTCTCAAGTAAGTAGAGATTTTTATACTACCAAATGATTCTGGTAAAATTGTTGGTGGATAATATCCAAGTGATCAGTGTTCAAATTGACAGTCTGATGCGTTGCTTTCCGCTATAAATTTCAACTTTTCCAAGTTTTATTTCCATTTTCGACGTAGTAAATGTGTCTTATACTTTCCTTTTTTTTCAATCTTAGCGTCCTGCTCTAATACCATTCCACTCAATGGAGTTACGGCTTATTGATGGCGAGGGTAACTGGGAGCTGCGCAAAATTGAGCAATGAGTCTACTTGACATCTACAGCTAACAGTTCATTTAAATCGTATTAAACAGACGGTATCAGCTCTTCAACTCACATGCATATTCGAAATTGTCTTCACCATTCAAATGGATGGTAACCTTGATCACATATGCGAACATTATAATCGCGTATCTCACCCACTATGTCAGCAGCATTCAAACGACTCGCCAATGGCATTCATGACATTCAATAGCATGATTTGTTATTTTGTTATATAATGCAAGCTGTATTTATTTTGCTTAAACCCATGAGCAAGGGGTCAAAAAGGAGAAGCCGCCAAATAGAAATTATATCGTCTTTAGAAAGTGTCAAAAATCAGGTTAGGACGATTGATCTTAGAAGCCATCATAAGTACCATAATTTATGTAGCATAAAGAAGAAATCCTTTCCATGTATAGTTCATTTACTCACCTTCATGGGGCTATTCAGTTTTATTTTGCCCATCTCTGTTGTAAGAATATCTTGATTAATAATTTTGATGTCATCGTGAATAAAAAGTAGCAGCGGCCAATAGAATTCTTTTTGTTTATCCTTCTCTTGAATCTTATGAACTGTAAATTTAATAATATTTTGCTCGATAACTTATTCATGATGGGTTAATCGAGCGGTCAGGTCGATGATTTACCCTTATAAGGTTTGAGGTTTGAGTTTCTTTATGAATACTTTACATGATTAAAGGTTCAAGGTGGCAAAGTTTCTCAAAAATATTGAAAAGGATGACCACTTAACCAACATATCCTCATTCTAATATATAAGATTTTGTGGGTATTGAAGATGGTGTTTCTTCTGGGCAACTGGCAAAAGATAAAGATTTGAGTTTAATAAGTGAAAACGGATTGCAAATATGCATACAAGCACTAACCAACTTGTTGCCAACGTGTTTGCCATAAACCAAAAGTGATTTAAAAATTCAAATTAAAGCCCCACTATTGTGGTTATGTGTATATATATCTAGTGGTATCCCTTCTGTATCTCCAAGGGATAAATAACTCTTTCCTCTCTAAGCTTTTTGAGTTGTAAAGTGTAAGTGTTAACACAAATCTCTCTAGGCTTGTGTTAAGTTTTATTCACTTGTGGTTCGATACTATACATAACTCTTTCAACTTGCATTAAATTCGATGGTTAACTATATATCAACTTTATAATGCAAGGCCATGTTGAGGGATGACAAAAATGATGGAGGAATAACAATAATATTATACTTGTATGTAACCACCTCTGAGTGGTCAAGTGGGGATATATAGGTGTATTACTCAAGAGATTTTGAGTTCGATTCCCTTCAGTTGCTAATAGAGTTGGCCATTGGAAGGTTTACTCGGTCTTTGACTTCAGGGTCCCAAAGGATTAGTAGAGGTGCACGCAAACTGACCATGACACCCCTAGTCGTCCAATATTATACTTGTATTTTTTATTTCAGTTACCTTAAATACAAGAAGATGAATTAAGTGATATAATTTGTGGAAACACTAAACAGCTCTCAATAGTCTTAGTTTAATCCAAAAAAGTAAATGAAGTAAGAGTACTGTAGTAATGACATTAAAATGATACAAGTATATAGAAGATAAACATGACATTAAAATGACACCAAAAAGCACATTCAAGAAATGATACACGTTTACATCCACAAAAATTCCAGGTGGGCATGCAATTGATTGGGCAAAACCGTTCTTTTTGACGGTAAAAAACTCCAGCTATAACTTCCATATACAGATTATCTTATCACATCTACAGAGATCAACTAGAATCCTGAAAGCACTTGAACCCAATAACACTAATGCAAATGCCAACTTGCAAAGGGTTGTTTTATGATATCCGCCTCTTCATGCTTCCTAAGAGCTTATTTTATTTCAATATAATCTTCTTCACAATCTCCTGTGATTCCCTTCATGGATCTCTTAACATTATATTATACTTTATATTAAAACTAAGATCTAGGTGCTCAATCTAACCGCATTTTCTTCTTTTCTTTATGGACTTATATTAAGCTTTCTAATAAAAGCAAACACCACCTTCTCTTTCAATTGTCTTCCTATGCAAGAACCAACTATATATATAAACTCATAATTTCAAACCCTTCTTCACAAACAAACTCCTTTTCAATTCTAAGCTTAGAGAAACCAAACCCTTTTCTCGAAATTCGATTCTGAAACCTCTGTAAATCTCACGACAGATCTAACCTGTTGACCTAGTTGATACCTAAAAGTTATTTTCTAGATCACAACAATGGTTGCTCATCCTCCTCAGTATCTTTCTTCACTTTCTTGTGAACTAAGAATCATAAAAGCCAAAAACATTGAGTTCAATAAGTCCACCAGCAAAGGTGGACTCTTTGTTAGATACTATCTCTCTGCAGGCAACAACAAGAGAATTCAACTAAACACAAAAGAGATCTCACCAAGCTCTGGTAATCTCATCTGGAATGAGTCCTTCTCATTGGAGTGTTTAGGAAGTGAAGACTCCATCTCCAACTTGAAGCAACAAAGTGTAGTTTTTGAGCTGAGGTGGAGAAGGACAACCCCATCATTTCTTGGGAAAAAATGCAAGTCACAACTCTTGGGAAGAGCTGAAATTTCATGGGAAAAAGTCCTTGAATCACCAAAAATGGAGATAGAAAACTGGGTTGTGATGGCTTCAAAGCAAAGTAATAATACTAGGGTTTATAATGAAGATGTTAAGCCTCCTTCTGTGCAAGTAGCCATGAAAGTTGAAGTTCCAAAGCTGGTGGAGATGAAAAGAAATGAGAGGTTGAAGAAGAGAGGTCATCATGAAGAGTGTGGATGTGGAGATGGTGGGGCATTTCATTGTGTAGATTATGAATTATTTGCTCTAGTGGGTGCTTTGGAAGCACTTTAATTAATTAGCTAAGCACTAAGTTAGATTATGGTTGGTGTTGATTCATTATTAGCAACTTTTTTAGTTTGTTTTCTATGAGAGTAGTGTATAGAAGGTGACAAAGATGAAACTTTCTTTGTGCTGGCAATTTTGTAATGAATTAATCATATGATAATCAAGTCAATTAAGTTGTATATTCATCCATAATATCAGCTGTTAAATCACTTGGTTTTAAAAGAGCTTAAACGACTCATAAACAGTATCAAAATATTTTAAAGTAAAAACAGATTCATAAACAGTAAACGGTTCATATCTTTCTAAAGTTTACTGTTGGAGATAATCAGAAACAGAGCACATGAGTAATAAAACAAAAAATATACTTGAGAATTGACTAATTTCATGCTATGGAGATAGAACCACACAGATAAGGCTAATTAAGATGCATTTTCAGTTGAAAATTGAAACAGCTAGAACAAAGAAACACTTACTTTAACCAAGCTGGTGGAGGCCAGGAAAGGTTTAAATAGCCTGGAAATTCTGAGAGAGGCCCAACTCGATCATATTTTTAAAGTATTTTGTCCTGGGTAACAGTCAAAAGACATAGGAAATGCATAATAAACCCCCTTTACATCTCGGAAACTCTTTAACCAATAGCCAGCAAATCAGTTAAACCTTAATAATCATAAACAAATGATTATTCAACTCTAACCAGCAATGCGAACAATCTTCCGCAGCAAACATTAAGCTCTGACGCAGCATCAGTTCCAACTTGAGTAACAACCAGAGATTCAGACCACACAGTTTCAGCACAACCAAAGAAGAGCAGAACATAAAACTTATGATTATGATAAATAATATCCTCAAAAGCCCCAGGGCACTCAAGTTTTATGTCTATATCACACTACTTCTTGTCAACATTTTTTTTAAGCTTATCGCACATTTCTTAACTAATTCTCCGGAGTTTTGAAGTTGACAATCGAGTAAATTCTCTCAGTGGCCACTCTTATTAACAATCTAGATAAATCAAATTCAAAACCTCTTAAATAATATGCCTAAGAGTTCTAGTTGATTGTTAGCCAACCAGTGGTTTTCTTGTCAACATTTCTCCACATTCCCAATTCTGATACACTATATTACACAAATGAGTTGTCAGTCAATAAATAATTGTGTATGAAACACGCTTGAAAGTACACATGCCACAAGAGCAAATATATATATATATATAGAAAATCATGCCATTAGTAAACAAAGAAGCACCTTGATTTTGTCACTTAGTTCTTATTATAGTTATTGATGTTTGATTTTGACACCAATGACTCACACATGTAAAGTGCTAAAAGAATCTTAGAAATTACGTGTGATGGATTCATGAGATTTAAATATGGTGCTAAGATTATATATGTTTGCATAAAACATAAATAAAAGATTGGCAAAAGAGGTTTTTAAAGTGATTCGGATGCTTAAAACGAATATTACATCTATTGTTATTTTGCTATTCTCTAACTGTTTTTATGATATTGCTCGTAAGACATACAAAGATAGAGAAAAACTTTGTTTAGACATACAAAGATAGAGACAAACTTTGTTTACAGAGAAAACTAATAAAGTTCAAATCTATGTCTACCTCTCATCTGCTCAGGCCCCTTTTTCATGAAGAGAGGTGCCTATTTATACATCTTTGAGATCAATGTAATGAGTATTTTGCAAGTTGTCATAACACATGGAGAGTTCTCATCTGTCTATCTATTAAAAGGAGATAAGGGTTGATATAAATATATTTGAAGCGGTATGGGCTTGACAGTTAGTATACTTTGTCTTTTAGACACTTGTTGAGCTGACGTCAACGTAACTTTCTAGTCACAACAATAGTAATCAAATGACAGCTTCAATTTTTAATTTTCATAGCATAATTAATATGGTTGATCATCACATCGGAAATAATCGTTTAACACGGAAGCTAGAGAACCTTGGCTGATTCAGTTGGAACAGTCCCACCGCCATCAACACATACATATTTAGCCTGCAAATATGCAAAGGTATATGAAATTTTGCAACCAATACATCACTGAAAGCAAAAATTCATTACATACCGATAAGACATTAAGATAAAAATGAAAAGAGGAGAAAACAATGCCATTGATAATACCTGTTGCATATTAACTTCAGAAATTACACTATATAACATGAGAAGGAATATTTAGAGGACAATGACCTGGAGAAATCTTAGTTCTGATAAATCTGCAACAGGTGCATCTTCACTTCCATAACTGCACAGTAAATGTAAAATTAAAGAAGACAAATACCCACCTAGAAGTAGCAAAAATTCTTATGTTCTTAAGCTTCAACCTAATGCTACATGTTTCTAGCTTAACTGTTGATGGAACATTTAAAATAAAAACCATACCCAACACTGTGAGGTGTCTCAAGATTGATCCCACATATGTTGCGGAATTTAACTTTGGGAGGAACCTTCGCATGCAGCAAAATCTTGCGTGCTTCAGAATCTCCATATTGAAAGGTAGAGGAATAGCCGCTCCATAATCTACCTGAAACCATCAAATACATGAATATTAATATAATCAAGCCATATAAAGTACATAACCTAATCCTCTTACCAAGGGTCAGGGTTAAATTTGCTAATTAGGAACAAGATTTTTCAACTATATGTTCTATTTAGAAAAAGAAAATACATTTTCTATTTATGAAGAATTCTAGTTTTGTTTTGGGCATCTTTTTATGACAGAAATAAAATTTTTAAATAAGTTCCCAGTGTAGATCTGATTTGATTTGGTTTGCAGCCACAAAGTTATGAATGATGCATTAATGAACAGTGTCATATAAACAGTGATGAATAGTGAACAGTGTTAATAGTGCCGACGATGTTAGAATGCGACGAATTTTGGCGTGGCACTCCGAAACGGTCAAATAAGTTAGGCTTGTGGCAATCATCAGGTTTGGGCATCTTTTTATGACAGAAATAAAATGTTTAGATAATTTCTCAGTGTAAATCTGATTTGATTTGATTTGCAGCCACAAAGTTAAGGGATAATGATGCATTAATGAACAGTATCATATAAACAGTGATGAATAGTGCTGACGATGTCAGAATGCGATGAATTTTGGCGTGGCACTCGAGAAACAATCAAATAAGTTAGGCTTGTGGCAATCATGAGTTTTGTCGTTTTTTAGCCTTTCGGGATCGTTTAGATGGGTTTTTAGGCCTTTTTTTATGTTTGCAGGTGTGTTTGCAAACTTCTAGAGTTTTTTGGATTTATCTGCAACTTTTTGTATGTTTTGGGACCTTTTTGTAATAATCGTTTAATGTTCTTTTTCTTGGTTTTTTTTTATTATTTAATGTTCTTTTTCTTTGATTTTTTTTTTTTTTATTAGGGCAAACTATAAAAAGGCTGTTATAGCCGTAATAAGGCGGTTTTTTTTATGATTATTTTCATTAAATAAAAGTTTAAGAACCTTTTGTGGTTGCTTATTCAATCCAGTATTTGAACTTGATACATTCAGAGGTGGTTTTTCGTATCAATTGTTTCTTGATTGTTCAATCATCTTATTATTTCGGTATCTGATAAATTTTTGAATTGTCTTACCAGAAGATTGTTCAATTCAATCAAGCTTATAAAGCAATTGGATTATGCAAAATTGAGGATGGTTGAGTAATCTATAATATGCAAGTAAAGCTTATTCTGTCAATAGAAAAATGCTATTAAAAGTATTAATTTTTATAGATGTAAACAAATTAAATATAAATTTGCCATTTTATAAAAAATTTGGTTAGTGATGGCAATGGATCGCGCCGGGACCGGGTACCCCTTGGCCCAGGCCCAAGCCCGACCTGATGGCTCAGGCCCAAGCCCGGCCCGAGCTCGCCACAGGTATGATAGGCAAAGCCCATGCCTAGTTCGACGGGCTTTTTATGACCACAGGCCCGGTGCAAGCCCGCATTTTTTTATAATGTCAATTATTTTTATATTTTTAATTTTAGAAACAGTTTTTAAAAATTAATTTATTTTTGAATACTTACCAAATATATAAATAACATTCGACAAAGTGCATTCATCCATTTTTAGAGTATAATATAACCATAAGAGCAACAAGCAAATTGAGACAGTAAAATCTGAACAAATACAAAAAAATAAAATCTATCACAAATTTCTAAGTTGTTGTCTCCTTAAGTTTTGCAAGCTCTAGTGGGTAAGTCCATCTCTCCTAAAATTTTGCAAGCTCCAGTTGGGGAACATGTGACAACATTTTGATGTACTACCACCAGAATCTTGGCAACCTCTACATTATAAAAATAAACCACCCCTAGGCAAATTCAATTACTCAACTCATTCAATCTGTCCACTCACTATTTTTATGCAACATATGAAAGTCAACTACAATACTCCTTCAAGCTCAGTTATTACTAATAACATAAGTTGGATGATTAAAAACAAAAAACAAAAAAAAAACTAATAGGATAAGATCAAATTATATTTTAAATCTAATTCAAGGTTTCAAGGAAATTTAATAAAAGAAGAAGAAGAGAATCTCACTTTTATAAGACCACTAGTCTTGTCGCGTTCGTATTTCACTTTACTCCCCTTGCCAATCTCTACCACCCGCAACAGAGATTTACATTATGATATGGAAGCACAAATTATTTTTGGAGAAAAATCTGCCTATCACTGACAAGAACAACTTTATATGAAACAACTCCAAAGCTAAGAATCAGCATTCAGCAAGCTACTTCAAGTGAAAATTTGGGATATCTGGCTTTTGGTTGTGGACTGTTGGGAATAGGATTAGCCTGATGTTTTTATTAAGAGTATGTAAGTTTGTTTTTTGGGACTTGAAATTGCTTGCAAGAACTTTGTTGAGTATTTTAACTCCTCTCTCTCTCTCTCTCTCTCTCCTTGTATGCTTCGTTTGTTTGTTTTGATGTGTGTGATAAGTCTAGTAAAAAGTAAAAACCAAGTGCTGATCTACGAAAGGTTAGGAACCAACGAAAAGGTTTGGGACCACTGAAGCTCACATAAAATATTCTAGTAAAAATGTTCTCTAGAAACGAACAACAAATTAACATAACAGAACAACCTGGAGGGATAACGAATTAACTATAACAAGATTGAAACTCTTATAACCATAAACCTTTTCTCCACATATTCATTACAATATTTTCAATATTTTCCCCTAGATTGAAACTCTACAGAAGCCACATCTGATGGAAACTGCAATTTCAAAAACAGAACTGCATTAACAGTCCCGAGCTTCCATTGCAGTACACCCAACTCTGCACAGACTGCAACTCTATTGGAAACTGCAAAAGAAAAGCTACAGACTCCTGAAATTAAATTAACCCAAAACCCTATTAAAACAAGTCTTAAGGGAGTCCATCTCCATACAGTCCAAAAAAATGAAAACCCCCCCACATAAACAACCAGAACATCTCAAAACATCAACCTCTCAACATCTTTTCATCCCAAACAAAACATTCATTCATTCAATTTCTTCCACTCTAGAACCCAAAAGATTCAGAACTTCAAAAATAAAAAACCATCTCAGAAATGAAACCCACAGATTTTCGACGACAAATGAAAAGCACCAGAAAAAAAAAAAAAAAAGAGTCAAGAGTCTTACTTATTTAAGCAGGCGGTGGCGATGGAGATGCAGATGCAGAATTGCAAATGGAGAGAGATATATGTTAGGAAGGGCAGTAGGTGGGGAGAGTTTAGGGAATGGGATGAGAAAGAGGTTAGGGTTTGGGAAAAATGGATATATATACTTAGGATAATACTGTAATTAAATATATAATACAAGGGTAAATCAGTAAAATTGACACTAAAATTTTCGGGCTGGGCCGGGACTGAAGATATACCCATACCCGGCCCGTACCCTTGGTCGAGGCCTTAAAATCAAGCCCAGGCCCAAGCCCAAGCCCGTCACCTACGGGTAAAGCCCAGCCTTTTCGGCGAGCCAAGTACCCAAAAATCTCGAGCCCATTGCCATCTCAAAATTTGGTCCATACTCTTTTTTCATAGGAAAAAATAGGAGAAGCTGAGAAGTTATTAAATTTACGCTTTCAGTAAAGCTTAGTGTTTTTTCATTCAACAATACTATGTTGATTCCATAAGCATTTTTACTAGGATTATATTTATAGTTATATACCACGTCAATGTTTTCTTGTTGTTTATAATTCAATGGATTTTTTTTTTTTTTTTTTTCAAGAGGCAAAGATAGGAAAGAATGAGAGGTTTTGTACGGTACAGAGTTTCTGAGATAAGATTTCAGGTAAGGAATTATAGGCATTCGACAATTTTAGTATTTTTTATTAGAGTAAATGACATGTTCCCACCCAAGGTTTAACGAAATGACAAGTTCTCATCCTTGGTTTTATAAATTCCAAATTCCTATCCTCCTAAATTAAGATAGTTAGCGACTTTTGGATTTGGGAAGGTGCTATTACCAAACTGCCCCATCTTCTTTTTCTTCATCTCCCCTCCTCACTATTACCAAACTGCCCTCCCATCTTCTTCTTCTTCTTCATCCCCCCTCCTCCAATCCTCCTCCCATCTTTATCTTCTTCATCTCCCCTGTGCCATACTTTACTTGTTAAATTGTTTTCTCAATAGACTTTAAGAAAAAAAAAAATACAAAAACAAATCCTTAATAACCCAAGTAAAAGAAAAGAGAAATATATAAACTCTTCATTCTCTGGATCTACCCCTTTCATTTCAACTTCATTAGACCCAATAACTACTCGGTTCTCACCCATCAACAAAATTAAACAAATCTCTTTACAACTTCATCAACCCATGTTAAACTAACTTCATCAACTGTGGATTAATCAACAAAATAAACAACTTAGATCTTCATCAACAAATTCAACAGAGACATGACCCAAATTTTTTTTTTTTTACCAGAATACAAAAACAACAAAAAATTACACAAAGAGGGTGGGTGCTGCTTGATTGAGAGGGATTATATCATTAAAATTTTAGATCCAATCTATTATTAACATGTATTTTGACTTTTATTAATTTGGATTGATTTGAGTTTTTTGTTGTTAGGATTCCGATTTTAATTAGTTCTTGGATATGAGGGTGTTTTAAAATATAGTAAATGACAGTCTTAGCCCATAACTGTTAAAAAAATGAAAAACTTTAATTTAAGGATGAGAATGTGGAATTTATGAAACCAGACGTGGGAACTTGTTGTTTACTCTTTTTATTATTATTAAATTCCCTTTTTTTAGTACCATATGCCAAGTGGAGATAATTTTGATATTAACTTCCATTTCTTTGATTTATTTATGCTGATACTGAATTCATGAACGACAATGTTGGGAAACATTAGGCTTGTTTTATGAATCAGGAATGTGTTAAGTGCCTTTCTATAGTGGATGCATAGGGTTATATGTAACCCCTAAACTCTTCAACACCTCTAAATTTTTTGCTTTTTGTTGGTCTTTTTGTAGTATGCGCATGCCTTAAATGTAGTTCTATATTGGATGCATAGGGTTACATGTAACCCCTAAACTCTTCAATCCCTCTAAATATTTTGCTTTTTGTTGGTCTTTTTATAGTATGTGCATGTGTTAAGTGTATTTCTATATTGGATGTCTAGGGTTATATGCAGTAGCGGATCCAGAAATTTCTGGTAGGGTGGGCCAAAATAAAAACTAATTATACATTAATATTTTTTATCATTAATATTTTTATTAGGGTGGGTCAAAATCTAGAAATTATACATATTAGTATTTAAAAAAAAAATTGGGAGCCCTACCCAAAACTAGGCGGGATCCGCCCCTGGTTATATAAAACCTCTAAACCTTAACTCCTAACCCCTAAACCCGAACCCCAAAGCCCAATCTTGAAATATCAATTATTAAATTACTTAGATTTTAAAGAGAACTTAAAACAATCCATTAACAGTATCAAAAAATTAAGTAAAAAATTTTGTTTATTTTATAGCCCTATACATGTTGGTTTTGTTATAGTACAACATTGTAGCAATATATTACAGCAACGTAAAATTTATAAACTTATAACGTGAAATTTACAACGTCAAGTGTTAACACAAATCTCTCTAGGCTTGTGTTAAGTTTTATTCACTTGTGGTTTACAACTATACAGAACTCTTTCAACTTGCATTAAATTCGATGGTTAACTATATATCAACTTTATAATGCAAGGCCATGTTGAGGGATGACAAAACTGACGGACGAATAACAATAATATTTATACTTGTATGTGGTGGGGATATAAACTCTTAGGTGTATTACTCAAGAGATTTTGAGTTCGATTCCCTTCAATTGCTAATAGAGTTGACCATGAGAAGGTTTACTCGGTCTTTGACTTCAGGGTCTCGAGGGATTAGTCAAGGTGCACATAAGCTGACCATGACACCCTTAGTCACCCAATATTATACTTGTATTTTTTATTCCAGTTACCTTAAATACAAGAAGATGAATTAAGTGATATAATTTGTGGAAACACTAAACAGCTCTCAATAGTCTTAGTTTAATCCAAAAAAGTAAATGAAGTATTGACGTTAAAATATAGAAGATGAACATGATCAAAGTGTATAGCACAATCAAGAAATGATATACGTATACATCCACAAAATTTTCCAGGTGGGCATGCAATTGATTGGGCAAAAGCCGCTCTTTTTGACAGTCAAAACTCCAGCTATAACTTCCATATATAGATTATCTTATCACATCTACAGAGATCAACTAGAATCCTGAAAGCACTTGAACCCAATAACACTAATGCAAATGCCAACTTGCAAAGGGTTATTTTTATGATATCCGCCTCTTCATGCTTCCTAAGAGCTTATTTTACTTCAATGTAATCTTCTTCACAATCTCCTATGATTCCCTTCATGGATCTCTTAACATTATGTTATACTTTATATTAAAACTAAGATCTAGGTGCTCAATCTAACCGCACTTTCTTCATTTCTTTATGGACTTATATTAAGCTTTCTCATAAAATCAAACACCACCTTCTCTTTCAATTGCCTTCCTATGCATGAACCAACTATATATATAACCCCATAATCTCAAACCCTTCTTCACAAACAAACTCCTTATCAATTCTAAGCTTAGAGAAACCAAACCCTTCTCTCGAAATTCGATTTTGAAACCTCTGTATATCTCACAAGAAATCCAACCAGTTGGACTAGCTGATACCTAGAAGTTATATTCTAGATCACAACAATGGTTGCTCATCCTCCTCAATATCTTTCTTCACTTTCTTGTGAACTAAGAATCATAAAAGCCAAAAACAT
This sequence comes from Pistacia atlantica, assembly GCA_026229545.1. Taxonomy (NCBI): domain Eukaryota; kingdom Viridiplantae; phylum Streptophyta; class Magnoliopsida; order Sapindales; family Anacardiaceae; genus Pistacia; species Pistacia atlantica. Next base: position 587,764 of record CM047901.1, on the reverse strand, counting down.
TGAGTTCAATAAGTCAACCAGCAAAGGTGGACTCTTTGTTAGATACTATCTCTCTGCAGGCAACAGCAAGAGAATTGAACTAAACACAAAAGAGATCTCACCAAGCTCTGGTAATCTCATCTGGAATGAGTCCTTCTCATTGGAGTGTTTAGGAAGTGAAGACTCCATCTCCAACTTGAAGCAACAAAATGTAGTTTTTGAGCTGAGGTGGAGAAGGACAACCCCATCATTTCTTGGGAAAAAATGCAAGTCACAACTCTTGGGAAGGGCTGAAATTTCATGGGAAAAAGTCCTTGAATCACCAAAAATGGAGATAGAAAACTGGGTTGTGATGACTTCAAAGCAAACTAATAATACTAGGGTTTATAATGAAGATGTTAAGCCTCCTTCTGTGCAAGTAGCCATGAAAGTTGAAGTTCCAAAGCTGGTGGAGATGAAAAGAAATGAGAGTTTGAAGAAGAGAGGTCACCATGAAGAGTGTGGATGTGGAGATGTTGGGGCATTTCATTGTGTAGATTATGAATTATTTGCTCTAGTGGGTGCTTTGGAAGCACTTTAATTAATTAGCTAAGCACTAAGTTAGATTATGGTTGGTGTTGATTCATTATTAGCAACTTTTTTAGTTTGTTTTCTATAAGAGTAGCGTATAGAAGGTGACAAAGATGAAACTTTCCTTGTGTTAGCAATTTTGTAATGAATTAATCATTTGATAATCAAGTCAATTAAGTTGTATATTCATCCATAATATCAGCTGTTAAATCACTTGGTTTTAAAAGAGCTTGAACGACTCATTAACAGTATCAAAATATCTCATAAACAGTAACGGTTCATATTTTCTTAAGTTTATTGGTGGAGATAATCAGAAACAGAGCACATGAGTTAAAACACAAAAAATATACTTGAGAATTGACTAATTTCATGCTACGGAGATAGAAGCACACAGGGAAGGCTAATTAAGATGCATTTTCAGTTGAAAATTGAAACAGCTAGAACAAAGAAACACTTACTTTAACCAAGCTGGTGGAGGCCAGGAAAGGTTTAAATAGCCCGGAAATTCTGAGAGAGGCCCAACTCGATCATATTTTTAAAGTATTTTGTCCTGGGTAACAGTCAAAAGACAATTGGGAATGCATAATAAACCCCTCTTTACCTCTCGGAAACTCTTTAACCAATAGCCAGCAAATCAGTTAGACCTTAATAATCATAAACAAATGATTATTCAACTCTACCCAGCAATGCGAACAATCTTCCGCAGCAAACATTAAGCTCTGTCGCAGCATCAGTTGCAACTTGAGTAACAACCAGAGATTCAGACTTCACAGTTACAGCACAACCAAAGGAGAGCAGAACATAAAACTTGTGATCATGATAAATCATATCCTCAAAAGCCCCAGGGCATTCAAGTTTTACGTGTATATCACACTACTTCTTGTCAATTTTTTTTAAGCTTGTACACACTTCAACTAATTCTCCAGGGTCCTGAAGTTGACAACCGAGTAAATTCCCTTAGTAGCCATTCTTATTAATAATCCAGATGAATCAAATTCAAAACCTCTTGAATAATGCACTCAAGAGTTATAGTTGACTGTTAGCCAATCAGTGGTGGTTTTCTTGTCAACATTTCTCCACATTCCCAGTTCTAATACACCATATAACACAGATGAGTTGTCAGTTCAGTGACAGGAAAAATAACTGTGTATGAAACATACTTGAAAGTGCACATGCCACAAGAGCACATATATATATTCGCACATAGAAAATCATGCCATCAGTAAACAAAGAAGCAGCTTGATTTTGTTGATTAGTCTTATTATAGTTATTGATGTTTGATTTTGACACCAACGACTCACACGTGTAAAGTGCTAAGAGAACCTTAGAAATTACACATGATGGATTCATGAGATTTAAATATGGTGCTGAGATTATATATGTTTGCAGAAAACATAAATAAAAGATTGGCAAAAGAGGTTTTTAAAGTGGTTCGGATGCTTAAAACAAATCCTACATCTACTGTTATTTTGCTATTCTCTGGCTATTTCTATGATATTGCCCGTAAGACATACAAAGATAGAGAAAAACTTTGTTTACAGAGAGATAATAAAGCTCAAATCTATGTCTAGCTCTCATCTACTCAGCCACCTTTTTTCATGAAGAGAGGTGCCCATTTATGCACCTTTGAGGTCAATGTAATGAGTGTTTTGCAAGTTGCCTTGGCACATGGAGATTTCTCATCCGTCCATCTTTTAAAATGAGATAGGGTTGATATAAATATCTTTGAGGCGGGATGGGCTTGACAGCTAGTACATTTTGTCTTTTAGACATTTGTTGAGCTGACATCAATGTGACTTTCTAGTCACGACAATAGTAATCAAATGACAACTTCAATTTTTAATTTTCATAGCATAATTAATATGGTAGATCATCACATCGGAAATAATTGTTTAACAAGGGAAGCTAGAGAACCTTGGCTGATTCAGTTGGAACAATCCCACCGCCATCAATACATACATATTTAGCCTGCAAATATACAAAGATATATGAAATTTTGCAACCAATACATCATTGAAAGCAAGAATTCATTACATACCGATAAGACATTAAGATAAAAATGAAAAGAGGAGAAAACTATGCCATATATAACACCTGTTACATATTAACTTCAGAAATTAGACTACATAACATGAGAAGAAATATTTAGAGGACAATGACCTGGAGAAATCTTAGTTCTGATATGATAAAAAAAGGAAGTAACAGAAAAAATGCAGAAAAGTAGAGTATGAAGAATACGTGTTTATAATTCTTTCATAACTGAATAATTTTTCGTACATGAATCTTGATAGTGACTACAATTTATACACAGCCACTTGATCTTTCAAGCAATCTTCTCCATTGAAACTTATTCTTCAGCTGCAATCTTCCACCATTAGATCAACAACTTGCTCTGCCACTTGAGCTCCCACTTGCATTTTGTTGGAAAACACATAACGTGAATGAAAAACGGCGCTAAAAGCCAACTTGCTCTAACTAATTTTATTGTAAAAAGACAAAAAAACCTGCATGAGTTTTCTTAAAGTTGCAGCTTGCTTTGCATGGTAACATGGTTAACATCGTCCCTCAAGCGAGACTTTAAGCAAAAACAAAATTCTAGAAAACTTGCATGTTGTTCTTCATAAAAAAACCGCATGTCGTTCTTCATTGAACATTTTCTTCTATCAACATCGTCCCTCAAGCTAAGAACTCAACAACAAAAAAAAAAAAAAAAACAAAAAAACTTCGTCGTCACCTTCATTGTCTTTCAAGCATAACAATGAACCCAGTTTGACGTTAACAAGCTGATGAAGTGAATAAGACAACAGCGAGGTTCAATCTTCATCATCTTTAGTGAGTTGTGCTGAAGCTTGTCCTTGAGATCATTCCTCAAGTTGAAGAACAGAGGAAGAGCTAAACACATGAAGATGCTCACGAAGTGTCTGAAACCGAGAACCAGAGAGAGGCTTGGTAAGAATGTCTGCAACCTAAAATTGAGAAGCAACATATTGCACCAGTAGTCGTTTAGATTGAACCATTTCGCATACAAAATGGACATCTATTTCGATATGCTTTGTACGAGCATGGAAGACCGGATTGGAAGCAAGAGCACCAGCACTGGTGTTGTCACACCAGAGGACAGGCAAACCTGGAATAGAAATTTGAAGCTCCTAGAACAGATTTTGAAGCTAAGCAACTTCAGTAGAGACCTGAGCTAAAGCTCTGTATTCGGCCTCAGTGGAAGATAAAGCAATGACTTATTGCTTTTTAGAGCCCCACTGTATTAAATCGGAACCAAGAAAAAGACAAGACTCCACCTGGTAGACTTTCTCGGCGACAGATTGCTAGCCCTACGGCGTCTCGTAGCCCTCAAGATGAAGTGTGGAACTGCGGTGAAAGGTTAGACCATGAGTGAGTGTAGCTTGAACATACTGGAGAACCCTCTTATAGGCTTGCCAATGAATGATAGTAGGACCTTTGAGAAATTGGCTGAGTTTATTTACAACAAAAGAGAGATCAGGCCTGGTCATGGGAAGGTATTACAGAGCACCAATGAGACTTTTGTAGAGTGAAGGCTGTTCAAAAAGAGGACCATCCTTTAAATGGAGCTTGGATCCAAGAATCATAGGAGTGGGACATGGGTTGCAGTCTGTCATGCCACATTTGGAGAGAATTTCTTGAGCATATTTTGCTTGATTAAGCTATAATCCATAAGAAGTATGAACAACAGAGATGCCCAAAAAATAATGAACAAAACCAAAAATCTTTAGACCAAATTTAGTATCCAAAGCTGACATGATGGAGTGAATAAAAGAGGAATTATTGCCAGCCAATAGTATATCATCAACGTAAACTAGAAGATAAACAATCATGGCATCTTGAATAAGATAGAAAAGACTCGAATCAGAAGTAGAGTTCCGAAAACCTTTGCTCAGCAACACAGTTTTAAATTTATCAAACCAGGCCCTGAGAGCCTATTTTAAGCCTTATAAAGCTTTGTGCAACCGCAAACATGATGAGGTTTAGATTGATCAATAAATCCCTCAGGTTGTGTCATGAAAACATCTTCAGTAAGGTCACCATTTAGGAATGCGTTATTAACATCTACTTGTTGAATCTCCCACCCATTGTGCACGCTAAGCATAAGATGACTCTAATGGTGGAAGCCTTAACAACCGGAGAGAATGTTTCTGAAAAATCAATACCGGGAGTTTGATGAAACCCTTAGCCACAAGACGTGCTTTGTAACGATGGAGACTGCCATCAGCATTTAACTTGACTTTGAAAATCCATTTATGACCAACTAGAGTCATAGTATCAGTATAAGGGACTAACGTCCAGGTGTGATTTTTTTGTAGTGCAGTAAACTCAGCATCCATGGCCTGAACCCAAAGAGGATTTTGTAATGCAGTAGTGACAGATGAGGGTTCTTTATGAATCTCAAAGGAAAAGGAGGAATCAAGAACTGGGTTTGTGTATTCAGAGATAAGGGCAGCAGCTTTCCTGCGGGTTAGCATAGGATGGACATTGAGTGGAGGAAAATGGGAGGGCTGAGAGGAAATCTTATAGACTCGGAGATCAACTTCCAAACATGGTACAGGTGGTGAAGGTATAATGGGAATATTATGGTCAGATGGCTCAACATCGGTCAAAGAGGTTGAAGGAGCTGAAGCAGTTTGCGTAGTTTGAGACAAAGGCTGATGAATCAATGATGTATGAGGAATTTTCCAGGCCTGAGATGAAAAATAAGAGTCAATACTTGTAGACACATCAGAATTGGTTAGTGAAAACCATTTGCAAAAGGGAATATTTGTTCATTGAACTTGACAGTTTGAACTGTGTAAACTTTGCCTTGAGCATTGATATAGAGATAACCCTTGTGATGAGAACTATAACTCAAAAAGACACACTGTTCGGAGTGAAAAGAGAATTTATGTTGCTGATAAGGCCTAAGACATTGACAACCAAAAATGTGAATAGCTTTATAATCCGGAACTTTATGGAAAAACTTTTGAAAAGGTGAGATGTGGGATATAACTGCAGAGGGAAGATGATTTATTAGATACACGGCAGTGTGGAAGGCAAACCACCAATACTTAAGTGGCATAGAGGCTTGAGCTAACAATGTTAATCCAACTTCTGTCACATGGCGGTGTTTCCGCTCAACCTTTCCGTTTTGTTGATGAATATAAGGGTAGGGATGTCTGAAATGAATACCCTGCTGAGCAAAATATTCAGCAAAGGACGAAATTCACCTCCCCAATCTGATTGGAAGGTCTTAATCTTGCCATCAAACTGCTAAGTCAGTAGTGCAACAAACTGTTGAACAATATTGTGCACCTCAGATTTCAGTTTTAGAGGATAAATCCAAGAGTAGCGTGTGAAGTCATCAACAAATAGTAAATAATACTTGAAACCAGTGGCTGAGATAACAGGTGCGAGGCCCCATACATCCGCAAAAACAAGTTCAAAAGGTTGGCTTGATTGAGAAGCTGATGGAGGAAAAGAATTCTGGCGAAGTTTACCATACTGACATGCTGTACAAAACTGAACTTTATTAATAGATTGATCCTTTACATTCAAAAGTGTAACAAGAGATTTAAGAGCAACTACATGAGGATGACCAAGTCTGCGGTGCCACAAATCTCCATCATGTGTAGGACCAGTTTGTTCAACATTATTTACAGGTATACTAGGTGGAGTACAAGTGACCAAACAACTTGTTGGATTATACAAAATATCAGCATCTGAAGGTAAAAACTAGAACAATCAGAAGGTGTAACATAGGTTGCTGAGAAGTCATGATCCACGGACTAATGCAAAGAAGACACCATAGCATGTTTATTCGTTGAGTTTGAAGATTGAGCAGAAGTCAGTGCTGAACTTGAGACTTGTTTATTGGCAGTAGAATCTAAAGGAATGGTAAGTTGGTAGAGACCATTGCACATAGTTCCTCTAAGTAGAACCTCTTGAGTTAGCTTGTCCTTAACAACACATTCATCAGCAGAGAATTCAACTACCACATGATTATCTTTTGTAATTTTGGAAATACTAAGTAGATTCTTGGTAACTTGAGGAACACATAGTATATTTCTTAGTTGTAGTGATTTATTTACGCAAGAAGAATGGATAAATGCCAAACCTGTGTGTGAAATGTCAAGGCATTGACCGTTGCCAACCTGAAGAGAGTCTGATCCTGTTTATTGATTTTTATAAGGAAGATGTTGAGGATCTGATGTAATATGGTGAGTGGCTCCAGAGTCAATGAACCAGGTAGGATCAGTCACTGTAAGTGGTATTGCAATTGAAGTTTTGTGATTTCAGGAGAGGTTATTGCAAAAGATTAATTTAGGTTAAGAGAAGAAGACTGATTCAGATGTGAGGTATTCTGAAATTGCATTTGATGAGGAATCATTGGTGAAATCAAAGGGAAAGTCTGTGGTGGGCCATAAGGAGCATATGAGTTGGTTGTATTTGCAAAATAAGCCTGTGCAGGACCTACGTGTTGTGTGGACTGTTGTGGATTGCCATAGTGCATGCTAAACTGAGGTCGGTGATTTTGATGTCCTTGAAAGTTTGTGTCGAACCGATGATAACACTAAAGAGCAATATGACCTGGCTTTCCACATAACTGGCAAATTAGTTACGGCTTGTAAAAATTTCGTCCTCTACCTCTACCCCTGCCGTAGGCTGGATTGAAAGATTGAAATTGCTGAGTGATGTTATAGATATTCTTGTATTCCTCTTGATGTGAAGGTAGAGTTTGTGAGTCTTGTGATATTTGTTGATTTGTATTATTGTTCATTTGCATATTTTGGGGTGGAGAAGACGACTGTTTGTGAGCAAGAAATGTTGCAGCTTTATGAAAGTCTAAGTAAGCTGAATGTTGCTTTTCTAACCTCATCTCGTGTTTGTGCAATAGAAACTGTGCTTCTTGTAGGGATACTTCGCTGCTTCTTGACGTTAAGATGGCAACCATGGCATCATATTCAGAACCAAAACCATCAAGAATGTAAAGCAGTAGCTCTTCATCACTAACAATTACACCACTGGTGGTTAAGAAGCCAACAATTTCTATCATCTTTAGTACATAGTCGTTTATACTTGAGTTATCCTTCCTAGTTGTTTGTAATTGATTTCCTAAATGTAGCACTCTAGCCATAAAATCAGTAAGAAAATGCATCTCTAAAGTATGCCATATATCATACGCAGTAATACAGTTTGCTACATGCCGGAACATTGTTTCAGAAATTGATGAATTTAACCAACCAAACAAGAACTGATCAACTTTCTTCCACATTATATATTCATAATTTACTTCTCTTTTGGATTCATCAACAAGACTAAAAGATGAGGGACAGGATTTTTCACCTGTTACAAAACCTTCCAGATCATAAGCTTTCAAGGCAAGAAGCACCTGAGATTTCCAGTAAGCATAATTTCTTTCTCCTAGTTTTACAGAAATGGTTGGAAGCGTATTGCTTAAAGGTGAGGTTGACATGGAGGTTGTTGTCATTTCATCTACAATTGAAGCTGAAGAAGAAGATGCCTTAGGATCTGCCATTGACGTCTGTCGTTAACTATGATACCATGAGAAAAAAAGGAAGTAACAGAAAAAATGCAGAAAAGCAGAGTATGAAGAATACGTGTTTAAAATTCTTTCATAACAGAAAAATTTTTCGTACATGAATCTTGACAGTGACTACAATTTATACACAACCACTTGATCTTTCAAGCAATCTTCTCCGTTGAACTTATTCTTCAGTTGAAATCTTCCACCATTAGATCAACAACTTGCTCTGCCACTTGAGCTCCCACTTGCATTTTGTTGGAAAACACATAACGTGCTGAACTGAAAAACTGGCGCTAAAAGCCAACTTGCTCTAACTAATTTTATTGTAAAAAGACAAAAAAACCTGCATGAGTTTTCTTAAAGGTGCAGCTTGCTTTGCATGGTAACAACAGGTGCATCTTCACTTCCATAACTGCACAGTAAATGTAAAATTAAAGAAGACAAATACCCACCTAGAAGTAGCAAAAATTCTTATGTTCTTAAGCCTCAACCTAATTCTACATGTTTCTAGCTTAACTGTTGATGGAACATTTAAAATAAAAACCATACCCAACACTGTGAGGTGTCTCAAGATTGATCTCACATATGTTGTGGAATTTAACTTTGGGAGGAACCTTCGCATGCAACAAAATCTTGCGTGTTTCAGAATCTACATATTGAAAGGTAGAGGAATAGCCGCTTCATAATCTACCTGAGACCATCAAATACATGCATATTAATATATTCAAGCCATATAAGGTACATAACCTAATCCTCTTACCAAGGGTCAGGGTTAAATTTGCTAATTAGGAACAAGATTTTTCAACTATATGTTCTATTTAGAAAAAGAAAATACATTTTCTATTTATGAAGAATTCTGGTTTTGTTTTGGGCACCTTTTTAAGACAAAAATAAAATTTTTAAATAATTTCTCAATGTAAATCTGATTTGATTTGATTTGCAGCCACAAAGTTAACAGATAATGATGCGATAATGAACAGTGGTGAACAGTGACATAGAAACAGTGACAAACAGTGTTATATAAACAGTACTCAATAGTACCAAGATGTCACAATGCGACGAATTTTGGCATGGCACTCCAAATAGTTATGAGTTTTGTCATTTTTAGCTTTTCGGAATCATTTCGATGGGTTTTTAGGTGTTTTTTTTTTTAATGTTTTTCAGGGGTATGTTTGCAAACTTCTAGAGGATTTTGGGTTTATGTAACTTTTTGAATGTTTTGGGACCTTTAAGATAATTGTTTAATGTTCTTTTTCTTGGTTTTTTTTATTAGGGCAAACTATAAAAAAGTTGTTATACCCACGGGTTTTGATGATTATTTTCATTAAATGAAAGTTTAAGAACTTTTTATGGTTGTTTATTCAATTCAATATCAAGTTTATAAAAAGACTGTTATAATCGTAATAGTGCAGTTTTTTATAATTATTTTTATAAAATGAAAGTTTAAGAACTTTTTGTGGTTGCTTATTCAATCCAGTATCCGAACTTGATACATTCAGTGGTGGTTTTTTGTATCAATTGTTTGTTGATTGTTTAGTCATCTTATTATTTCAACATCAGATAAATTCTTTAATTGTCTTGCTAGAAGATCATTCAATCCAATCAAGCTTATAAGGCAATTGGATTACTCAAAATTGAGGATGGTTGAGTAATTTGTAATATGCAAGTAAAGCTTATTTTGTCAACAGAAAAATGCTATTAAATAATTAATTTTCATAGATGTAAACAAATTAAATATAAATTTGCTATTTTATAAAGAATTTGGTCCATACTCTTTTTTTATAGGAAAAAATAGAAGAAGCTGAGAAGTTTTTAAATTTCTGCTTTCAATAAAGCTTAGTGTTTTTTCATTCAACAATATTATGTTGATTTCATAAGCATTTTTGCTATGATTATATTTATAGTTATATTCCATATCAATCTCTTCTTGTTGTTTATGATTCAATGGATTTTTTTTTTTTTTTTTGGAATTTCAAGAGGCAAGGATAGGAAAGAATGAGAGGTTTTGTACTGTACAGAGTTTTTTATGTAAGATTTCAAGTAAGGAATTATGGGCATTCGAGAGCTTTAGTATTTTTTATTAGAGTAAACGACATGTTCCCACCTAAGGTTTAACGAAATCACAAGTTCCCATCCTCCTAAATTAACATAGTCAGCGACAGTTGAATTCGAGAAGGTGCTATTACCAAACTGCCCCCATCTTCTGTTTCTTCATCTCCCCTGCTCACTATTACTAAACTGCCCTCCCATCTTCTTCTTCTTCATCCCCCCTCCTCCAATCCTCCTCCCATCTTTATCTCCTTCATCTGCCCCTACCATAATTTACTTGTTAAATTGTTTTCTCAATAGACTTTAAGAAAAAAAAAAAAATACAAAAACAGATCCTTAATAACCCAAGTAAAAGAAAAGAGAAATATATAAACTCTTCATTCTCTGGATCTACCCCTTTCATTTCAACTTCATTAGACCCAATAACTACTCGGTTTCTCACCCATCAACAAAATTAAACAAAGCTCTTTACAACTTCATCAACTCCATGTTAAACTAACTTCATCAACTGTGGATTAATCAACAAAATAAACAACTTAGATCTTCATCAACAAATTCAACAGAGACATGACCCAAATTTTTTTTTTTTTTTTTTTACCAGAATACAAAAACAACAAAAAATTACACAAAGAGGGTGGGTGCTGCTTGATTGAGAGGGATTATATCATTAAAATTTTAGATCCAATCTATTATTAACATGTATTTTGAATTTTATTAATTTGGATTGATTTGAGTTTTTTGTTGTTAGGATTCCGATTTTAATTAGTTCTTGGATTTGAAGGGTGTTTTAAAATATAGTAAATGACAGTCTTAGCCCGTAACTGTTTAAAAAAATGAAACAACTTTAATTTAAGGATGAGAATGTGGAATTTATGAAACCAGAGGTGGGAACTTGTCGTTTACTCTTTTTATTATTATTAAATTCCCTTTTTTTAAGTACCATATGCCAAGTGGAGATAATTTTGATATTAACTTCCATTTCTTTGATTTATTTATGCTGATACTGAATTCATGAACGACTATGTTGGGAAACATTAGGCTTGTTTTATGAATAAGGAATGTGTTAAGTGCATTTCTATATTGGATGCATAGGGTTATATGTAACCCCTAAACTCTTCAACACCTCTAAATTTTTTGCTTTTTGTTGGTCTTTTTGTAGTATGCGCATGCCTTAAATGTATTTCTATATTGGATGCATAGGGTTACATGTAACCCCTAAACTCTTCAATCCCTCTAAATATTTTGCTTTTTGTTGGTCTTTTTATAGTATGCGCATGTGTTAAGTGTATTTCTATATTGGATGTCTAGGGTTATATGCAGTAGTAGATCCAGAAATTTATGTTAGGGTGGGCCAAAATAAAAACTAATTGTATATTAATATTTTTTATCATTAATATTTTTGTTAGGGTGGGTCAAAATCTAGAAATTATACATATTAGTATTTAAAAAAAAATTGAGAGCCCACCTAAAACTAGGCTGGATCCGCCCCTGGTTATATAAAACCTCTAAACCTTAACTCCTAACCCCTAAACCCGAACCCCAAACCCCAATCTTGAAATATCAATTATTAAATTACTTAGATTTTAAAGAGAACTTAAAACAATCCATTAACAGTATCAAAAAATTAAGTAAAAAATTTTTGTTTATTTATAGCCCTATACATGTTGGTTTTGTTATAGTACAACATTATAGCAATATATTACATCAACGTAAAATTTATAAACTTATAACATGAAATTTACAACATCAAGTGTTAACACAAATCTCTCTAGGCTTGTGTTAAGTTTTATTCACTTGTGGTTTACAACTATACAGAACTCTTTCAACTTGCATTAAATTCGATGGTTAACTATATATCAACTTTATAATGCAAGGCCATGTTGAGGGATGACAAAACTGACAGAGGAATAACAATAATATTTATACTTGTATGTAACCAACCCCTGTGTGGTCAGGTGGGGATATAAACTCTTAAGGTGTATTATTCAAGAGATTTTGAGTTCGATTCCCTTCAATTGCTAATAGAGTTGGTCATTGGAAGATTTACTCGGTCTTTGACTTCAAGGTCTCGAGGGATTAGTCAAGGTGCAATTGCTAATAGGATTTAGGGTTTAGGGTCAGGTGGGGATATAAACTCTTAGGTGTATTATTCAAAAGATTTTGAGTTCGATTCCCTTCAATTGCTAATAGAGTTGGTCATTGGAAGGTTTACTCGGTCTTTGACTTCAGGGTCTCGAGGGATTAGTCAAGGTGCATATAAGCTGACCATGACACCCCTAGTCACCCAATATTATACTTGTATTTTTTATTCCAGTTAACTTAAATAAAAGAAGATGAATTAAGTGATATAATTTGTGGAAACACTAAACAGCTCTCAATAGTCTTAGTTTAATTTTAAAAAGTAAATGAAGTATTGACGTTAAAATGATACAAGTTTATAGAAGATAAACATGATCAAAGTGTATAGCACAATCAAGAAATGATATACGTATACATCCACAAAATTTTCCAGGTGGGCATGCAATTGATTGGACAAAACCACTCTTTTTGACAGTCAAAACTCCAGCTATAACTTCCATATATAGATTATCTTATCACATCTACAGAGATCAACTAGAATCCTGAAAGCACTTGAACCCAAAAACACTAATGCAAATGCCAACTTGCAAAGGGTTATTTTTATGATACTTCAATGTAATCTTCTTCACAATCTCCTATGATTCCCTTCATGGATCTCTTAACATTATATTATACTTTATATTAAAACTAAGATCTAGGTGCTCAATCTAACCGCACTTTCTTCATTTCTTTGTGGACTTATATTAAGCTTTCTCATAAAAGCAAACACCACCTTCTCTTTCAATTGTCTTCCTATGCATGAACCAACTATATATATAACCCCATAATCTCAAACCCTTCTTCACAAACAAACTCCTTTATCAATTCTAAGCTTAGAGAAACCAAACCCTTCTCTCAAAATTCAATTTTGAAACCTCTGTATATCTCACAAGAAATCCAACCAGTTGGACTAGCTGATACCTAGAAGTTATATTCTAGATCACAACAATGGTTGCTCATCCTCCTCAATATCTTTCTTCACTTTCTTGCGAACTAAGAATCATAAAAGCCAAAAACATTGAGTTCAATAAGTCAACCAGCAATGGTGGATTCTTTGTTAGATACTATCTCTCTACATGCAACAACAAGAGAATTGAACTAAACACAAAAGAGATCTCACCAAGCTCTGGTAATCTCATTTGGAATGAGTCCTTCTCATTGGAGTGTTTAGGAAGTGAAGACTCCATCTCCAACTTGAAGCAACAAAATGTAGTTTTTGAGCTGAGGTGGAGAAGGACAACCCCATCATGTCTTGGGAAAAAATGCAAGTCACAACTCTTGGGAAAAGCTGAAATTTCATGGGAAAAATGTCCTTGAATCACCAAAAATGGAGATAGAAAACTGGGTTGTGATGGCTTGCTCATTAATCCATGCCTGTTGGTGGAGGTGATACACCTAGATCGAGGAATATAGTCCATTACACACTAGGGCCAGCCCATAAAAGAAAATATCGTTCTATAATAAATGAATTGTCTCACACGCTCAAGTCTTGGGACTGATCTTACCATTGGGACTGCGCCTAAGATCAATCCTAACCTACTTATAAGACGTTAATAACCGATTTCATTTCTTAGGACAAGCAGCCAATGAGTGTAATTATAGGCCTTACCGCATCCTCTTCCGCTAGTAGCCACCGCCGCTTATAATTCCCCTTTCCTAGAAGAAAATTCTTATGCTAGGTTCGCCCTCTTCTCTTGGTCACCGGATCGAATCCAATAACGTAATTTCACCTCCGCCCCGATTGAGCATCCAAAAACTCCACCTTGCGTCAGTCGTGACTACATTCTCAGATTCCGGAAATAATCATCAATACTAGGGTTTATAATGAAGATGTTAAGCCTCTGATAAAAGCTTTAAAACACATATTTTTTTAGTGATTCAATTAGATTGTTTGTGGAAAAATGTGTTTAAATTGTGAAATTTAACTTAATTATTTCATAAATGTCTTTTATGGGATCACGGGGATGTTTCGAGTGTTTTTAGGTTCTTAAAGATTATATTCAGATGAAGGTTATATCAACGATGGAATGTGGGATGACAAGAATCAAATGGTTCGTGATTTGGAGCTGAAACGAAGAAGTTAGGGCGATTTGAAGTTAAAGTGAAAATCCTAGAAAACGCTTTGGTTTTGAACATGCGATAGTAATTTGACAATAACTTGAGCTGTAGATTTTGGATTGAGATGATTCTTGAACCTTTGGAAATATGATTCAAAGGGCTACAATTCATATGTTTACCACTTGGCAAGATTAGAACGTTATCATGCTCAAAAACCACCATATTGTCAAGATTGCGAGTTCTAGGGCAGAATCAACTATGCCTAGGCACAATGTTGTGGCACAACTGCGATTATGGACTTTTTTACTTTAAATTTATGACGTGTATTTCCTGTTTTAAGAGTTCTAATGTGATTAGGATAGTTGGAATCATAACCCTAAAACCCTAAGAGTATAAATAGATGTTTTTAGCTGATTTTTAGGGGGAGAGGGAGAGAAGTTCAGAAACTGATTGGAGATTGGAAATTCCTGCAATTTTGAGTCATCAATTAGAGAAGTTTTTCTACTCTTTCTTATACTCATGTTTATGAATACAATGACTTTGATTACTGAAAGTATGAACTAATTTTATTTTCTAGGGCTAAGATGTAGCCCAATTTGATGAATATGCATTGAATTATTTGTTGCTAATTTTTATTAAGTTTTGTTTTAAGTTTTATTATTGTGCTTAAAGCTTTCAATTCTTAAAGGCCCTAGAGTTGAATGATTTTATGGGTTAGGTTGAGATCGAGAGATGAAACCTAATTAGTCTAAGGTAATAAAACCATAGATTGAGCGAACGCTAGAGATAGGTTACCGCGATCTATGAGGCTCTGATAAATTCCATAGAACTTAATGATCTCCAATTGCTTAAATCTGATTAGAGATAATTTGGGTTAGTAATTAGGAGTTAATTTGTTAATTGTTCGAGAGAAAATTAGCGAAATATTAGGGAGTTTTGTGTTTAGAATAACCTTAATTGGGTTAACGATAATTGTCAATGCATAGGATTAAATTGACGCGAAATCTATGCCCCAAGTTTAGCCATATTGATCTTTACATCAAAGTGTTTATAAATTCTGCATTTATTTAGTTTTTAGTTTGTTACTTTTTCATTAAAGTCATTCTTAAAATTCTGTTTTGTCAAATAGCAATAGAATATACTAGTTTGGTACTTGGTAGGTAGTTCCGGATTCGACACTCATTTACTTGAGCTTTATTACTTGCACTATTTCGTACACTTGTGAAAATCAACAACAACCTCCTTCTGTGCAAGTAGCCATGAAAGTTGAAGTTCCAAAGCTGGTGGAGATGAGAAGAAATGAGAGTTTGAAGAAGAGAGGTCACCATGAAAAGTGTGGATGTGGAGATGGTGGGGCATTTCATTGTGTAGATTATGAATTATTTGCTCTAGTGGGTGCTTTGGAAGCACTTTAATTAATTAGCTAAGCACTAAGTTAGATTATGGTTTGTGTTGATTCATTATTAGCAACTTTTTTAGTTTGTTTCCTATGAGAGTAGTGTGTAGAAGGTGACAAAGGATGAAACTTTCTTTGTGTTAGCAATTTTGTAATGAATTAATCATATGATAATCAAGTCAATTAAGTTGTATATTCATCCATATTATCAGCTGTTAAATCACTTGGTTTTAAAGGAGCTTAAACGACTCATAAACAGTATCAAAATATTTTAGTGCGTGTTTGGCTAACTATTTTTATCTGTATTTTAGACCGGATTTTTGAAATGCTGTTTGTTTTATTATTTGAAGAATTCAACCCTGATAATACAATCCTGACACAATCCGTTACATTTATTTTTTCTTTTTTTTCACTGCATCCTCACTGTTTGACCATTTCACTTTCTTCTCCGTGATTCAGTTCTCAATTCACATAACCGTTTTAGTGCTTCACTTTCTCAATATCCATCACCACCATTTCAGTTTCTGATAATCCATTACCAGGTTTGGTACTTCACTTCCCAGTTTGCATTACCACCATCTCCCTTTCTAGTTTCCAGTACCAGCACCGTGAACCCCCAATGCCCTCTGTCACAAACCCACATTCTAACCCAACGTGAACCCACCGTCAACCCGAAACCAGCCCACCCCGAGCCTCCACGCACCACCACAACCCGAGCTCTACCCCAACCCAGCCCACCCGAGCCACCACGCACCCGATTTACCCCACACAAGCCCACCCGAGCCACCACGACCCGAGATCTACCCCAACCCAGCCCACCCGAGCCACCACGACCCGAGATCTACCCCACCCAACCCAGCCCCACCCGAGCCACCACGCACCACCACGACCCCAACCCAGCCCACCCACCCGAGCCACCACGCACCCGATCTACCCCACACAAGCCCACCCGAGCCACCACGACCCGAGATCTACCCCAACCCAACCCACCCGAGCCACCACGCACCACCACGACCCCAACCCAGCCCCACCCCGAGCCACCACGCACCCACCCCGAGCCACCACGATCTCCATCAAACCCACACCCCAATCTCCATCAAACCCACCTCATATCTCGCAGAAAGACACCCACCATCACCGCATTTTGACACGATTTTTTTCTTCAAAAGAACATGCTTTGTTTTGTGGAAAATGTGTCCACTAATAAAACAAACCCAAACCCACCTTATATGTATTAAAGCAATTGGGTTTTTTTCGCTTTTAATTGGGTTTTTTTGGGCAATTCTTGTTTTATTTGGGATTTTGTTTTAATTCAGTTTTTATTTGATTAGGCAATTGGCATATAATTGTTTTAATTGGGTTTTTATTTTATTCGGCAATTGGCACATAATTGTTTTAATTGGGTTTTTTTGTTTTGTTTGACAGCTTTTTAATCTCGTGTACACACGGATCCATTTAATTGTATTTGGATGTTTATCTGACTCAGAGAAGGGAAAGAGACCCACGACGTATCCAAATCAAGTTTGTAAGTTTCCGTTACCTATTTGTTTTCAAGACACCGAGCCGCTATTTTTTTCAATTTTTTTTTTGGAAATAATTTGTATTAGTATTGTTTTTTTCTTTTCATTAATCCTTTGAATTTGGACTTTAATAATGCGTTTTGTATTTGGTTAATCAAATATTTTATTCCGGTTTCACTAATTGATTTATTTGTTCTATAGATTTGACATCGCTTTAATCGTAATCGCACTTAAATTACGCATATGCATAGATGTCACATAATTTATCTCGACGTCGCAGGATTGATTATTACTTGCAACGAGGCGAAAGTTTGACGTTTTCCGAGTTGGAGTTCGTCATACACCCCTGTTGGTCGCATTGTCGTATCTTCCCCGCATTGCGTCCTTCAAGCGTTGTCGGATCGAACGAGGTATACTTTTATATGTGTTTAGTTGATTACGTTAACATGTGATTATTATATTGTGTAATGTGCTTGGTGATTCGTATGGTGCCCCAATGTTGGTTGTCCCTCACCGACTCCTTAGATGGGTGATTTTGTGGCTTGGTCACCGAGATGACCCATGCGATTTCTGGGTCCTCCCGTTATCTGAGCGGGCCAAAACTTCACATGGTACTGCAATAAAAACCGCTGATTACCAAGAAATGTTGGACGACATATCATCATTGGCTGGCAGGAGACTCAACGTGACGCAATTAGCCTCTAAGTTCTTTCGCCTGCGAAAACTTTATCAAGCATGGCGGAAATTGCTGCAACACAGATTCGGGTGGGATCAGAGTCACAAAGTCCAACGTGTCCCGTTGAGGTTTGGCAAGAATATGTCAAGGTAAATATATTTTTTTAACTATTATTATTCAACGTCATTGTAAATATACGCATTTTTTTGGATGCTAAATATTAATATATTATTCGCTTAACTCATCAAAGAAACCCACCGCGCAACAATTTTACCACAAGGGACTTCCCCACAAGGAACTTTATGAAATAATATTTGAGAAGCAAACGCCACCGGAAGATATGCGTACACATCTACATCCCAACAGTGGAGCCTTCCAGCTTATTCCTAATCCCGCTCGGTTCCTATGGATGATAACGACTTTGAACCCTGATCCCGATCGCTTGACAAGGGAAAAACGGCCAAACATATCTGGTCATGGAGGAGCGAGAAATCGGAGGCATAGAAGGGGGCCCGGACATACAATTGCGGATGCCATTTTTTAGCTTGACGGATGAGCTTGCGGAAAAGCGGACAATGGGATCCGTGGCTTCCGATCGTATCGAGATGAGAGGGAAGAAGCGAACACCAATGCTCCATCCGATCCTTTCTCCATGAGCAATTGTATTGACATCATGACGGCCATGCAAGTACCGATACGCTTTATCTCGCACATGTCACGTACTTATATGAAAATCCAGTGGTGGCATGGGAGATATTTGTGAAACTCCCACCTCGACGAAAAGGCTAATCGGATTAACAAAATTTTTTCAAATAATTAGTAGATGACACTATATTTCATAATTGTTTGGCAACAATTTTGTATGCGTCAATGGGCAGTTGTCATTACAATTACAATTTATAACGCTACTGTATGAACTTATTTATGTGATATTGTAATGTGTAAACACTGCTTTTAGATTGTCATTACAATTAAATATTGATGTTATATTTTTTCAAAGTAGTACAACAACTGCTAATTGTTGATAAATGTTTTGCAAATGTGTAGGTTTAAATGGCGTCGCCTAGCCGCACAGAAGAAGACAACGTACAGATGAGAGGGACGAAGAAGAAATACTGACAGATATAGCCATTGCACTATGCGGTGTTGCCGCGTTAGAAGCAAGTCGGCCTCAACCACGACATACATCTGTATTAACTGGTCATTAGTACATGTTGGAAGTACTCAACGGTCATCCTGACAGGATCTATGACAAGTGCCGCATGGACAGACTGCTTTTACATTGTTATGTGAATTTTTGTCCGATCAAGGCAAATTGCAACCAACCAGGAGGACGAGTTTAGAAGAACAAGTTATGATATTTCTAACAATCGTTGGAAAAAATGAGACAATCAGAACGATGATGGAGGATTTCCAACATTCGGGTGAGACGATCTCTAGACATGTTACCGCAGTTTGCGACGCTATATGTGAGTTGAAGACAGAGTTTATCAGACCACCTGACTTCAATGATGTTCCATGGGAAATATCAGCCAACAGAAAATATTACCCTTTCTTTAAGGTACTGGTTCATTATGTTTGGTATTAGTAGATAGTTAAGTTCATTATGTTTGGTATTAGTAGATAGTTAAGTTCATTGTGTTATTAATTTGTTTAGTAGGTTAATATTAGTGAAATGACTCATTTTCATGATAGGACTGTATTGGAGCCATAAATGGCACACATGTATACGCTTTGGTTCCACGTGAATTTGCCATTAGGTACCGGAATCGCAAAGGATCGATGTCACAGAATATAATGGCTATATGCGACTTTAACATGATGTTTACTTATGTCGTTACTGGATGGGAAGGATCAGCGCATGATTCAAGAGTTTTAAATTCAATTATTGATGATCCTAATTCTGGATTCCCATATCCTCCACCAGGTATAAGTATTTTCTTGACGTATTACAGCGTATTACATCCACTGTTGAGGCCCTGTAATTCAAATAAAATGTCTGATATTATTACAGGGAAATACTATTTGGTTGATGCGGGTTATGCAAATAGGGATGGGTTCCTCGCCCTCATAGGCAAGTGGCTTACCATATTTTTGATCACCGCCGTAACCGAAAGGGGGCCACAAGAGTTGTTTAATTACAAACATGCTTCACTCCGCAATGTTATCGAGAGAACCTTTGGTGTTTTGAAAAAACGGTTCCGTATTCTAAATGGAATGAACAATTATCCGTTGGACAAACAAGGGAAGATTGTCATGGCATGTTGTGTACTTCATAATTTTATAAGAATGTACAATATGGACGACCGTATCTTCGAACAAACCAATAATAGTACGGGTAATGAGCAAGCATATTGTGATCATCAAAACGGGGCAGAATATGGCCGAAATGGAGAAGGATCGAGTCAACCGCAACAAGGTATTATAGACAACATGATGACTGTACGGGATAACATAACGAATGCACAGTGGGTAGCACAGTGGACCATGTCATAGTTGTTACTGGAGTAAACGTGTAATAATGATTGTAAGGGTTGATAATTAGTATTTTTGTCATATATGTATTAATGTGATGTTTTTAAACAGTTGGATTACTACTTGAAATTAATATGGGTTTTTGTTTTTTAATATATATGGGTAACAAAATTACCAATAAAATATTTAGTATTATTAAAATGTGAGGTGATAAGTTATATATATATAATAATACATTATTTTAACAAAATACAATAAAATATTATATTAATAATCATTTATAAACAAATATATTAATCAAATATTTAACACAAATATCAAGGTCAAAATACTCTACCAAACACATATTCTGAAAATCATATTCTCGTAATCATAACCCTATCCAACTATCCAATACTATCCTCAAAATCCTACCCAAAAATACTAAACCAAACGCACCCTTAAAGTAAAAAACAGTCTCATAAACAGTAAACGGCTCATATTTTTCTAAAGTTTACTGTTGGAGATAATCAGAAACAGAGCACGAGTAATAACACAAAAAATATACTTGAGAATTGACTAATTTCATGCTATGGAGATAGAACCACACAGATAAGGCTAATTAAGATGCATTTTCAGTTGAAAATTGAAACAGCTAGAACAAAGAAACACTTACTTTAACCAAGCTGGTGGAGGCCAGGAAAGGTTTAAATAGCCTGGAAATTCTGAGAGAGGCTCAACTCGATCATATTTTTTAAGTATTTTGTCCTGGGTAACAGTCAAAAGACATTGGAAATGCATAATAAACCCCCTTTGCATCTTGGAAACTCTTTAACCAATAGCCAGCAAATCACTTTAAACCTTAATAATCATAAACCAATGATTATTCAACTCTACCCAGCAATGCGAACAATCTTCCGCAGCAAACATTAAGCTCTGACGGAGCATCAGTTGCAAATTGAGTAACAACCAGAGATTCAGACTTCACAGTTACAGCACAACCAAAGGAGAGCAGAACATAAAACTTGTGATTATGATAAATAATATTCTCAAAAGCCCTAAGGCACTCAAGTTTTATGTCTATATCACACTTCTTCTTGTCAACGTTTAGTTTTTAAGCTTGCGCACACCTCAACTAATCCTCCGAAGTCATAAAGTTTACAACCGAGTAAATCCTCTCAATGGCTACTCTTATTAACAATCCAGATAAATCAAATTCTTGAGTAATACGCCTAAGAATTCTTGTTAACCGTTAGCCAACCAGTAGTGGTTTTCTTGTCAACATTTCTCTACATTCCCAGTTCTGATACACTATATAACACAGATGAGTTGTCAGTTCAGTAACAGGAAAAATAACTGTGTATAAAACATACTTAAAATTACATATGCCACAAGAGCGCACATATGTATGCGCACATAGAAAATCATGCCATCAGTAAACAAAGAAGCAGCTTGATTTTGTCACTTAGTCTAATTATAATAATCAAATGACAGCTTCAATTTTTAATTTTCGTAGCATAATTAAGATGGTAGATCATCACATCGGAAATAATCGTTTAACACGGAAGCTAGAGAACCTTGGCTGATTCAGTTGGAACAGTCCCACCGCCATCAACACATACATATTTAGCCTGCAGATATACAAAGATATATGAAATTTTGCAACCAATACATCACTGAAAGCAAAAATTCATTACATACCGATAAGACATTAAGATAAAAATGAAAAGAGGAGAAAACTATGCAATAGATAATACCGATTACATATTAACTTCAGAAATTACACTATATAACATGAGAAGGAATATTTAGAGGACAATGACCTGGAGAAATCTTAGTTCTGATAAATCTGCAACAGGTGCATCTTCACTTCCATAACTGCACAGTACATGTAAAATTAAAGAAGACAAATACCCACCTAGAAGTAGCAAAAATTCTTATGTTCTTAAGCTTCAACCTAATGCTACATGTTTCTAGCTTAAGTGTTGATGGAACATTTAAAATAAAAACCATACCCAACACTGTGAGGTGTCTCAAGATTGATCCCACATATGTTGTGGAATTTAACTTTGGGAGGAACCTTCGCATGCAGCAAAATCTTGCGTGTTTCAGAATCTCCATATTGAAAGGTAGAGGAATAGCCGCTCCATAATCTACCTGAAACCATCAAATACATGAATATTAATGGGTGCGTTTGGTTTAGTATTTTGGATAGGATTTTGAGGATAGTATTGGATAGTTGGATAAGGTTATGATTATAAGAATATGTATTTGGTAGAGTATTTTGACCTTGATATTTGTGTTAAATATTTTATTAATATATTTGTTTATAAATGATTTATTAATATAATATTTTATTGTATTTTGTTAAAATAATGTATTATTATATATATAACTTATCACCTCACATTTTAATAATACTAAATATTTTATTGGTAATTTTGTTACCAGTATATATTAAAAAACAAAAACCCATATTAATTTCAAGTAGTAATCCAACCGTTTAAAAAACATCACATTAATACATATATGACAAAAATACTAATTATCAACCCTTACAATCATTATTACACGTACTCCATTAACAACTATGACATGGTCCACCGTGCTACCCACGTGGCATTCGTATGTTATCCCGCATACCATCATGTTGTCTATAATACCTTGTTGCGGTTGACTCGATCCTTCTCCATTTCGGCCATATTCTCCCCGCTTTGATGATCACAATATGCTTGCTCATTACCCATACTATTATTGGTTTGTTCGAAGATACGGTCGTCCATATTGTACATTCTTATAAAATTATGAAGTACACAATATGCCATGACAATCTTCCCTTGTTTGTCCAGCGGATAATTGTTCATTCCATTTAGAATACGGAACCGTTTTTTCAAAACACCAAAGGTTCTCTCGATAACATTGCGGAGTGAAGCATGTTTGTAATTAAACAACTCTTGTGGCCCCCTTCAGTTATGGCGGTGATCAGAAATATGGTAAGCCACTTGCCTATGAGGGGCGAGGAACCCATCCCTATTTGCATAACCCGCATCAACCAAATAGTATTTCCCTGTAATAATATCGACATTTTATTTGAATTACAAGGCCTCAACAAGGATGTAATACGCGTAATACGTCAAGAAAATACTTATACCGGTGGAGGATATGGGAATCCAGAATTAGGATCATCAATAATTGAATTTAAAACTCTTGAATCATGCGCTGATCCTTCCCATCCAGTAATGACATAAGTGAACATCATGTTAAAGTCGCATACAGCCATTATATTCTATGACATCGATCCTTTGCGATTCCGGTACCTATTGGCAAATTCACGTGGAACCGAAGCGTATACATGTGTGCCATCCATGGCTCCAATACAGTCCTATCATGAAAACGAGTCATTTCACTAATATTAACCTACTAAACAAATTAATAATACAATGAACTTAACTATCTACTAATAGCAAACATAATGAACCAAGACTTAAAGAAAGGGTAATATTTTCTCATTGGTGATATTTCCCATGGAACATCATTGAAGTCGGGTGGTCCGATAAACTCGTCTTCAACTCACATATAGCGTCACAAATGCGGTAACATGTCTAGAGATCGCCTCACCCGAATGTTGGAAATCCTCCATCATCGCTCGATTGTCTCATTTTTTTCCAACGATTGTTAGAAATATCATAACTTGTTCTTCTAAACTCGTCCTCCGGTTGGTTGCAATTTGCCTTGATTGGACAAAAATTCACATAACAATGTAAAACAGCTGTCCATGCGGCACTTGTCATAGATCCTATCAGGATGACCGTTGAGTACTTCCAACATGTACGATGACCGCTAATACGATGTATGTCGTGGTTGAGGTCGACTTGCTTCTAACGCAGCAACACTGGATAGTGCAATGGCTATATCTGCAAGATTTCTTCTTCGTCCCTTTCATCTGTAGCACATTGTCTTCTTCCTGTACGGCTAGACGATGCCATTTAAACCTACACATTTGCAAAACATTTATCAACAATTAGCAGTTGTTGTACTACTTAGAAAAATATAACAGTCAATATTTAATTGTAATGGTAATCTAAAACAGTGTTTACACATTACAATATCACATAAATAAGTTCATACAGTAGCGTTATAAATTGTAATTGTAATGACAACTGCCCACTAATGCATACAAAATTGTTGCCAAACAATTATGAAATATAGTGTCATCTACGAATTATTGGAAAAAGTTTTGTGAATCCAGTTAACCTTTTCCTCCAGTGGGAGTTTCACAAATATCTCCCGCCACCCTCGGATTTTCATATAAGTACGTGACAGTACGAGATAAAAGCGTAGCGGTACTTGCATGGCCGTCATGATGTCAATACAATTGCTCATGGAGAAAGGATCAGATGGAGCACTGGTGTTCGCTTCTTCCCTCTCATCTCCAGTACGATTGGAAGCCCTGGATCCCATTGTCCGCTTTTCCGCAAGCTCATCCGTCAAGCTAAAAATGGCATCCGCAATTGAATGTTTGGGCCCCCTTCTATGCCTCTGATTTCGCTCCTCCATGACCAGATGTGTTTGGCCGTTTTTCCCCTGTCAAACGATCAGGATCAGGTTCAGGTTCAAAGTCGCTATCATCCATAGGAATCGAGCCGGGATTGGAATAACTGGAGGGCTCCACCTGTTGGGATGTAGATGTGTATGCATATCTTCCAAAGGGCGCTTTGCTTCTCAAATATTATTTCATAAAGTTCCTTGTGGGGAAGTCCCTTGTGGTAAAATTGTTGCGCCAGAGGTTTTTGCTGGTAAGTTAAAAGAATAATATATTAATATTTAGTAGTCCGAAAAAAATGTGTATATTTACAATGACGTTGAATAATAATAGTTAAAAAATATGAAAATTTACCTTGACATATTCTTGCCAAACCTGAACGGGACACGTTGGACTTTGTGACTCTTGATCCCACCCGAATCCTGTGTGTTGCAGCAATTTCCGCCATGCTTGATAAAGTTTTCGCAGGCGAAAGAACTTAGAGGCTAATTGTGTCACGTTGAGTCTCCTGCCAGCCAGTGATGATATGTCGTCCAACATTTCTTAGTAATCAGCTGTTTTTATTGCAGTACCATGTGAAGTTTTGGCCCGCTCGTATAACGACCGAAATCGTGGGTCATCTCGGCGACAAGCCACGTAATCACCCATCTAAGGACAGTACGGTGAGGGACAACCAACATTGGGGCACCATACGAATCACCAAGCACATTACACAATATAATACTCACATGTTAACGTAATCAACTAAACACATATAAAAGTATACCTCATTCGATCCGACACTGCTTGAAGACGTCAATGCAGGGGAAGTTACAGACAATGTCAACCAACAGGGTGTATGACGAACTCCAACTCTGGAAAAACGTCGAAACTTTCGCCTCTATTGCAAGACGACGTCGAGACAAATTATGCTGACATCTATGCATATGAGCGTAATTTCTGAGTACGATTAAAGAACGATGTCGAATCTATAGAACAAATAAATCAATTAGTGAAACCAAAATAAAATATTTGAGTTAACCAAATACAAAACGCATTATTAAAGTCCAAATTAAAAGGATTAATGAAAAGAAAAAAACAGTACTAATACAAATTATTTCCAAAAAAAAAAAATGAAAAAAATAAGCGGCTCGGTGTCTTGAAAACAAATAGGTAACGGAAACTTACAAACTTGATTTGGATACGTCGTAGGTCTCTTTCCCTTCTCGAGTCAGAAATAAACAATTAAATGTACACAAACAAAACAAAAAAACCAAATTAAAAACAATTACGTGCCAATTGCCAAATAAAATAAAAACCCAATTAAAACAATTATATGCCAATTGCCTAATAAAATAAAAACTCAATTAAAACAATTAATTGCCGAAAAAACCCAATTAAAATAATTAATTGCCGAAAAAACCCAATTACTTTTACGCAGATATGAGATGGGTTTGTTTTATTAGTGGACACCTGATTTTTCACAAAACAAGCTAATTGTCTTTTCAGGAAAAAAAGCAGGTGTCCACTAAGATAAAATGCAACTACGGTGACGGTGGGTGTCGGTTTTACGCAGATATGAGGTGGGTTTGATGGAGATTGGGGTGTTGGTTTGATCCAGATCACGGTGTGAGTTTGCAGCAGATCAGGTCACAGTGACGGTGCGTGGGGGTTCGGGTGGGCTGGTGTGGCATAGATCGGGTCGTGGTGGGTGTGGGGGCTCGGGGTGGGCTGGTTTGGGGTAGAGCTCGGGTCATGGTGGTGCGTGGGGGCTCGGGGTAGGCTGGTTTGGGGTAGATCCGGTCATGGTAGGTGCGTGGGGGCTCGGGGTGGGCTGGTTTGGGGGTAGATTCAGTCTTGGTGGGTGCGTGGGGGCTCGGGGTGGGCTGGTTTGGGGTAGAGCTCGGGTTGTGGTGGTGCGTGGGGGCTCGAGGTGGGCTGGTTTGGGGTAGATCCGGTAGTGGTGGGTGCGTGGGGGCTCGGGGTAGGCTGGTTTGGGGTAGAGCTTGGGTCGTGGTGGTGCGTGGGGGCTCGGGGTGGGCTGGTTTGGGGTAGATCCGGTCGTGGTGGGTGCGTGGGGGCTCGGGGTGGGTTGTTTTAGGGTAGAGCTCGGGTCGTGGTGGTGCGTGGGGGCTCGGGGTGGGCTGGTTTGGGGTAGATCCGGTCGTGGTGGGTGCGTTTGGGGTAGATCGGGTCACGGTGGGGTTGTGTGTGACAAATCGGGTCACAGTGGGTTCACAATTGCGGATCTGAGGTGGGTTCATGGTGGGATTGTGTGTGAGGGATTTCCGGGTTGACGGTGGGTTCACATTGGGTTAGAATGTGGGTTTGTGGCAGAGGTGCATTGGGGGTTCACGGTGCTGGTACTGGAAACTAGAAAGGGAGATAGTGGTAATGCAAACTGGGAAGTGAAGCACTGAACCTGGTAATGGATTATCAGAAACTGAAATGGTGGTGATGGATATTGAGAAAGCGAAGCACTGAAAACGGTTATGTCAATTGAGAACTGAAGCACGAAGCTGGTTGTGAGGATGCACTGATACTGAGAAAGTGAAATGGTGAAACAGTGAGGATGCAGTGAAAAAAAATGAAAGAATAACGGTCAGAAAACATGTCAGGATAGTTGTCAGGATTCCATTATCAGGGTAGGATTCTGTAAATAATAAAACAAACAACATTTCAAAAATCCGGTCTAAAATATAGATAAAAATAGTTAGCCAAACATGCAGAATATAATCAAGCCATATAAAGTACATAAGCTAATCCTCTTACCAAGGGTCAGGGTTAAATTTGCTAATTAGGAACAAGATTTTTCAACTATATGTTCTATTTAGAAAAAGAAAATGCATTTTCTATTTATGAAGAATTCTAATTTTGTTTTGGGCATCTTTTTATGACAGAAATAAAATTTTTAAATAATTTCTCAGAGTAGATCTGATTTGATTTGGTTTGCAGCCACAAAGTTAAGAGATAATGATGCATTAATGAACAGTAATGAAAATGTCATATAAACAGTGATGAATAGTGAACAGTGTTGAATAGCGCCGACGATATTAGAATGCGACAAATTTTGGCGTGGCACTCCGAAACGGTCAAATAAGTTAGGCTTGTGGCAATCATGAGTTTTGGGCATCTTTTTATGACAGAAATAAAATGTTTAGATAATTTCTCAGAGTAAATCTGATTTTATTTGGTTTGCAGCCACAGAGTTAAGGGATAATGATGCATTAATGAACAACGTCATATAAACAGTGATGAATAGTGAACACTGTTGAATAGTGCTGACGTTGTTAGAATGTGACGAATTTTGGCGTGGCACTCCGAAACGATCAAATAAGTTAGGCTTGTGGCAATCATGAATTTTGTCATTTTTTAGCCTTTCGAAATCGTTTAGATGGGTTTTTAGGCCTTTTTTTATGTTTGCAGGTGTGTTTGCAAAGTTCTAGAGTTTTTTGGATTTATCTGCAACTTTTTGTATGTTTTAGGACCTTTTTGTGATGATTGTTTAATGTTCTTTTTCTTGGTTTTTTTTTTATTGTTTAATGTTCTTTTTCTTTGATTTTTTTTATTAGGGCAAACTATAAAAAGGCTGTTATAGCCGTAATAAGGCAGTTTTTTTATGATTACTTTTATTAAATAAAAGTTTAAGTACCTTTTGTGGTTGCTTATTCAATCCAGTATCTGAACTTGATACATTCAGTGGTGGTTTTTCGTATCAATTGTTTCTTGATTGTTCAATCATCTTATTATTTCGGCATCAGATAAATGTTTGAATTGTCTTACCAGAAGAATTGTCTTACCAGAAGATTGTTCAATTCA
Source organism: Pistacia atlantica (assembly GCA_026229545.1). NCBI lineage: Eukaryota > Viridiplantae > Streptophyta > Magnoliopsida > Sapindales > Anacardiaceae > Pistacia > Pistacia atlantica. Next base: position 559,051 of record CM047901.1, on the reverse strand, counting down.
ATCAAGCTTATAAAGCAATTGGATTATGCAAAATTGAGGATGGTTGAGTAATTTGTAATATGCAAGTAAAGCTTATTCTGTCAATAGAAAAATGCTATTAAAAGTATTAATTTTTATAGATGTAAACAAATTCAAATATAAATTTGCTATTTTATAAAGAATTTGGTTAGTGACGGCAATGGGTCGGTCCGACAGGTACCCCTTGGCCCAGGCCCAAGCCCAACCTAATGGCCTAGGCCCAAGCTCGGCCTGATGGCCCAGGCCCAAGCCCGACCCGAGCCCGCCACGGGTATGATAGTCAAAGCCCAAGTCCAGTCCGACGGGCTTTTTATGAACACAGGCTTGGCCCAAGCCCGCATTTTTTTATAATGTCAATTATTTTTATATTTTTAATTTTAGAAACAATTTTTAAACATTTATTTATTTTTTAATACTTACCAAATATATAAATAACATTCGACAAAGTGCATTCATCCATTTTTAGAGTATAACATAACCATAAGAGCAACAAGCAAATTGAGACAGTAAAATCTGAACAAATACAAAACAATAAAATATATCACAAATATCTAAGTTGTTGTCTCCTTAAATTTTGCAAGCTCCAGTCGGGTAAGTCCACCTCTCCTTAAGTTTTGCAAGCTCCAGTCTGGGAAGTCCACCTGTCCTTAAGTTTTGCAAGCTCCAGTCGAGTAAGTCCACCTCTCCTTAAGTTTTGCAAGCTCTAGTCGGGGAACATGTGACAGCATTTTTATGTACTACCATCAGAATCTTGCCAACCTCTACATTATAAAAATAAACCACCCCTAGTCAAATTCAATTACTCAACTCATTTAATCTGTCCATTCACTATTTTTATGCAACATATGAAAGTCAACTACAATACTCCTTCCAAGCTCAGTTATTACAAATAACATAAGTTGGATGATTAAAAAAAAAAAAAAAAACTAATAGGATAAGATCAAATTATATTTTAACAGCAATATTTTAAATGTAATTCAAGGGTTCAAGGAAATTTAATAAAAGAAGAAGAAGAGAATCTCACTTTTATAAAACCACTAGTCTTGTCGAGTTCGTATTTCACTTTACTCCCCTTGCCAATCTCTACCACCTGCAATAGAGATTTACATTATGATATGGAAGCACGAATTATTTTTGGAGAAAAATCTGCCTACCACTGACAAGAACAACTTTATATGAAACAACTCCAAATCTAAGAATCGGCATTCAGCAAGCTACTTCAAGTGAAAATTTGGGATATGTGGCTTTTGGTTGTGGACTGGTGGGAATAGGATTAGCCTGATGTTTTTATTAAGAGTATGTAAGTCTATTTTTTGGGACTTGTAATTGCTTGCAAGAACTTTGTTGAGTATTTTAACTCCCTCTCTCTCTCTCTCTCCTTGTATGCTTTGTTTGTTTGTTTTGATGTGTGTGATAAGTCTAGTAAAAAGTAAAAACCAAGTGCTGATCTACGAAAGGTTAGGAACCAACGAAAAGGTTTGGGACCACTGAAGCTCACATAAAATATTCTAGTAAAAATGGTTCTCTAGAAACGAACAACAAATTAACGAATCCGAACAACCAGAGGGATAACAAATTAACTATAACAAGATTGAAACTCTTATAACCATAAACCTTTTCTCCACATATTCATTACAATATTTTCAATATTTTCCCCTAGATTGAAACTCTACAAAAGCCACATCTGATGGAAACTACAATTTCCAAAACAGAACCGCATTAATAGTCCCGAGCTTCCATTGCAGTACACCCAACTCTGCACAGACTGCAACTTTGCTGGAAACTGCAAAAGAAAAGCTACAGACTCTTGAAATTAAATTAACCCAAAACCCCATTAAAACAAGTCCGAAGGGAGTCCATCTCCATATAGTCAAAAAAAATGAAAACCCCCCCACGTAAACAACCAAAACAGCTCAAAACATCAACCTTTCAACATCTCTTCATCCCAAAGAAAACATTCATTCATTCAATTTCTTCCACTCCAGAACCCAAAAGATTCAGAACTTCAAAAATAAAAAACCATCTCAAAAACAAAACCCACAGATTTTCGACGACAAATGAAAAGCACCAAAAAAAAAAAAAAAAAAAGAGTCAAGAGTCTTACTTATCTAAGTAGGCGGCAGCAATGGAGATGCAGATTGCAGAATTGAAAATGGAGAGAGAGATATGTTAGGAAGGGCAGCAGGTGGGGAGAGCTTAGGGAATGGGATGAGAAAGAGGTTAGGATTTGGCAAAAATGGATATATATACTTAGGATAATACTGTAATTAAATATATAGTATAAGGGTAAATTAGTAAAATTAACATTAAAATTTTTGGGCCGGGCCGGGACTGAAGATATACCTATACCCAACCTGTACCCGTGGTCGGGCCTTAAAATCAAGCCTAGGCCCAAGCCCAAGCCCAAGCCCGTCACCTACGAGTAAAGCCCAGCCTTTTCGGGCTGGCTGGGCCAAGTACCCAAAAATCTCGGGCCCATTGCCATCTCTAAATTTGGTCCATACTCTTTTTTTATAGGAAAAAATAGGAGAAGCTGAGAAGTTTTTAAATTTCTTCTTTCAGTAAAGCTTAGTGTTTTTTCATTCAACATTACTATGTTGATTCCATAAGCATTTTTACTAGGATTATATTTATAGTTATATACCATATCAATGTCTTCTTGTTGTTTATAATTTAATGGATTCTTTTTTCTTTTTTTTTTTTTTTTTGGTTGCAATTTCAAGAGGCAAAGATAGGAAAGAATGAGAGGTTTTGTACCGTATAGAGTTTCTGAGGTAAGATTTCAGGTAAGGAATTATAGGCATTCAACAATTTTAGTATTTTTTATTAGAGTAAACGATATGTTCCCACCCAAGGTTTAACGAAATGACAAGTTCCCATCCTTGGTTTTATAAATTCCAAATTCCCATCCTTGGTTTTATAAATTCCAAATTCCCATCCTCCTAAATTAATATACCATCTTCTTTTTCTTATTACTCCCCTCCTCACTATTACCAAACTGCCCTCCCATCTTCTTCTTCTTCATCCCCCCTCCTCCAATCCTCCTCCCATCTTTATCTTCTTCATCTCCCCCTGCCATACTTTACTTGTTAAATTGTTTTCTCAATAGACTTTAAGAAAAAAAATAAAATAAAATAAAAACAGAAACAGATCCTTAATAATCCAAGTAAAAGAAAAGAGAAATATATAAACTCTTCATTCTCTGGATCTACCCCTTTCATTTCAACTTCATTAGACCCAATAACTCCTCCGTTCTCACCCCTCAACAAAATTAAACAAATCTCTTTACAACTTCATCAACTCCACGTTAAACTAACTTCATCAACTACGGATTAATCAACAAAATAAACAACTTAAATCTTCATCAACAAATTCAACAGAAACATGACCCAAACTTTTTTTTACCAGAATACAAAAACAACAAAAAAATTACACAAAGAGGGTGGGTGTTGCTTGATTGAGAGGGATTATATCATTAAAATTTTAGATCCAATATATTATTAACATGTATTTTGACTTTTATTAATTTGGATTGATTTGAGTTTTTCGTTGTTAGGATTCTGATTTTAATTAGTTCTTGGATATGAGGGTGTTTTAAAATATAGTAAATGATAGTCTTAGCCTGTAACTGTTAATGTTATGCCTGGGAAAATAGGGTTGATGTGGCGCCCAGTTACATGCGAAAAGTCAGACCTCGGGAAGAGTTTACTGACATTCTGACGCAGCTGTGTCGTGTTATCATGGTTGCACCCACAGCTTGCTTCCGTCAGAATAATGGTTGCACGTCATGCCAGCCAGGAGTTGTGATGATCCCGCGTATCCAATCTCTGCAGCAAATCACGTGAATTACTCTAAAAGAAGGATTTGCACGGATCATCCCACCAACTTACAGATTTAGTGATCATTACCTCAAGGCATTCCACTATAAAATGAGAGCTCATTTCTCATTAAGGGGATTCGCATATGTTATCCTTGACCAATCTCTCTCTAGAATGTAGCAGTCTTTGTTACCTTGTATCATCAGTGTAAAGTCAGTCGTCTAAAACGACCTGACCCTTATCATTAATAAAAACATCAGTGGACGTAGGATTTGCTTCTTTAGCATCCAAACCACTTTAAAACTCCTTTCTCACTGCATTTACTATCATTTTCCTTTCATTTCACGTGTGTCTTTTGGGCCAACTTAACATTTCATACGTGCGTTTCGTTGGTGTCAAAATCATGCATCAATACTTAAAAAAATGAAAATAGCTTTAATTTAAGGATGAGAATGTGGAATTTATGAAACCAGGGGTGGGAACTTGTCATTTACTTTTTTTATTATTATTAAATTCCGTTTTTTTAGTACCATATGCCAAGTGGAGATAATTTTGATATTAACTTCCATTTCTTTGATTTATTTATGCTGATCCTGAATTCATGAATGACTATGTTGAGAAACATTAGGCTTGTTTTATGAATCAGGAATGTGTTAAGTGCATTTCTATATTGGATGCATAGGGTTATATGTAACCCCTAAACTCTTCAACACCTCTAAATTTTTTGCTTTTTGTTGGTCTTTTTGTAGTATGCGCATGCCTTAAATGTATTGCTATAGTGGATGCATAGGGTTGAATGTAACCCCTAAACTCTTCAATCCCTCAAAATATTTTGCTTTTTGTTGATCTTTTTATAGTATGCGCATGTGTTAAGTGTATTTCTATATTGGATGTCTAGGGTTATATACAGTAGCGGATCTAGAAATTTTGTTAGGGTAGAACAAAATAAAAACTAATTGTACATTAATATTTTTGTTAGAGTTGGTCAAAATCTAAAACTTATACATATTAGTATTTAAAAAAAATTGATAGCCCACCCAAAACTAGGCTGGATTCGCCTCTGGTTATATGTAACCTCTAAACCTTAACTCCTAACCCCTAAACCCGAACCCCAAACCCCTAATCCTTGAAATATCAATTATTAAATTACTTAGATTTTAAAGAGAACTTAAAAAACAATCCATAAACAGTATCAAAAAATTAAGTAAAAAATTTTGTTTATTTTATAACCCTATACATATTGGTTTTGTTATAGTACAACATTGTAGTAATATATTACATCAACCTAAAATTTATGAACTTATAACGTGAAATTTACAACTCGTAATATACACTTATACAATATTGTACAGTAACCAAAGTCTAACCATACATACATGTATTATATTTATTGGATGCAAAAATTGATTGCACATAATTTATTGTAAATGTAGCTAGTAGATAGCAGTCATCTTTCAAGCATTAAAAAATAAATAAATGATAGTGTAGCTTTCAATAATATACGAACAACAATGGAGGATCTAACTGCCCACCAAACATTTCATCTTCAAAATTAATTAATAATAGGGACCAATTCATCAATCATATTATGAAATTATAATCCTTTTAATTAGCTAGAGTTTTATTCATCTTATATATAAATTAAACCAGTCTCCTCTTATGCGGGTTTTATTAGAAATTTATCAACCCTAAAACATAAAATTTGGGAAATTGTATTTGTGCGATATTATATAATAGCGATAACACTTTTGTTCAAATTAAACTTCTTGAACAATTAGTTTTCGAACAAATCTTTTTTATAATTATAATATCACAAAACCAAGTGAATAATCTTCATCTTACCTCTTCTCTTATGGTCGGATAATAAATTTTTTAGTCACTGAGGTTAGTTATACCTAAGGGCGGATCCAGCCTAGTATGGCCCACCCTTCAATTTTTTTTTAAATACTAATATGTACAATTTTTAGATTTTGGCCTACTCTAACAAAAATATTAATATGCAATTAAGTTTTTATTTTGACCCACTCTAACAGAAATTTCTGGATCCGCTACTGGCTATACCCAAAAAGTTTTGTGTTCGAGTTGCAAAAGAGATATCTATCACATTTATGCAATTACTTTAGTTCATTGAGCTTGTATGATGTTTTGTGACCCTCGAGGATTATGCAAACTCCAATATAAGCTTGGATACCTCTGTAAAAAATAAAATAAAATAAAAAATAATCTTTATCTTCGTATACCTTATACCAATTGTTATATATTTCAATTCATTATAATTATAATGTATATACAATAAATGAAAAATAAATACATTACTCATAAATAGTCTTAGTATCTAATAAATAAAGATTAATTTTTCATTTCATATTTATTCAGCTACTCCCCAACAGGAGACACTTGAGAAAATAATAATTAATTAAACGAAGTGTTATTTATTGTTATGTGTAATTAATTAGTTAATTAATTCATATCCTTTTCACCATAACCATAATCCATATTTAGAAATTAAATATCTTCCACAGGGGAAAATTTATTTATTTTTGTCAAAAAAAAAACAAGTTTTATGCTATTAATTTAACCAATTGATAATAAAGTTAATACATCACATGTCAAATTTGGTGAGTTATTATTATTATTATTATTATTATTTATAGATGTTTACAATTATCCAAATGGGAAAATAACATTCTAACTCAAGTAAAAACATTTGTTTTCCAAATCATTTTCAAAAATCAATCTTTCAACCACATGATATCATCATTTATTTGAAAATTATAGGAAATTTTTTCATTACAATTTCTAGACTACATTAAAAAGAATTTCTAAATTATGATAAATATTAAAAATTATCAAAGATAAACCTTTTTAACCCAATTTTTTTTCTTAATTTCGATATCGATTATCTAATATATTCAATTTTAGTTAAACAAAATAGAAGAACGTGGTGGACAACGACTCTGAGTAGCACAAAATAAAGGGATGATATATGTAAGACTTGAATTATCAAACCCATCAATATAAACAATATTTATTAAAAATTAATTTTTGAGACTTATTATCTAACATTTATAATTTTAGTCAAATAAAATATACGAACATTATATATATATATAAGTGTCAATCGGACAACACAAATACTATTTAAATTTTAAAAATTAAACGTTAAGTTGATAATATCATATTTTCTTATTACTCACTCTCTAAAGATCGCGAGTATGAGTACATCTTGTACTCACGAGAGTACTAGTTTTTCAAATTAGTTTGGTCGATTTTTTTTATCTGTCAAAATTCCAAAAAAAAAAAAATTAAAAATAGAAATATCTGAAAACACGAAAACAAAAACAGAACAAACAGAGGCAACACTTCCACTCGGACTCACAGAAAGAAGAAACAACAGAAAACTCAGACATGGAGAGAACAACGCCAGTGAGGAAGCCCCACGTGTCAACTTCCGATCTGCTGACCTGGTCCGAAGCTCCTCCGTCGGAATCCGCCGCACCTGTCTCCGCTACTCGCTCTCACCAGGTAAAATCTCATGCATTTTTTTTTTCTCTCTCTCTTTTTTCTTTTTAAGTTTGAAAATGTTGGGTTGTGTTTAGTGATTTTGAATTGGTGGTGTGCATTGAATCTCAGCCGTCCGATGGTATCAGCAAAGTGTTGTTCGGAGGTCAAGTCACCGATGAAGAGTCTCAGTCACTGAACAAGAAGTAAGTAAAGTGAAGATCTGGTTTGAAACAGGACCGTTTTCAGCTCAGTTTTGGTGTAAAGTTTAGTTTTTGAGCTGAGTTTAGCTGTGAAGTTTTGTTTTTTTAAATTTGCATGTGAAGATGAGTGGATGTGAAATCAGATCTACTGTTTCATTTTCTTTTGAAAACGATGGGGTCTGATTAGTCTTTAAAAGACAAGAATTCGAACTGATTTTGATTGATTCTAATGCATTGAACAAATAAAAAGAAATTTTTTACAAGAGTGTTATTATAATGAGTTTCAAAATGTATTTCTTTTTTTATTTTAAAAAAAAAAAAAAAAGAGTTGATCTTGTTCTGGTAACAATTTGGTGCCTTATTGGTTAGAAAGTAATGGGTTATTGTAGTTTTGATGATTGTATGAAATCTTATGCTAATGTTTATCATTGTGCAATGTGTGCACATAACTTGTTGGAGGAAGCTTTATTTTTTGGGGGTTTTTTTGGTGGGCAGTGAATTTAGTTTTTGCAGTTTTGCATGTTGGCGTGTGACACTTTAGAATCTGTTGCTTTTGCCAGGATTTTGAATAAGTTTTGAAAATTTTGATCTTGCACTGGTAAATTTGGAGCCGAATGTGTTGATGGTCATCCTGTTGTTGCTTGTAATTTGGAAATGTATTAATCATTGTACAATGTAAACATGTAACTAGATGTTTTTTTTTTTTTCTCTTTTATGGTTAGCGGTAAATGCAGTTTTTCTAATGCTGCATGTTGGTGTGTGGCACTTTAGGAATCTGTTGCTACACCTGGATCTTTAATAAAGTTTTTGAAATTTATGATCTTGTACCGGCAAATTGGAGCTAAGTTTGTAGATTTTGAGCCTATTGTTGTTTGGAATCTGAAATGTAGTTTTCTCATCATGCCAGTGAGCATTATTTAATCTGTACTGAACTGAAAATCTGAACCATGCTTTGGGTGGCGAAAATGTTGAGAGTTTTAAATAAGTTCATGACACTATATAAGGCTGCATCATTTAGTTTATGCATTGAAGGGCATGTTAGCGCCTTGATTTCAAGATATTTATGGCTATTATCTTTATCTACTGTGATCTAAAGCTTTTCGCTTTGACGTTCTCAGGAAGCCTTGTTCAGGTTATAAATTGAAGGAAATTAATGGCAGCGGCATATTTGCAGGCAATGGTGAAAACAGTGCATCAGAATCTGATTCTGCTAATCATAATAAAACAGGAGTGCGCGTTTATCAGGTATATATTTGGTCTCTCTATACGCTTAGACATGAAGAGTGTTCATGATGCTAATTCGCTTTACTTTTGGTGGTTGAATTTTCAGCAAGCATTGAATGGAATCAGCCAGATCTCATTCAGTGTTGAAGAGACAGTTTCCCCAAAGAAGCCTACCTCTATTCCTGAGGTAGCAAAGCAGCGTGAGTTAAGTGGCACATTGCTATCCGAGGCAGACTTAAAGAATAAAAAGCAGATATCAAATGCAAAGTTCAAAGAGATTAGTGGCCATGATATATTCAGCCCTGCTCCTGAAATTCAGCCCCGATCGCTAGCTGCTGCACGCTCCATGGAATCCAAAGAAAGTAAAGACATGGGGGAACCTGCACCTAGGAATGTGCGCACTTCCGTGAAAGTTTCCAATGTGAGTATACTTTTCCAGTGTTCTAGGATCTTTCCCATGTCCTCATTCAGTTAATTTAACTCTTTTCATGTTGTGACTCTAATTTGCATGGGAAATTAACAATAGACTCTCTAGCAATGCCTTGCTTTATATACCACTTTATAGGTAGCATTGTTTCAATTTAAAGGCCTTTTTCCATGAAAAATGGCTATAAAATCAAAGACGTAGCTCAGTTCCCTGATGCATGTGGAAGGCTTTAGAACAATTAAACAATCAATATTAGTGCAGCTATTCTGTTAGATATCATGGAATGCCTACAAATATTTAAAAACTTCTTATCATACTTGACCTTTATCAAGCAAACTTAACTTGATTTTCTCAATCACTTGCAAGGGTTTTACTTTTATATCAACTCATGCCTATAATGCCCTTATCAAGTTCCTGCCACAATCTGGAATAGGATATATGATAATTTCAGAACTTTTTCTGTATCTACTCATTTTTTTTTTTTTCTTTCATTTTTTTTTTTTATACAAATATGATGTCAATTATCTTCATACTACCTTCAAGTATGGTAATTGAAAGAAAACATGCTTCTGCCACTTTTACCATTTGAATTCCCTTTCTACAGTTGGCTCATCTGAATTGTTTTCGGGTCATCTTTGGTTGGCTTGATGCGTTAGCTTTTCAACTTCCACATCTGTGGTATTTAGTGTGACTTGTACTGAAGAGTTGTTTTTAATCTTTATAGCCTGCTGGAGGTCAGAGTAATATCCTGTTCAGTGAAGAACCTGTAGTAAAGACCGCCAAGAAAATACATAACCAGAAGTTCCAAGAATTGACCGGCAATGATATCTTTAAGGGAGATGTACCTCCAGGATCAGCTGAAAAGCCTCTAAGCACAGCTAAGTTGAGAGAAATGAGCGGCAATAACATTTTTTCTGATGGAAAGGCAGAATCCAGAGACTACTTTGGTGGTGTCCGCAAGCCTCCCGGTGGCGAGAGCAGCATTTCCTTGGTTTGACTTGCAACCATCTTTGTTGTTGCATCGCTTAGTTATCAGTAAATGTCCCGTTTCTACGTATCCCAGTGTCGACGCTATGTTTTCACCAGTGAATGACCTGCAATGCTTGATGATGATCCTTGGTATAGGGCATCTATCTGAGTATGTGGATTGTGGCTTATGCAATTCGTTTAGTTGTTAACTTTTAGATCAGAACCAGTGGGTGGTTGTCTAATTTAGATATTTAAACTTTGCTGTCTTTCTGGGTACTGTTTAATATGTTGGTTCAGTTTAGACTTTAGACTTCCATTTTCTTGAATAATTAAGACCCCCACCATTATCATCTGCTTGATGACTTAATGCATTGGAACTTTGAATGGAAAACTAGTGATAGCATACAGCTTTGAAAATGAATACAAGAGTATGAGTGATTAAATAAGTTATTCTTACCTTTATCCTTTATTTGTAGAAAATTTTGAATTTTTTCTTAAGCTCTTTAAAGTGTTAATATGTTTATATTTTTATAGAATATGAGTGAAGGTTTTATTTAAAGAAATCTAGTTCTAAATTTAAATGATTTATTAATTATGCCTTTAATGAAATATATACTAGGTTCGATAATCTAGTATTTATTAGTATGATTTAACAACTTCATTAGAGCATTCTAGAGATCAATGTTTTAAAAATCTACTCGGGGTGAAACCCGGCAAGGTTTTCGGGTCCCAGGTTGACCGTTTTGATCGGCTTGGATGACAACTTTTAAAATTCAGCAAATATATCCCTAAAAATTACAGTTAAGTTCTTATAGGTTCGAAATTTAGCAAACACATCCTAAATACAAATCAGTCGGCTTTTGGTTGGCGGTGGTGACACCTCAAATGCAATCTCAATCATCTCTTGAGCCTATTCCCCATAAAATCTACCTAAGATCAGGCGTCAACATTTCAGGCCAGATTTCATCGACACTGGCGTCAACAACTCTCCCCATCAACCCTTGAAAATAATTCTCTCTTCCTTTCGACCAAAACCCACCTCACCCCAACCCCGTTAGTCTCGCCAATCGTCGGCCAAAGCTGGCTGTTGTCGTCGCCACGTTCTTTCGATTTCCTATTCGATTCACTCACCGGAAATCAACTCGGTCGTCACCATTGCACTCACCAGCACTTTCTCTTCAAAAGTCTTAAAATCCCGACCCTCAATTATTTATCGATCATCATTCCAAATTCTATGGTTTTTGAGTGAATAGGAAAAATATTAACCTAACCCAGTGAAGTGTCAGGTCCTGGTTAAATCAACCAGCCAGGCCTGATTAGAATTGTTATTTTTCATCGACAGTAATTAAGAGTAATTAGGTTAAATCATATGACTATTTCAAACACTTTTTGTCTCTTAAACAAACTTTAGATATTCTCAGAATTAGAATTAGTAATATGACTGTAAGATTATGCAGAGAAATTTCTCATAATTTTCTAATAATTATAATGGTAAATTGAAATTCTCATGTCCATGGCAAAAACAGTCTTAATATTACATTATTTAAGAAAACACCCACATGTTCCAACTTACAACTCTCAGAAAACTGGCAAAGCAGAGTAATACAAGCAAAATCAGCCAAGCATACAAGCAAAAGATAAAAGCATAGCTACTGTTTAAGCATCTCCATGTCCAATCAAAGCAAGAAGCATTTTCTCATAGTCCCCAGAAGTGTCAACAGCAATTGCCTTCTCCAGAGTGACACTGTTCCTCTTACGGTATTCCTCCTTAATGCGTTGCATGTCCACTTCAGCACGCGTTGTTACTACTCTAGTAAGAGCCCATTCATCCGTTCCCAACTTGTTGATGGCAAGGCGCAAAAGCTTCTCAAAGTACTTCTCTGGGCAAGTCAAGCACTTGATTGTTGCTCTCAGTAGTTTAAGAAAGTCGTCGTTGGGATCAACCTTCAAATTCTGAAGATAAGAACCATTTTAGAATGAGAGAAGTAAATAAGGTATATAATAGCTACAAAACATTTCAATACCTTGTTGATGGCATTTCCAAATGCATTGTTGTAGTGATTGAGAGTTGCATTGAGCTGTGCCTTGCTCCGTGTAGAAATAATCCGAATAACCTCCTCATCATTATATTTCTTGTCTGAGATCTTCTCATGAAGAATCTTAGCCTCTGATTTTGCCAACAACGTGTTCACCTCATCTCCTTCATACCGGAATGTGCTCACAAGAGGAACCAAAAGCTGCAAGAAATCCAGAATTAGTGCAAAACAATAAACCATATCATGGATTGCAAGCACATTACAAAGAAAGTGTTGCACTGCAAAGAAGTGAATCGATTTTTTTCTGTCAAGATGAAACAAGAAGTAAATTCTACAGTCTAAAACCTTGCGGTAGTCTCCGGTTGTGTGATGTGCAACATCTTCCTCGAGGGACTTCTTGTAACGAGCATGGTAGGCCTGCTTCACTGCAAACAGTTCAAGCGAAGATCTAGTGCAGGCGATTTCCATGAGAACCCAGTTACTTGAAGTGAACCTTTTAGTCGCCTCATTGGCCAAATATGCATCACGTTCCGCAGGGGTCAATGTCCATAGCAACACAGCCCGCTGTTTTTCAATGCAAACACAAACACAGACACACAAAAATCATGAAAAACTAAGACCATAGTGTACAAAATCAAAACTCTTTCACACCAAAACAAGTCTCCTACATGAAACAACCTGGTGAGATCAGAACAAAACTTAAGAAACATCACAATCTGACCTCAAAATCACTTGAAAGTTCTTTGTCCAGTGCCTTAAGAAGGTCTTCCCCATAAGTTGAAGCATAGACTTCTCTAATTAATTTGCGCTGCGCGGCGTTTCTGTGAGCCAAGATAGAGATGATCAAAGCCTCATTCGTGCCCCATCCTGCAAACATATCATCAAAGCAGCCCTTAATTAGTGATTATTATACATAGAAGCAACAATTCACATCAAATAGATGCGATATTGATATAACACTCGAATATAAGAACAGAGCATGATGAGATGATGCTAGATCTTAGATCCAAACAACAACAAACAGAACTATACAATCAACAGAGTAACTATAGTCTTTGAAGTCATCAAAACTCAGATTTTTCATCTCAACGTGATAAACAATTGATTTGACATTTCTAGAGGCTTAAAAATCCAAAATTAACGGAAAGACTCTCCATTTACAACTCAAATCAACAATGAAATACACACACACACAAAAAAAAAAAAAAAAACACCCTTTACAAAAACAAGATTATACATAGATCCAACACCATCTTATGAAGACTACATGATACAAAAACTCTTCAAAGTCAAGCTAAGAGCCGATCAAGATCATATACGGTTGACTTAAAAGATCATCAAGAAAAAACCAACACAAACATAATCAACACTATAGAAGGCAGCGACTGTACATTGTAATAACAACAAATAGACGATCAAACATAAATGAAGATGAAACAGAAAGATCAAACCCCATAAAAAAAAAAAAAATGAAACCAGAAAGAAAAATAAGTAAAAGGGTGATCAAAAGAAGACCTTTAAAAGCCTTTTGGAGTTGCTCAGCATCTTCGGCTGCAGAGGGAGTCTGGGATGGAACTTTAAGGGTGGCCATTGTTGAATGTGTTTGTAGAGAAAAGAAAACGTTTGAGATGATGAAGAGGTACCAGGTTTTGAGTTATTTTATAGGGGAAAATAGAGTTTTGCGGTGCATGATGTGTACAGAAAATCTGGTGAAAATAATTAGCTTTTTACTACCAAACAAAGAGAGGAGATTAGATTAGATTAGGTTAAGTTTGGAAAGGGTTTGTGTCAAAAGTTGACATAATTTTGTTAGATTTGTTACCATATTTGAATGAAAAAATAAAATATTAATCGAATAAGATTATATTATCAATTTATTAAAAAAATAAAGGGTGATTATGTTAATTAATTATAATTCGATAAAGATTCTTAGATATATTATTCAAGAAATCTTGTATTGGAAACCGTCCTCAATTCTTAATAAAAATAGCAACAAGGCTCCCTTTGATTCACTTATTGGAAAAACTATTCCTAGTTTTCCCAAATTATTTCTTTGAAAAAAGTTTTCTAAATTATTTCTATGTATGTTTTAAAGAATCATTTTAAAATTCATATTTCCTTTAATTCCCCTAAATTGATTAATTTAATTAAACAACCCCCAAAAAAATTTTAAAAATTAATAAAAACACCCCAATAATCAAAATTTACTAGATTCCGGCCACCACTGCTGGAAGCTGGTCAGAATCTAGTGTAATGGCGCACTACCGGCTAAATTTGGCCAATAGTACGCCGATCTAGCCTTTTTCGACTAAATCCACGTTAGATCTGGTCGAAAAAAGTCAGATCAATAGTGAAAAATCTAGTCATTCTTTGGATGTAGACAATTATTCAACGACGGCCAAGATATGACTATCGTTGACGATCAAATACGGCCAAATCCACCGAATGGTCGATGAGGTCGAGATGCATCAGCGCCTTTGCGTCTCGCGAAAATGCCATATCGACGCATGACAGCAAAATCGAGTCGGTCATATGCCGATAAGAGAACTCCGGCTAACCTTCGATGGTGGTGGCTGATTGTCCATATTTATGAGTAGATTAAGGGTATTTTTATTAATTTTAAATATTTTTTATAAGGGTGTTTAATAAATAAATAAATATAAAAGTATTTATATTAATTTTTAAAATTTTTATATAGTAATAATCACTAATTTAACTTTTTTTTAAAGATTATTCTAAAACTATCCAATAATAAACTAAAACGGAGTCTTATTCATCGTGGGTCTAGAATCCTAAAACATAAATTATGATAAATTATTAAAAATAAATTAATTAATATACACGTTAATTGATGCGCGTAAAGTTAGACATGGTACCGGGTGTCAGGTTGAAAACTTCATGTGAAAACTGATAATGTTCTATATTGATGCAATTGTGACGTGGATGTAAACCTTTTATGAATGTAATAATGCCACGTGCTATTTAAAGAAAATGGAGTGGATGAGAGCAGGTCAATCGACAACTGTTATTTGTTTTTTTTCTCTCTTTTTGTCCTCTTCAATATTATTGCTTCCACTCGTGGGGCCACACCACTAACATGGTCTCCACCTATCTTTTCCTTGGGGTTATCAATTTTTACTTTTTTTTTTTTTTTATATGTTTATTATTTTATTAATATAAATTTAATAAACTAATAAACATAAATTTTTTCTTAGTTTGCTGATGTTGAGGATGAGGGTTGGTGACTTATAAAAATTATCTTACAAGTAAATAATTACTTATAAGTTAAAATTAATTTATAAACATTTAAAATTTTAAATAATTACGTATTTGATTAAAATTTTTATAAATGATTAATAAGTAATTAATGTGTTTCGTAAAATATGGTTTATAAGTATATTTTATTATAAAATTACTAAAAAATGTACTATATTAAATAAGAACATACTATGAAATTTTAAAATTAAATAAGGATAATATGGTAATATATTTGGTCAAACTAGCTTATAAGCAAAGTACTTATAAGCAAAAAAAAAAAAATAACCTTCCCTCTAACTTATTTTTTTAGTTTATAAGCTCAAAACAATTATAAACAAACAGGTAAACTTAATTTTAGAGTTTATAAGTAAGTTTGACCAACTTATAAGCTTAGATAAACACTCTTATAAAATATTGAAGGGTTAAAGACATAGAATTCTAATATATGATATAATAATAAAAATTCTCCTGCTTTGAAATAATAAAAATACTCCAACTATTAATGAATTGTTAATAAATCTTTAAAGTTTATTTGGTTATGGGTTAAAAAATATTATTAAATTATCATTCTACCTTTTATTTTAACATAAAAAACTTAACAATGTTAATATTTTTGTTATTTTTGAAATTTTGGAGGAATTTTTGTCATTTCATCGTAACTCAAGGTCTATGTCTTTAACCCTCACTTTCTTACTTTACAATTTTCTTATGAGTTAATGCCATTAATCCCCTTAAGGTTTGATATAATAACAATATCCCCTTAAGATTTTAAAAATAACAAAATTTCCTTTGTCATTAACGAATTATTAGTGAGTTTTTCAAATTATACTGTTATGAGTTAGTAAATATTACTAAATTACACTTTTACTATTTTAACACCTAAAACTTAACGCATAGGAATTTCTATTATTTTTGAAACCTTAATCCCCCTCAAGTATGATTGATATAATAACAAAATCTCATTGAAGTTTTCGAAATAACATAAATCCCCCTATTGTTAATTAGCTATTTGTAAGCCGTTAAAATTTATACTATTGTGAGTTAGTGAATATCACCAAATTGTCCTTTTACCGTTTATTTTAATACATAAAACTTAATAATAAATATATTTTTATTATTTTCAAAATCTTAAGGGCATTTTTGTTATTCTATTATACCTCAGGGAGATTAATGTTTTTAACCAAAAATATTTGATTCCTTCCTTTGTCATTTATAACATAAAAATTAAAGATGTCATATGGGTTTTATAAGGGTTAAGGATAAGTTTATCATTAAAGTTGAATTTGAATTTGAATTTAGACCTAGACCAACCTTAGCCTCTTTGGATTTATCCTATATAATCAATTATTATTAAAATATAAAACAATACAATATCATTTTGTAATGTATATATAAGAGTCAAATAAATAATTGAACTTATATGAACTCATACATACATGTGTCTTTACTTTGATTTAAAATAAGTAAACAATAGTCTAATTCAAATTTGGCTATGCTTTATCAAAATCAATAAATTATTTGATGAAGATTATGTTATCAGTTTGAAAGTCTTTTGTCATCTTATCTAAATATCATTCAACTGTATGATATTAATATTATATTTAGGTAGGACGCTTTCAAATTTAAATTTTAAACTAAGAAACAGAAAATGATATTAATGGGCCTTAGAAGCTCTGAAGAGTGCCAAATCAAAAGGCCCACTATTTGCCCTATGTGAGATCATTTAATGTTGAACACGTTCATTTTAATTATCGTAACTAAGTTTTTGATCATCAAATACCAATATTAGTAAAAGTACATTGATACATGGAACCGACATATTTGATATAAGAATATCGATAAGATAATGTCATGAGACTTATAATGACACTATTGGCAATGTAGTAATAAATTCTTCTAATCTAATCAACCCTTCAACCTCAATAATGTATCATGTTTTAATAAACTTTGACTCTTCTTCACCCCATATCGATATTGAATAGAAGGAGTTGCTTTTTTTGCCACTGTAATTTTGAAAACGAATGTTGAAATGTCCTTCAAAAGTAAGTAAATAAATCCGAACCATATAAAATGCGGTTAATCCGGCTGTAAAACAAGCTATTATTGCGAAAATCGGAGAATACAACCAACTATCATTAAGAATTTCGATCTTTGGACCAAAAACAAGCAAGAATGTGTTTGTAGAGGAAAGAAAGCATTTGAGATGATGAAAAGGTATCAGGTTTTAAGTTATTATATAGGGGAAAGTATAGAGTTTTTCTTGTGCATGATGTGTACTGAAAATGTGATGAAAATAATAGTTTAACCACAAAAACAATCAAGGGTGGTCATTATTGAATGTGTTTTAAAGGATCTAGCGATTCCATACGCCGAATCGAATCCGTTGACGATTGGTATCTTGACCATTATTGATTGACCAAATGATAAGGTAAAAAATCTACTTCAATGGAACGGCAACGGAACGACCATATCTTAGATGCTTACTTTGAAATATTTTATGAAAATCATCCTAATACTTTCAGATAATAATAATATGATTTTTTTTCTTTAGTCTCATGCACAAAACATACATTGTAAGATTTAATGGAATAGAAAATTAAGGAGTAAAAGCCCAAATTAGAGAAAATAAGGTTTGTTGAATATGTGGGGAAACAATGTGGGGTTGGGTTGGTTGATGGTGAGAGATTTGTGGTGGAGGAGGAGATGCAGTGGCGGAAATAGGGTGGACAAACACAATGGGTGAGATGGGACGAGGAGGCACGACACTACAAGATGGAGGAAATAGGGTTGGGAGGTAGTGAGATGGGGGAGATGGGGTGGAGGAGGTTGCATAAATATTGTGGAGGAATTACGACTTTTGGGGAGTCAAAAGAAAGAAAGAGAATATAATTTTTTAATATTGTAAGATATAAAAACCAAGTCAAATTTTAGTGGGTAAATGAGTCATTCTACATTATTCGTCTGATGGAAGTAATAACGGAGCTTTACGGAAGGGTAAAGCCTAATATTTATTTATTTTATTATCTATCTATTTATTGAAGAAGTCAAAGCAACAACGCCCTCAATATGCATGCTTCTGAGATAGAACTTCAAAAATTAGTTTCTCAAGGTTTTGGTACGAAGAACCACCGGGTGCAGCAGCCTCTTCTGCCTTCATCTGCCACTCGACGGCTCGCTTTTTCATTTTTTTACCCTTTTCTCCCTGCATCAATTCACTCACAAGCTTCGTTACTTCATCTCTCTTTACATTATTATCAATCTCCAATCCAATACCCCATTCATTACAAGCATACATACAGTTGGTCTGCTGTTCAGCAAAAAATGGCCAACAAACCATTGGTATTCCATTGCATATACTTTCAATTGTTGAATTCCATCCCATGTGACTTAAAAATCCTCCTATTGATGGGTGGTTTAGCACTTTCTCTTGCGGACACCAACTTGCTAACATGCCTCTGTCCTTGGTTTCAGTGAGAAACTCTGGTGCAAGAACTGCTGAGTCACCAGCAACAAGATCGGGCCTTATTATCCACAGAAATTGTATTTTGCTATTAGCTAGTCCCCAAGCAAACTCAATGAGTTGTTCCGGAGTCATTACAGTGATACTTCCGAAATTTACATACACAACTGCGCCGGGTTCCTTTTGAATCGAGCCATTCAATAGTCTCAGACTGTTCTTTCCACAAATTCAAATCCATTTCATTTAATTTTCCATTCGTGACCTGACGAAAAACATCGGAAGGGGGCCAATGGTGTAAATAGGAGGTAGTAGGACTTGACAGGGCATCCAAAACATCCTGTTCCAAGGAGTTAAACGTGTTCAAAATGATGGCAGTAGCCCTGGAAGCTCTCTGAATTTCCCTGATGACGCAATTGACCATGATGTCATTAACATCTGTAGTTCTAATGAAAGTTGGAATATCCCTCAAACGAATTCTTTTCATCCCTGGAATCCAGTCTATAGTAGTGGTTTCCAGATACCCATTTGTTAGGTAACTAACATCTGTATCGGAAGCCAAACGTTAGCTAAAAAACAGGTACATGGAACATGCTATAAAAAGTATAAGAGTAATATTTTTTTGCCGTTTAAGACAACCTTCATACTCTTTTTTTATTCAGTTGATGTGATGAAATTTTCTTTGGTTCAAAACCTGAGATCCGCCATGCAAATACTTCTAAAAAGTAAAAACAGCAATAAACACTTCATATTTTACTATTTAGGTTTACTTTACTATCAAGCTATAGTACTTACTAAAAAGTCGTTAAGAGATAACAGAGGCTATAACTATCTATGAAGCAAAAAGGCTGAGGCTTTGCAGTTAAGAATTTAGTATCATACCTTTAAGTGGTGTTATACCTCTTTCTACAAAAAGATGGTACTGCGTATAACATAGGACGCCAGAGGCACTTGGTGTCCAGAAAAGGACACCAGGGATTCGAAATTCTTCAGCCGCATCCAAAGCGAAAGACATGGCACCATCTGAGATAATACAAGTAACTGGTGGGACCTTTGGAAGATGAAGTGTCATTGAGGTTGTGAATAAGATTACGAAAAGGGTCTAAGCAGTACTTGGAGGTGGAGTCACAAAGAGAGGGAATGTCTTGGGTAACATCGGCATCGGAAAAAGGGAGGCCATCCGGGATGGTTTCAAAGCGAAAGTCAGGCAGCCCTTCAAGATGGTTGGGGCCTCTTGAGTTGAGTAAACGTCTATGATTGTATTCAGTGTTGACAAAGGTTATGTGAAAGCCTTTCAAGTGAAGGAGTTTTGCCAGCTTGAGAATTGGATTAATGTGACCTTGAGCTGGATATGGAATACAAACAGCGTGAGGTTTATCAACTACTGACTTCAAATCCATCTTTGTTTTTTTAAATTTCTTTTGCGCTGAGACAGTAAAAAATGGGGCTCGCTGAACCGGAAAAGACAATGCCTAGGTTTATATAACACAGGTCAGGGCAGCCTTGCGTTGAATTGGTTTTGGTGTATACGTACATATGTTGAAAATTGAAGAAAATAATTTAATTAAATACTCCCTTGATGTGTGTAAACAGAAGAAATTGTTGGTGCCGGCCGAGAGAAAGATTAATAAGCAACAATATAATAAATATATTGACTTATTATTGGACCGCCAACTCCTGTTTGACAAACGTAGTGCACCTATAGATGTAAAAAATCATTGTTTTATAATAAGTGTTAAAAGGAGAAGATGTGTTTTTTCAATTTGAATAATTTTCTTTAATTAAATAATAATATAAAATGTGACTAATATCGTATTTAAAAACTAAATAAATTTAAAAAAAATTATGTTTATATCTTTCCATAGAAATGAATCGTTATTAATTTCTGTTGACGTTGGAAACATCATAGGCGTAGATTTTGGTCCTTTCAAGCTAAGCACTCTGGTCCCAAGAGCCTTCTGGCCAACTTATCGTGCATGATTCTCTCCTATGCACATATAAAATAGGTTAAAGGGGATTAGTGCAGGTGACCATTGGACGTTAAACTTCCAACGCCTAAACCAGGTCACAAGAGGTTAACAAAAATCAATTTGGCCTGATATGCAAATGTTTATTAAGGGTTTTTGTCATACATTGAATATGTCAGCACAACAATTTGCTTCATAGAGAATGGTTGATGGAGTTTGGGAGCGTTAATTGTTGAGTGTCTCTTTTGCCCCCTAATGCCTTAATTGTCAACTTTGCATGCCTTAGTATGGGAAAACGAACATATTCCCACCCAAGGTTTGACAAAATCCTAAGTTGGTACCCCAAGTTCCATTTATTCCAGATTTTTACCCTTAAAATAACACTGTTAACAATTTTTAGGATTAGTGAGGGTGTAATTACCATAATACCCTTAACCCTAAATTAATAAATTATGCTTTAACCCCTAAATTACAAAAATTATAATTAACCATCTTATTTTGAAATTACTTCAATTACACCCTCAATGACTGCACACCGCCTCGGTTGTCATTGGATCTGGGCTATTTTCGATGGCGGCGAACGCCCCTGGTCACCTCCATCACCTTCCCCATCGTTCCATCGTCCAAAACCCCTCCTTCTCGACTCATTGGGCCCTCCAATCGCCGGCGTCGTCCGACTTAGGTTTTTGTCGTTGTTCACTGGATTCGAAGACAAAAATCCAATTGGACATCACCACTGCAACAAGCGCTCCAAATCTACAAACCCCTATGTCCCCAGCAACTGTTTAGTGGCCATTCACTGGTGGAGACCAACAAAAACTAGTCGCATGCGGCGTGTAGTGGTTGGCAATCGGCGAGTGATTAGGGGTTGTGAAGGGTAAGGTTTTGTAGAGGGAAGGATGAGGGTTCGAATGGTGGTGACAAGGGTGATTTTGGGTGGAAGAATCATTTAAAAAGGGTGAAAAACATTGACAATGATGTTGGCTAACGTGCGCTAGAGCTTTGTAAGGGGCGGCGATCTACTAATGTGCGGCTCCTCCATGAAATGACCAATTTAACCCCTAAGCCGTTATATCTAATCATTTTTCGTTACTTTAAGGGTGGAAATCTAGAATAAATGGAAACTTGGGTACCAACTTTGGATTTCGTCAAGCCTTGGGTGGGAATATGTCGTTTACTCCCTTAGTATTGGCCATTGTTCTTTCCTATGGTAGATAAACCATGATCTTAGGTAAACCACCTAAGTGACTCTATTTGACGGTCTGAGCCCATCAGCTTGAGCTCCTTGGGATATCAAATGGGGTCTTGAATCATTGGGCCGATTTTTAGCCTTGAGCTTCCCTTTTGGTTCCGGGTCGAATCCAATTCATTTGGAGCCTACCATTTGTCATTTCTTGAGTCTGTATTGTCCTTTAGGCCCTCTTTCACCTATTTCGTTATTTGGGCCGATTAGGTCCTTATTTGTTTTACCATCTTGCCCTTTAGTACATTTACCCCCATAACCCTATTTGAGTCTTTTTAATTTTTTTTTCCTAACTAGCTCTCTGTATCACTTTAAAAGGGTCAAAGTTGTAATAATAATAAAAAAAAGTTAAAAGAAGAAAATTAGTTTACAGTCATGTCACACCAACCCTCCTCCTTTGAAGTCATAACCACTACCATGAAATAATAAAAATACTCTTAACTATTAATAAATTGCTAATAAATCTTTAAAATGAGTTAGAAAATATTATTAGATTATCATTTTACTGTTTATTTTTAACATAAAAAAACTTACCAACATTAATATTTTTGTTATTTTTGAAAATTTGGAAGGAATTTTTGTTATTTCATCCTACCTCAAGATCTCTTTGACCCTCACTTTCTTACTTTAACAATTTTCTTATGAGTTAATTACATTAATCCTCTTAAGGTTTGATATAATAACAAAAATCCAATTAAGATTTTAGAAATAACAAAATTTCCTTTGTCATTAATGAATTGTTAGTGAGTTGTTCAAATTATATTGTTATGAGTTAGTAAATATTACTAAATTATGCTTTTACTATTTATTTTAACACCTAAAACTTAACGCATAGAAATTTCTATTATTTTTTGAAACCTTAATCCCCCTAAGGTATGATTGATATAATAACAAAATCCCCTTGAAGTTTATGAAATAATATAAATCCCCCTATTGTTAATGAGCTCTTTGTAAGCCGTTAAAATTTATATTGTTGTGAGTTAGGGTCTGCTTTGGGGTTTTTTTCCACTAGTTTGAAGGGTTTTTAATTAGACCGATTTTGAGGTGTTCTAAAATTATTACTTGTTAGATTTTTATGCACTGTTTTACTGGCTCAAAAACCCCTTAGAACCAGGTATCGTATTTTTAAGGGATTTATAAAACACCCCAAAATCGGGGTATTTTAGTTGGTTTTAAAATTTTATTCCACAAATACCTTATCCACTATAAAACTATTCCAATTATATCTAAAAAAAATTTTAACCATGTTATGCGCGTCTCCAACCATATTAAATATAAAATAATTTTAAGCAATCATAAAAAAAATAAAAAAAAAAAAAAATTTAAAACTTATTTCTAGATGCTTTCTTGGAGAAGTGGAACTACAATTTTTCAATTATTGTAGATGCTGCAAAGAATGACGAAGAAGGATAATGAGACTTTATCACATTTAAAGTTATAAACTACTAATAAGTAGAAAACAAATAAAGAATTTTTACCTTGTAATTGAAAAAACAAAACTCAAGAATTGGTTGAAGTTGGGTATTTTTATCTGCATATATATAAATTTATCATTTTAAAAAACTGTCAGAACCGTTAAAAAATAAACTCTAAGCACAAGTTAGTGTATTAAAAACCGTTACTAAAAATATTTCAAAACTGCTACGGTGGTTTACCCTCATAACCGTTATCATAAAACTTCCAAAGCAGACCCTTAGTCAATATCACCAAATTACCCTGTTACCGTTTATTTTAACACATAAAACTTAATAATGAAGAGATTTTTATTATTTTCAAAACCTTAAGAGAATTTTTGTTATTATATTATACCCCAGGGAGATTAATGTTTTTAACCAAAAAATATTTGATTCCTTCCTTTGTCATTTATAACATAAAAATTAAAGATGTCATATGGGTTTTATAAGGGTTAAGGACAAGTTTATCATTGAAGTTGAATTTGGATTTGAATTTAGACCTAGACCAACCTTAGCCTCTTTGGATTTATCTATATAATCAATTATTATTAAAATATAAAACAATACAATATCATTTTGTAATGTATATATAAGAGTCAAATAAATAATTGAACTTATATGAACTCATACATACATGTGTCTTTACTTTGATTTAAAATAAGTAAACAATAGTCTAATTCAAATTTGGCTATGCTTTATCAAAATCAATAAATCATTTGATGAAGATTATGTTATTAGTTTGAAAGTCTTTTGTCATCTTACCTAAATATCATACAACTATATAATATTTAGGTAAGAAATAGAAAATGATGTTAATGGGCCTTAGAAGCTCTGAAGAGTGCCAAATCAAAAAGGCCCACTATTTGCCCTATGTGAGATCATTTAATGTTAACTACGTTCCTTGTTATTGAAAAGTGTTAACGTCTTTTAATTATCCGTAACTAAGTTTTTGACCATCAAATACCAATATTACTAAAAGTGCATTGATACATGGAACCGACATATTTGATATAAGAATATCGATAAGATGATGTTATGAGACTTATAATGACACTATTGGCAATGCAGTAATAAATTTTTCTAATCTAATCAGCCCTTCAACCTCAATAACGTATCATAAAAACCAATGTTGAAATGTCCTTCAAAAGTAAGTAAATAAATCCGAAACATATAAAATGCAATTAATCCGGTTGTAAAACAAGCTATTATTGCGAAAATAGGAGAATACAACCAACTATCATTAAGAATTTCGATCTTTGGACCAAAAACAAGCAAGCAATGTGTTTGTAGAGAAAACGTTTGAGATGATGAAGAGGTATCAGGTTTTAAGTTATTATATAGGGGAAAGTATAGAGTTTTGTTGTGCATGATGTGTACTGAAAATGTGATGAAAATAATAGTTTTTTGCCTACCTAAAACAGCCATTGTTGAATGTGTTTGGATCTAGTTGATTCATACACCGATGTGACTATTGACAATAATTGTATGTTGACCGTCGTTGATGGCCAAATGACAATAAAAAAATCTAACCTTTTCAATTGAACGGCCAAACGACGACCATATCTTAGATGCTTACTTTGGGGAAATACTTTATGAAAACCACCATTATACTTGCAAATAATAATAATATGATTTTTTTTCTTTAGTCTCATGCACAAAACATACATTGTAAGATTAGAACGGGAATAGAAAATTTAAGGAGTAAAAGCCCAAATTAGAGAAAATAAGGTTTGTTGAATATGTGGGGTTTGCAATGTGGGGCTGGGTTGGTTGATGGTGAGAGATTTGTGGCGGAGGAGGAGATGCAGTGGCGGAAATAGGGTGGACAAACACAATGGGTGAGATGGGATGAGGAGGCACTACACGGGCAAGATGGAGGAAATAGGGTTGGGAGGTAGTGAGATGGAGGAGGTTGCGAAAAATATTGCGGAGGGATTACGACTTTTGGGGAGTTAAAAGAAAGAAAGAGAATGGAGCCCATTTAATATTGTAAGATATAAAAACTAAGTCAAATCTTAGGGTAAAAGAGTCATTCTACATTATTGTCTGATGGAAGTAATAACAGAGCTTGACGGAAGGGTAAAGCCTAATATTTATTTATTTTATTTTTTATCCATTTATTGAAGAAGACACAGCAACAACTCCCTCAATATATATGCTTCTGAGATAGAACTTCAAAAATTAGTTTCTCAAGGTTTTGGTACGAAGAACCACCGGGGGCAGCAGCCTCTTCTGCCTTCATCTGCCACTCGACGGCTCGCTTTTTCATTTTTTTCACCCTTTTCTCCCTGCATCAATTCACTCACAAGCTTCACTACTTCATCTCTTTTTACATTATTATCAATCTCCAATCCAATACCCCATTCATTACAAGCATACATACATTTGGTCTAAAAAATGGCCAACAAACCATTGGTATTCCATTGCATATACTTTCAATTGTTGAATTCCATCCCATGTGACTTAAAAATCCTCCTATTTATGGGTGGTTGCCTCTGTCCTTGGTTTCAGTGAGAAACTCTGGTGCAAGAACTGCTGAGTCACCAGCAAAATCGGGCCTTATTATCCACAGAAATTGCATTTTGCTATTAGCTAGTCCCCAAGCAAACTCAATGAGTTGTTCCGGAGTCATTACAGTGATACTTCCGAAATTTACATATATACAACACTGCGCCGAGTTCTTTTGAATCGAGCCATTCTACTGTGTCAAACTTTTCTTTCCACAAACTCAGATCGAAATTTAATTTTCCATCCGCAATCTGACGGGTAAGCAACGGAAGGGGACCAATGGTGTAAATAGGAGGCAGCAGGACTGAGAGGGCATCTAAAACAGCTTGTTCAAAGAAGTCAAACGTGTTCAAAACGATGGCAGAGGGCTTAAAGTTGGGTTTCATAATTAGGTTCTTATTCTAATTTCCAAAATTTAATAGCTTGCACTTCAAACCTTGTACAACTCATAAAAATATATTTATATTACCACACATATCTCTCAAATAGAAATAAGTAACAATTACATAATATTCCCTATTTAGCCTTAACATGACAATATCGAATGCCATCCCAAGTCATTTGTGAACCAAGACAAATAGCTACTACTTTTAAAGGCTTTCGAGATATAAGAGACCGAGACAGACAAGAGTTAACAATGGGCATAAATAGGATTATGTAGACGTAAAAATCTACCTGAACGGAAGGGGGGTCTGATCCCGTGAGGTCAAGGCCACTAGCGATCTGCTGTACCTGCACACGTAGAGAAACACACGCGTGAAGCGAACGGGAAACACCGGGATGGTGTTTACCGTAGGCACTCCGACGCTCAAGTCAGCAAGACTGAAAGGGGCTAATTTAGTGAGGGCTAAGGAATAAGAGATTACCGGAAGTCTAGTCGGGGACTGTGACTACGGCGACTCAATGAAACTCTCGAGTGAAGAGTCTCGGGTGTGAGGGTGTAATGTCGATCTCCCTTTGTAAGAGGGCTGGCCTCTGTTTATATAGTGATCGTCTAGTCTCCCAATCTTGGTAGAAGTAGGAGTCCTAGTACGACTCTGATACAAACCCTAGAAGAATTAGGATTGTGGTAAGCTGTCTTACCAGTGTCCGTATAGGAAGGTGATTCTAATTAGGAGTAACTCCGAGTAGGAAAGTGATCAGGAATAGGAAGGTGACCTTGAATGGGAGATTGATCAGGAATAGGAAAGTATCCTGAGGGGGTTGTGGGCTTTGGATTTATCCATGGACCTAAGACATGGGCCAGTTTGAGAGGCTTGTGCCCGCCGCCTTGGGCCGTTTGTTCCTCATGTTAGAAGAGAACTATGGCTTGGGCCTCTGCAGGACTGGACTTGGTCCTTTTTCCCTATTTGGGCCAAGGACGATTTTTGGCCCTAACAGATTATGAAACTCAAAAGAAGAAATTACATAACATTAGGTGTTACCAGAGCAATATCAATGCTAGTAACGCGAAGCAGCTCATCAGGGCAAACAAGATATCCAAGTAATACCCATTCTCGAAGTTTAAACTAAGGATCGATTAAAGAAAATAAACAACTAAAAAGGAAACACAAATTCAGAATGAAAGATGAAGGAAGGAAGAAGAGAAAGAGATTGAATTCAGAGAGAAATATGAATGTATTGATGATTTTCCCTTGTTTTACATGTTAATTATAAGTATGTTTATATACACTTTAGAATGTAATACTTTGGTATATTAAATTAAAATATAAACCTTACCTAATCTAGTATTAGTCTCTTTCAACTTATAATTTCTTTCTCAATCACTTTTCTCCTCATCAATCTTGGCATAATAATTTATCACACTGGTTTAAAATCGTTAGATTATTTAGTTTGTAAACTAAATCTCTGATTCAATAATATTTAGCTTTGGAATGTAATGAAATCTTTGCATGAATATCTGATGCTAAGAGTTATCTCATAACCAAATAGTTTGCATTTTTCTAAATAGAAAAATATATATAGTATAAGCTTATTTAAATTGTAATGATCTCTATAAGTAGTTTTTAATAGTAATTTAAGCTAACATGAACATATCCATTATATTATTCAGTTTACAATTCATTAAATATTGCGCGCCCCTCACATGCACCACCATCAAATATTTAGAACTAATTAATTAATTTTGTGGTTTTACAGATGAATCCTATCTGGAAAATGGCTATTTAGACACTGTTGTAGACTGGATTCCTGGAATGGAGAACAACACGTATGTAAAGTACTCTAAAATTCTATATGTGCATGATTAATCATTTAATTACAGTTCTATTCCTCGTCACTGGACTTTATTTAATTTTTTTTTTTTTAATATCATTTGAGTAATGTTTAGTGATTATCATATTTCATACATTTGAAACATAACACAGAAGATTGATTAAAGCAAGGCAATATGTCCACAAAGATAATACCAAACACTTGAAAAATTAAACATGTGGGAATGCATGCGACAAACAGTTTCAACCCCAAAGAAAGACTAGCAAAATTAGTGTGTGTGTATATATATATATACACACACTAATTTTGCTAGTCTTTCTTTATATATATATACACACTAATTTTGCTAGTCTTTCTTTGGGGTTGAAACTATTTGTCGCATGCATTATATATATATATATATATATGCATTGACGCAGACGCAGGAACAACTCCCTCAATTTATATGCTTTTCTAATAGCACTTGTGCAATTAGTTTCTCGAGGTTTTGGTATGAAGAACCACCAGGCGCAACTAGCCTTTTCTGCCTTCAATTGCCACTCTACTGCTCGCTTTTTCATTTCTTTACCCTTCTCTCCCTGCATCAACTCACGCACAAGCTTTTCTACTTCATCTCTCTTTACATTATTATTAATCTCTAATCCAATTCCCCATTCATTACAAGCATACTTACAATTGGTCAGTTGCTCAGAAAAAAATGGCCAGCAAACCATTGGCACGCCATTGCTTATACTTTCAATCGTTGAATTCCATCCCATGTGACTTAAAAATCCTCCAACTGATGGGTGGTTTAGCACTTTCTCTTGCGGACACCAGCTAGCTAACATGCCTCTGTCCTTGGTTTCAGCGAGAAACTCTAGTGCAAGAACTGCTGAGTCACCAGCAACAAGATCGGGCCTTATTATCCACAGAAATTGCATTTTGGTATTAGCTAGTCCCCAAGCAAACTCAATGAGTTGTTCCCGAGTCATTACAGTGATACTTCCAAAATTTACATACACCACAGAGCCGGGTTCCTTCGAATCGAGCCATTCTACTGTGTCAAACTGTTCTTTCCACAAACTCAGATCGAAATTTAATTTTCCATCCGCAATCTGACGGGTAAGCAACGGAAGGGGACCAATGGTGTAAATAGGAGGCAGCAGGACTGAGAGGGCATCTAAAGCAGCTTGTTCCAAGGAGTCAAACGTGTTCAAAACGATGGCAGAAGCCTTGGAAGCTTTCTGAATTTCCCTTGATGATGTAATTGACCATGATGTCATTTGCATCTGTAGTTCTAAGGAAAGCCGGAAAATCCCTTAAACGAATACTTTTCATCCCCGGAATCCAGTCTACAGTAGTTTCCAGATACTCGTCGGTGAGGTAGCTAACATCTGTTTAGGAAGCCAAACAAACAAAAGTTCACTATCAAGATATTAAAGCATCGTTCTTGAACTGAGAATCTATCAATGAGAAATAAAAAAGCTGAAGACTTTGGTTGTTAATCATTTAGTATCATACCTTTAAGCGGTGTTAAACCTCTTTCAACAAGAAGATGGAACTGCGTATAGCATAGAAGGCCACAGGCGCTCGGTGTCCAGAAAAGTACATCAGGGATTCCGAACTCTTCAGCAGCATCGACAGTGAACGCCATGGAACCATCTGAGACAATGCAAGTGACGGGTGGGACTTTGGAAGATGAATTATCATTGAGTTTACGAATAAGATCGCAAAAAGGGGCAAAGCAATACTTGGAGGTGGAGTCACAAAGAGAAGGAGTGTCTTGGGTAACATCGGCGTCAGAAAAAGGGAGACCGTCCGGGATGGTTTCAAAGCGAAAGTCAGGCAGACCTTCAAGATGGTTGGGGCCTCTTGACTTGAGTAAACGTCTATGATTGTATTCAGTGTTGACAAAGGTTATGTGAAAGCCTTTCAGGTGAAGGAGTTTTGCCAGCTTGAGAATTGGATTAATGTGACCTTGAGCTGGGTATGGAATACAAACAGCGTGAGGTTTATCAACTACTGACTTCAAATCCATCTTTGCTTTTTGAAATTTCTTTCGCGCTGAGACAATAAAAAACGGGGCTCGCTAAACTGGAAGAGACAATGCCTAGGTTTTATATAACACAGGGCAGCTTGCGTTGAATTGGTTTTGGTGTATGTGTACATATGTTGAAAATGAAGAAGATAATTTAATTAAATACTCCCTTGATGTGTGTAACGAGAAGAAACTGTTGGTGCCGGACGAGAGAAAGATTAATACGCAACAATATAATAAACATATGTTGAAAATGAAGAAAATAATTTAATTAAATACTCCCTTGATGTGCGTAACAAGAAGAAATTGTTGGTACCGGACGAGAGAAAGATTAATAAGCAACAATATAATAAATATATTGACTTGTTATTGGACCTCCACTCCTGTAAAAAATCATTGTTTTACAATGAGTGTTAAAAGGAGAAGAGATGTTTTTTCAATTTGAATAATTTTCTTTAATTAAATAATAATATAAAATATGACTAATATCGTATTTAAAAACTAAATAAATTTTTAAAAAAATTATGTTTATATCTTTCCATAGAAATGAATCGTTATTAACTTCTGTTGACGTTGGAAACATCATAGGCCTAGATTTTGGTCCTTTCAAGCTAAGCACTCTGGTCCCAAGAGCCTTCTGGCCCAACTTATCGCGCATGATTTTCTCCTAATGCACATATAGAATAGGTTAAAGGGGATTAGTGCAGGTGCCATTGACGTTGAACTTCCAACGCCTAAATCAGATGAGCTTTTTTCGAGTTTTGAGAACGACCAGGTCACAAGAGGTTAAAAAAGTCAATTTGGCTGATATGCAAATGTTTGTTAAGGGTTGTTGGCAACTTGGCATACATTAAATGTGTCAGCACAACGATTTGCTTCACAGAGGATGTTTGATGGAGTTTAGGAGAGTTAATTGTTGAGTTTCTCTTTTGCCCCCCTAATGCCTTAATTGTCAACTTTGCTTGCCTTAGTATTGGCCATTGTTCTTTCCTTAAAGGTGGAACAAATAGGCGATTAGGCGGGTTAACCCTAACTCGACCTGCATTAGAGAGAGTTCAACCCGCATGCAACCCCCAGATAGGCCTAGTTGCTATATGGCAACCCGCCAACTCAACGGGTTGTTATTTTGTTTGGTTTGCAGAATCTGTGGGTTGGCTAAAAAAAATAAAACAAAATTATTTTTTTCAAATATTCATTTTACCCTTGAAGTATAGTCGTTTTATAGCAGTTAGAGGGGCCTTTTTCTTCATTTTTCATTTCCCTTTTTTTTTTTTTTTTATAAATAGGCCCTAAACTTTCATATTTTCTCATATTTCAAATTCTTTCATTTTCTCTAATCTCTAATTCTATTGAAATCTTTCAATTATTCTCTTTGTTTATCAATTTGCTCAATTGTTCTCATTTTAATTTTTATTAGTTATTGCAATTTTCAATTCATATTTCCAAATTTCAATTCTCCTTCTTTAATTTTTGTATTTCTTCTATATCAAAAATTTTTTTTAATAACTACAATGGATAGATATTTTAATCCCATCAATTCCAATGATGAAGGAAACTACTATCCTAGTCCCCCTAAATTTACTAATATAAATGTGGTAGATTCAAATAGTCTCGCTTTCCCAATCTCAGAATCTGATACACCTCATGGTATTCCCCTGATTCCTCCCCATGCTGCTACAGGTCCCGATGGTTCTAAAAGTCGTTCTTGTAATCGTTGTCCTCGTCCAACTTCATCTCAAGTTGAAGCAGGTTCATCAATTGTTGTCGAAAGCGATGATGGATATACATCAGACGTTTGACCGCATTTCGATAAGTTTTACGAGGCAGAAAATGGAGTTCAAGTGAAGAAAGTAAGATGCAAGTATTGTGGAAATGTTTATAAAGCTGATTCAGATAATGGTACTAGTACTTTAAAAAGGCATGCTAATAAACATATTACTCAACATGAAAATTAGTGAAATCAATCAAACTCAAATAACTAATATGGGTACTACTTGGCGTTATAATTCTGATGTATATAGGGAACAATTAACTTTATATATTGCTGCAACTGATTAACCTATTAATATGGCTGAATATATATATTTTGAAAAATTCATTAAAAATTCATTTTTTCCAAGATTTAAAAGTTATTCTAAAACTGTAACTAGAAATGATTTAATAAAATTATTTGGGAAAATGAAATTAGAATTAAAAAATAAAATATATAGTTGTCATATTAGTGTGGCTCTAACTGCCAATATTTTGAGTGGTAGAGCTAAACAAGATTATATTTGTATGACTAGTCATTATTTTGATAACGAATGTAAATTAAATAAATATTTATTAGGATTTAAATTAATAAATGTGGATCATAGTGGTCGACAAATTTATAATAAAATTGTTGAAGTTTTAGAAGATTATGATATTATTAATAAAGTAATAAGTTTAACTTTAGATAATGCAAGTGTTAATAGTACAGTTATAGATTTTTTTCAAATTAATTATCCTTTTTATAACAATTTGAAGTTTTTTCATCAACGTTGTGCATGTCATATTATTAATTTAATTGTGAAAAGTGGTATGAAAACAATTAAAGATAATATTGATAGAATTAGAGAATCTTTAGCTTGGATTACTAGTAGTAATAAAAGAAATGCTGAATTTCAAGATGCTTCTATAAAATTAAATATGTCTCTTAGAACTTTTGTATTGGACATGCCTGTTAGATAGAATAATACTTATTTAATGCTTGATTCATGTTTACCTTATGCAAATATAATTAATTATTTTGTAACAAATAATAGAAGTCCTAATTATTTGGTAGAAAATTATTGGCATATAGCTAAAATATTTCATTTTTTTCTTAAAATTTTTTACCAATCCACTTTACAACTTTCTGGTGTGTATTATCCTACTAGTCCATTGGTAATACATACAATTATAAAAATTTCCGAGTTATTTACAAAAAACAAAAACAATAAAATTTTAAAGGCACCAATAAAGGCAATGGAAATTTTTTTTTAAATATTGGGAACCAATTCCTTTTCTTTATTGTTTAGGTGTTATATTTAATCCTAGAATTCAATTAGCAAGTTTAGAAAATGGTTTAGACAATTTAATTGAAAATTTACAAACCAAAGCATATGCCAATCAAATAGGAGAGGTAAAAAATTGTCTTGCAGAAGTATATTTCCAATATGAAAACAGGTATGGGAACCCACAAAAAGGCAAAATATTTAGGGAAGTTGCATCAGAAGAAACAAATAAAGACTTCTACTCTTGGAGTGCACTGAATAGGTTGAAGAGGACCCAAATCCGAAGCACAACCTCCTCTTCAGAAGCACCACCACCAACAACAATAACTAATATACTGTCCTCCATGCAGTCACAGAGTAATGAGCTTCAATAATATTTGGCAACCTCCGAAATGTTACCAGCAGATCCATACAGAGAGCCAACTTTGATGTCTTAGAATATTGGAAAGCTAGAAAATGTATTTTTCCGGTATTATCAAGACTTGCCTTGGATGTTTTCATTGTTCCTGTCTCAACTGTCTCATCCGAACAAACATTTAGTACAAATGGAAGAATTTTAAATGAAAGGAGGACTAAACTTTCTCCAAAAATGATTAAAGTCCTCACATGTCTTCGAGATTGGGAACGGTCATGCCATCAAGATCAATACGAGGTTGTCGACAATACTTTAATAGAATCATTTCCAATTTTGTAATGTAGATGATACGGATGAAGGAGGTCCTAGTCAACCACCCCCAAATTAGTTGTTTTGTAAATTGTAACTTGTAAATTAATTGTCAATTATTGCACTTTTGTTTCTTTACCAAGTTTTTGTCCCATTGGGTTTTTCTTAGTGAGGTTTTTAACGAGGTAATAATTATTATAATTTCTTATTTTATTTTTTGATAAATTAATAAATCTAATTTTTTTTATATTACAATTTTATTGTATTAAAATTGAATTAATATTTGAAATGTTAACCAAAAAAAAAAAAATTTAATTTAATTGAATTATTGAATATTTGAAAAAGTTAACTAAAAAAATTACATTTATTCATTTATAAATTGTTAATTATTCATTTGAAAAATTAACTAAACAAAATAAAATAAAAATCAAAAAAAATCAAAAAAGGGGGCTAACCCGGCTCGGCGAGTTAGGGTTGGTGGGCTGGGCTGGGCCAACCAATCCCAAACAAATGGCGGGTGAGGATCGGCCCGCCAAAATTAGTAACCTGTCGCAGGCTGGGCTGGGCCGGATGGGTTACTTTTGCAACATAGTTTCCTATGGTAGATAAACCATGATCTTAGGTAAACCACCTAAGTGACTCTATTTGACGGTCTGAGCCCATCAGCTTGAGCTCCTTAGGATACCAAATGCGGTCTTGAATCATTGGGCCGATTTCGGGCCTTGAGCTTCCCCTTTGGTTCCGGGTCGAATCCAGTTCATTTGGAGCCTGCCATTTGTCATTTCTTGAGCCTGTATTCTCCTTTAGGCCCTCTTTCACCTATTTCATTATTTGGGCCGATTAGGTCCTTATGTGTTTTACCATCTTGCCCTTCAATACATTTAACCCCATAACACTATTTGTGGGTCTTTTTAATTTTTTTTCCTAATTAGCCCTCTGTATCACTTTAAAAGGGTCAAAGTTGTAATAAAAAACAAAGTTAAAAGAAGAAAATTAGTTTACAATCATGTCACACCAACCCTCCTCCTATGATCCTTTAAACTCTGGGCTGTTATTGAGCCGAGTTTTAGACTAAATAAGCTTGGCTAACTTGCAATTTTTTATTTTTTTTAAAGGACTCAAGCAGTTTTTTATTTATGGATGATAATAGCAATCAGCAACAACAACACTATTAAGATTTTAATTGCAACAATATTAATAGCAATCAGCAACAACTCTAAAATCTATTATCATTCTGGAACTTATTGAGTTTAATAAAATTTAAGAATGAAAATCTAAAAAGAAGAAAAACCACTCGAGCTTGCCGGAAAGATGAATTTTGTGGTTTTTGCTTGTGGTTTGTCTTAGAGACATTAGGGAAGAAGATGAAGATGGAGAGATTATGAGATTTTTGTGCTGTGTTGGAGAGAAAAGTGGGTGAAGAACGGGTGGTTGTGATGGAAAGGGGAGAAGAAAAATGAGAGAGAGTTTCGAGTTGGAGGGAGGGGAGAAGAACAAGGAGAGAGAGTGAAACTTTCTTTGCAAGAGGGTAAAAAATATTAATAAAATTTTTAAATATTTATATTTATTTAGTGATTTGATGGTTAACGTCTACTTCAAAGTCCAAACTAGCCACCTCACAGCCCACTTAGGGGTGTCATTGATAGATCTTAAACTTGTAAATGTCAGTAGCAGTGTGTTTATCAATTTTAAAAATTAAAAAATTATATATCGCCCCCTAATCCTGTGTATGCTAGCCTACGAGCCAAGCTTGTGCTACTTGAACTCAGCTCGATTTGTATAACGAGTTCGAGCTGAGTTTTTTTAAGTCTTACATGAGTTGAGCCGAGCCGGATCGCAAGTAGCTCGGCTTGGCTAATAGTCCCTCCTTTCAAATTTACCCACAACAAAATCAAATTTAGAAATCCAAAAAAGCTTTGCCTTGAATACGAAAGCTTTAACCTAAACAAAATGGTTAGTTAGGGTGGTCAAATATCCACCCTATTCATAACATTTACGAGGGTGTAAGGGAACTTTTTAGTTAATGGAACCCTAACGAAAGTTAATGGACTGGGGTGTTTATATTAACATAATTATCTTTTCTACGAACCCATGAAATGTTAAAACCTTAGGGGAAGGTTTGCGTAATTAACTTTAAAAAAATAGTTAAAAATATTATTAATTTTAAATACAAATTTAGCACCTTTTTTACTATTGGATTATTGTAAATGAATAACCATAAATTTTTATCAATAATATAAATATCAAGAAATTTTAATGGTTTATGGAGGTAAAAAATATGATGGTTGAACAAATAATGAAAGTAACTTGGGAAGTGATTAATGATTGGTATGCTTAATGTTGAAGTTAATATTAATTGGATAGTAATTATCAAGAATTAATTGGAGCCGAGGATTGATGAGTAATTGAATGACTGAAGAATGATTTGTTTTAATTTGTCACCTTTTAGAGATAGTGGTTGACAGCATATTCTTTTTAATCTATCACAATTTAACATCATTAATTTTAGTCCACAAACCCCTTGTGGCGTTGTTTAAGTCGTTTGTCAAAAAGACTGGAGGCCAAAAGTCTTTTGCTAATGAGTAATGCTACGATCGACGGTGTATGACGATTTTGTACGACCGAATGACGAGACAATCACTACCATTTATTTATTATCGCTTAATATTAATCAACGGTCAGAATTTTGTCACGTCATTCGGTACACAAAATCGGTACACACCAGTCCGTAGCTGTAGCATTTTCTTTGTTAATTTGCCAATTGAAATTTAATATCTTTATTAGATTGTCGCATAGTAATCTTTTGTCTTGTACATCCTTATTTGCCCCTTTATCTTCAACCCCTTAGCACCATATTGGTATAGGTTTTTTGGTGTGAAAACACTATTATATTTTCTAATCTATTATACTAAATATTACAAAATGAAAATAAATTTTTAGAATATTTTTTTATTGTAATAATCAACAATTAATCTAGTTTAACCATTATTTATATATATATTAATTCAATATTAGGAATAATATTTTTATTAAATAATAATTACTTTAAAAATTATATAAATTTAATAAAATTAAACATTTATTTAATCAAATAAATTTACATTTAATATAAAAAAATAAAAAAATTACATCTAATATGAAATTATACCAATAAAAAATAAAAATAATGAGTGAATAATTTTGCAAACTGCGATTGGAGAACTCCAAATGCAAGTTCCACATCTTTTCTACATCCTTATTGTTTCATTGCAAATAATTTTTTTTTGAGACCACGTGGATCGTGAATAGTTTGTACAAGAGTAGAGCACTTTGGGTATATACCATCAGCTAAATAATTGATTCATATTATACTTTTTTCCTTTGAATGATATAATGAGTGGGAGGAGTAATACCTGAGTTATTGTAGTTTAATATTTGTATTGAATAAAGTTTTGTTTTTAATTTTTCATCATTTTTTAATTATATAATTATTATGAATTTATTATTATAAATAATAACTAAATTAACTTAAATACAAATAAAAAAAAAAATTTCATACTGTTTGAATAATGCCACACCAAATTTGGCGTGGCACTATACATTGACACCAAATTGGTACAATGTTTGGCGTTAGATTGAAAGTATTTTTCACGCCATTTTGGTGTTTTTACACCAAAATAGTGATAGGTTGGAGATGCCCTTACTCATGTATTTTTATAATTTCTTCTTCATTAAAATAAGGATGTTATCAATTAAGATATAAAAATTTCAGACTTTATTAATGGGAGGATAAAAGTTACAAATTATTCAATTAAAGAACATTTAACGATTATTTGCTGTTTAACTTTAATGAAAAATGACAAAGTGACTTAGATGCTTTTGGTTATTATTATTATTTTATTTTATACCCAAATTGGCTCTAATAATTAAATAAACTCAA
This sequence comes from Pistacia atlantica, assembly GCA_026229545.1. Taxonomy (NCBI): domain Eukaryota; kingdom Viridiplantae; phylum Streptophyta; class Magnoliopsida; order Sapindales; family Anacardiaceae; genus Pistacia; species Pistacia atlantica. Next base: position 521,137 of record CM047901.1, on the reverse strand, counting down.
CTAACCTAACTTATTACAAGATGCCCGTGCTATATAAAACGTAGGCATTGTCCGTTCTCCTCCATTGAGTTGAGCCCCGTGTTTTCTCAACTCATCAAAAGAAAAACAAAATTGAAGGATGGATTTGAACTCAGTAGCCGATAAACCTCACGCTATTTGCATACCATATCCAGCTCAAGGTCACATTAACCCAATGTTCAAACTAGCTAAACTCCTTCACTTGAAAGGCTTTCACATAACCTTTGTCAACACTGAATACAATCATAGACGTTTACTCAAGTCAAGAGGCCCCAACCATCTTGAAGGTCTGCCTGACTTTCGCTTTGAAACCATCCCGGACGGTCTCCCTTTTTCTGACGCCGATGTTACCCAAGACACTCCTTCTCTTTGTGACTCCACCTCCAAGTATTGCTTTGCCCCTTTTTGCGATCTTATTCGTAAACTCAATGATACTTCATCTTCCAAAGTCCCACCCGTCACTTGTATTGTCTCAGATGGTTCCATGTCCTTCACTGTCGATGCTGCCGAAGAGTTCGGAATCCCTGATGTACTTTTCTGGACACCGAGCGCCTGTGGCCTTCTATGCTATACGCAGTTACATCTTCTTGTTGAAAGAGGTTTAACACCGCTTAAAGGTATGATACTAAATGATTAACAACCAAAGTCTCAGCTTTTTTATTTCTCATTGATAGAGTCTCAGTTCAAGAACGATGCTTTAATATCTTGATAGTGAACTTTTGTTTGTTTGGCTTCCTAAACAGATGTTAGCTACCTCACCAACGAGTATCTGGAAACTACTATAGACTGGATTCCGGGGATGAAAAGTATTCGTTTAAGGGATTTTCCGGCTTTCATTAGAACTACAGATGCAAATGACATCATGGTCAATTACATCATCAGGGAAATTCAGAAAACTTCCAAGGCTTCTGCCATCGTTTTGAACACGTTTGACTCCTTGGAACAAGCTGTTTTAGATGCCCTCTCAGTCCTGCTGCCTCCTATTCACACCATTGGTCCCCTTCCGTTGCTTACCCGTCAGATTGCGGATGGAAAATTAAATTTCGATCTGAGTTTGTGGAAAGAACAGTTTGACCCAATAGAATGGCTCGATTCGAAGGAACCCGGCTCTGTGGTATACGTAAATTTCGGAAGTATCACTGTAATGACTCCGGAACAACTCATTGAGTTTGCTTGGGGACTAGCTAATAGCAAAATGCAATTTCTGTGGATAATAAGGCCCGATCTTGTTGCTGGTGACTCAGCAGTTCTTGCACCAGAGTTTCATACTGAAACCAAGGACAGAGGCATGTTAGCTAGCTGGTGTCCGCAAGAGAAAGTGCTAAACCACCCATCAATTGGAGGATTTTTAAGTCACATGGGATGGAATTCAACAATTGAAAGTATATGCAATGGAATACCAATGGTTTGTTGGCCATTTTTTGCTGAACAGCAGACCAACTGTATGTATGCTTGTAATGAATGGGGTATTGGATTGGAGATTGATAATAATGTAAAGAGAGATGAAGTAACGAAGCTTGTGAGTGAATTGATGCAGGGAGAAAAGGGTAAAGAAATGAAAAAGCGAGCCGTCGAGTGGCAGATGAAGGCAGAAGAGGCTGCTGCACCCGGTGGTTCTTCGTACCAAAACCTTGAGAAACTAATTGCACAAGTGCTATTAGAAAAGCATATAAATTGAGGGGGTTGTTGCTGCTTCTGCGTCAATGCATATATATACACTAATTTTGCTAATCTTTCTTTGGGGTTGAAAGTTTGTCGCATGCATTTCCCACATGTTCAATTTTTCAAGTGTTTGGTATTATCTTTGTGTACCATATTGCCTTGCTTTAATCAATCTTCTGTGTTATGTTTCAAATATATAAAATATATTTTCCAGATAGGATTCATCTGTAAAACCACAAAATTAATTAATTAGTTCTAAATATTTGATGGTGGGTGCATGTGAAGGGCGCCCAATATTGGATGAATTGTAAACTGAATAATATAATAGGTAGCTTAAATTACAATTAAAAACTACTTATAGAGATTATTACAATTTAAATAAGCTTATATATATTTTTCTATTTAGAAAAATGCAAACTATTTGGTTATGAGATAACTCTTAGCATCAGATATTCATGCAAAGGTTTCATTACATTCCAAAGCTAAATATTATTGAACCAGAAATTTAGTTTGCAAACTAAATAATCTAGCGATTTCAAGCTTATTGATGTAACAATAGTATAATAGGGGAGCTAATTAATTATTATGCAAAGATTGATGAAGAGAAAAGAGATTATAAGTTGAAAAGAGACTCATACTAGATTAGGGAAGGTTTATATTTTAATTTAATACACCCAAGTATCATATCCTATCGCCTCATAGGCTCATACGTAGTAAAAGTTGCTAACTCACATAAGTTTGGTTTACCTACTTTGTTGACTGTCTCAAAGAAAATAGAAGTCAAACAACTTCAGATTTCCAAAAAATATATCTAACTGTTAAATATTGTGCAGAAGAAGAACCAACCACCAGAAAATGTAAACAATAGAGAAATTCTTATAAATGAAAGTGCCAGAGACTGGAATCCGTTCATAGTGGTGGAAATTGCTTTGATAGTGTTGATAGATCAGGTTTTTACATGAACTGCCTTGAATTTTAGTGAAAGAAAAGGAGAATTACTGGTTTTGGAATGAGACATTTACATCTTTATAATTAATAGACATTTTGTGAAAAGTTATTTCTGACATAAAATCTTGGGTATAATGACTAATGTATCCTTCTTTTTTTTTTTTTTTTTTTTTTTTTTTTTCCTCTTATAACAACAAAAAGAAGATGATATCTTACATTTGTCACTTAATCAAAATTTGAGTAAAAGACATGTTCCCACCCAAAGTCTCACGAAATGGGAAGTTCTCACCCCTGGCTTCATTAATTCTAGATTTTCACCCTTAAATCAATAAAAAATTATTTAATGAAACAGTAAAAGTAAAAAGGTAATTTGATCTGCATTAAATCTGAATTAAAAATAAAAATTTCAAAATAACCTCATCTCAAATTTCTCTACATTGTTAGAAGTGAGATTTCGAGTTTTAAAAGAAATCTCTGACTTCGTCTAACAACACACTGTGTGAAGTGGACAATGTACAATAATAGCTTGTTTTAGTTTGCATATTAGATGTATAAGTGCTAATCATGTGTTGCAATTTTTTAGGATAGTCGATGTTTATCTTTTTGTTTCTTGCTAGTGTTAGCTAAATAATAGCCAGATTAGGTAACGTAAAGTGTACTCTTGTTTTGTTTTCTCATATATAGTGGAGCTCTTTTGTTATGAATAAATATATCAGTTTTTCATATGTCATTCTCATAAAAACTTGAACATGGTATCAAAGCTTTAAGTGTTCTTTCGGGACCTTAATCAATTGTCTTTTTGTTCTTGAAACACTTTCAAACAAAATTCCCACCTATTCAAAAAGTCACAACAACAACATGGCCAATACATTTGGACCGTCAATGCTTGCCGCACCAATTTTGTCGAGGAAACACTACACGCATTGGGCTAAAAGAATGAAAACTATGCTCAAGGCAAATGGCTTGTGGGATATGGTTACAAAGAATTGGAAGATGATGTCGAGTACACAAGTGCACAAAAGAAGGAGAACGAGGAAAAATCTCAAGAAAATTCAAGAGCTCTTGCCTTTATCCAAAGCGGGGTGAACGAGACCATATTCTTAAGAATTATAATTGAGGAAGAAGCCAAAACAGTTTGGGAAGTGCTTCAACTTGAATTTGAAGGGTCAGATAAGGTGAAATCAGCCAAGTTGGTGACTTTGATAATGGAGTTTGAGAGGTTAAGGATGCAGGAGCCTGATAGTGTGAAGGAATATGTTGACAAAGTCCAAAAATTTTGAGTCAGATAAAGATTCCTAGTGAGGAGTATCCAAAGAAGCAAGTAATGCCGAAAATACTTGCAAGTTTACCTCCTAGATTTGTTTCGAAGGTGGATGCTATTAAAGAATCCAAAGATTTGGACACTCTAACCATCAATGAGCTTGTTGGCTCTTTATAAGCCAGTGAGCAAAGGGTTGTAGGAAGAATGGAGGGAAGCACAGAGGTTGCGTTTCAGGCCAAGCAACGAAAGAAATGGGATGCTAATGATAAGAAGGAAGGAAAACGTAAATTTTCTCTTTGTCCTGTCTATAAAAAGATGAATCATGTTGAAAATGACTGTTGGGTGAAAAACAAGTCTAAGATTTCGTGTTTTAAGTACAAGGGACACGGTACATGGCCAAAAGTTGTAATTAGCCGATGGTCAGATAGTTAGATACACAGTAGGATGTTGAGGAGGCTAACGTGGCCAAGGAGGAACGTGGAAAGAACATGTTCATGGTCACATGTAGAAGACGAGATAAGTTAGATTGGCTTATAGACAACGGGTGTATGAGTCATATGACTTTTGATTCAACATTATTTGACGATTTGGATACCACAAATAGACCTCTCATCATCATTGGGAGTGGTGAAGAACTATGAGCAGGAGGCAGGGGACCATAGTTGTTCAAATTGACCAAGGAAAGAGGGTGACCAAAAACGTACTATATGTGCTAGGGATTGATCAGAATCTATTAAGTGTTGCACAAATGATGAGGAATGGGTATACACTAATTTTCAAGTATAAATCTTGTACCATTCTCGATCCAATGGAAAGGGTGCTTGTTAAGGTTGCTGAGGTAAACAATAGTTTTCCCATGTCATTAAATTTGGCCCAAGAAACTACATTCGTGGGTAGAGTAGGTGTTGCTAAATTTTGGCATAGGCGTTTTGGGCATTGTGATGTGAGGAAATTACATCATTTGAGTGAAGAAAAATTGGTGTTGGGTCTACCAATGTTGAAGGCTAGTGGAGTAATTGATGAGCCAGAAGCATTGGCCAAGGAAACTTCTACGGAGCTAGATGAATCATTTTTTGAGGACCCCTATGCTAACCAATTGTCTTATGAAAGGTCAAGTAATATGACCAAAAAAAGCATTTGTGAACCTTGTCAGCTTGGAAAGATGAAGTGGAAGTCGTTTCCTAAGAACAAAGCTCGGAGAGCAAGTGAAAAGCTTCGGCTTGTACACTCTAATTTGTGTGGACCTATGAGAACAACGTCCTTGAATAATAATAGCTATTTTTTTTGTTTATTGATGACTATTCTAGGATGTGTTGGGTATACTTTCTAAGCCGGAAGAATGAAGTGTTCGAAGTCTTCAAGAAGTTCAAGGTGTTGGTTGAAACTCAAACGGGGTGCACTTTAAAGAAGATTCGTTCAGATAATGGTTAGGAATGTAGAAATTTTGAGTTCAACAAATATTATGACGAATTTAGGATGGAGCATCAGCTCACGATGCCATACACTCCACAGTAAAACGGGGTGGTTGAAAGAAAGAATCGGACTATCATGGAGATGGCCAGGTGTATGTTGCTAGAAAAGAATATGCCAAAGTCCTATTAGGCAGAGGCAATGAACAAACAGTTTTTCTATAAAATAGGTTGTCAATGGTAGCTATCAAAAGGAAGACACCATATGAAGCATAGGCATAATGAAAAGGCTGCAATCCAAGATCTAAAGGTATTTGGTTCTGTGTGCTATTATCACATGAGATAAACTAAGTCAGAAGGCAGAGAATGGTAATTTGTTGGTTACAGTGATCATAGTAAAGCTTACCGAGAACACAATCCTTAGGAAAACAAATTAATTGTGAGTCGGGAGTAGCTAAAGATGAAGCATGGTCTTGGGATAAAGAATGTTTAGTAGAACATGAACCATATAACTATTGGCTGGAAGAACTATGGCCAACTCACGAATCTAAAGGTAAAGAAAAACCAGGAGAATAAGGGCCAGATACACAGAATGATATCGACCAGGAAAATGAAGATCATCCTCTGCTAAGGTACAGATCAATTGCTAAAATTTATAAGAGAAGTTTAGTAATGTTTGAAAAGCCTACCATCTTTGAAGATGCGGCTTAAGACAAAGAATGGTAGCAAGCCATGTTAGAGGAGATGAGGATGATTGAGAAAAATGGCACATGGGAGTTAGTGGATAGGCCAATCCACAAAAAGCCAATTGGTGTCAAGTGGGTCTTCAAAATAAAGAAGAACCCGAATGGCTTTGTGAACAAATACAAGGCCAGAGTAGTGGTGAAGGGTTATGCACTGAAGGAGGGTATTGATTTTTCGGAAACCTTTGTGCCTGTTGCAAGGTTGGATACAATAAGGCTTGTTATTGCATTAGCTGCTACGAAAGGGTGGTTAATTCATCAACTAGATGTGAAGTCATCCTTCCTGAATGGCTATCTTGAGGAAAAAAAATTTGTTGAGCAACCAGAGGGGTTCAAGGTGGCCAGGCAAGAAGAAAAAGTTTACAAGCTTACTAAAGCTTTGTACGGGCTAAAGCAAGCACCACGAGCTTGGTACAATCCAATTGATTCCTATTTAATCAAAAAAACACTTCAAAGAGGAGCCAAAATGATGCAACACTTTATGTCTTTAAGCAAGAAAATGGAGCAGAACTAATTGTGTCACTATACGTCAATGACTTGCTAATCACTGGGGAAAATCTGGATGATATTATTCAATTTAAGAAAGAGATGAACTCTGAATTCGAGATGACCGATCTAGGAGATATGCATTATTTTCTTGGCATGGAAATTTCTCAATTATCAACTGGGATATTTATTTGTCAAGAGAGATATGTGCATGATTTATTGAAAAAATTCAAAATGGAGTCGTGTAATCCAGTTCTAACTTCTATGGTTCACAATAAAAAGTTTAGTAAGAATAATGGGTTGAAGCCAGCTAATTTATCCATTTACCAAAGCATTGTGGGAAGTCTCCTATATCTTACATTGACTCGGCCAAACATCATGTTTGCTACTAGCATGCTATCACGGTTCATGCTTTGTCCTAGTCAGATTCATCCAGTGCAAAAAGAAAAAAATAATGAGATATTTAAGGGGGACAATGAAGCTCGACATTTGGTTTGACAAGCCTGGTAATTTTAAACTTCAAGGCTATATGGATAGTGATTGGGGTGGAAGCATTGATGACATGAAGAGTACTGGGGGTTACTGTTTTAGCCTAGGAATTGGGGTGTTTTGTTGGGCATCGAAGAAACAAGACATCGTGACTCAGTCAACATCTGAAGCAGAGTACGTAGCTGCTATTGCTGCAACCAATCAAGTGGTGTGGATTAGAAAGGTTCTCTCTGATTTGGGACAAGAACAAGATGATCCCACAGTTATCTATTGTGATAATCAATCTGCTATGAAGATTACCAATAATCCAATGAATCATGGAAAGACAAAGCACATAAGAATCAAGTATCACTTTGTGCGAGAAGCGGAGAGCAACAATGAAATTCATCTAGTTCATTGTGACGTGGAAGAGCAACTTGCTAATGTTTCCACTAAGGCTTTACCTTGAAACGGGTTTGAATACTTGCGGAATAAGTTGAGAGTCAAAACCCGAAAGTCTCAAGAGGGAGTGTTAAGAAGTGAGACTTTGAGTTTTAAAAGAAATCTCTGACTTTGTCTAACAACACACTGTGTGAAGTGGACAATGCACAATAATAGCTAGTTTTAGTTTGCATATTTGCTGGATAAGTGTTAATCATGTGTTGCAATTTTTTAGGATAGTCGATGTTTATCTTTTTGTTTCTTGCTACTGTTAGCTAAATAATAGCCAGATTAGGTAATGTAAAATGTATTTTTGTTTTGTTTTCTCCTATATAAGGGAGTTCTTTTGTTATGAATAAATATATCAGTTTTTCATATGTCATTCTCTAAAAAACTTGAACATGCACCACTCCGCCTCCATCTTTACAACTGTTGGCTTGTTAGACGTGTGATAACCCTCACTACCAAAAACAACCCTCACCCATGCCTCCACCTCTACCACTGTTGGCTTGTTAGACATATGAAAACCTTCACCGCCTAAAACAACCCTCACCCATGCCTCCACCTCTACCATTGTTGGCTTGTTAGACGTGTAACAACCTTCATTGCTAGAAACAATCCTCACCTATTTCTAGCGCCTCACTTCTTGGAACTTGTCGCTTAAAGGTTGATCTACGCACCAACAGGTCGTGCATTGCAGCTACTGCTGCTTGGAACGTATGACTACACACTCCTCATCCACTAGACATCAACAGCGTAGGCATGGCAATAAGGCGGAACGGGGATCTCATTCACCGTACCCATCCCCACCCTCAAAATCATTCCCCACCCCCTCCCCGCCCCATCCCCGTTACAGGGATGACAAGAATTCCCTTTCCCCGCCCCAAAGGGATGTTGGAGGCTCGTCCCTGTCCCGTTAATTTTATATAAACATAAATTAATTTGAGTATTACCAAGCACAATAGTTAATTCGTCCACATGACAAACACTTAAATTAATCATTTAAACATAATTAATTATACATAAATATGGGTCAGGGTTTGTTCTTGTTCAATTGTTTAGGGTGAGGGAAATTAGGAAAATATAGGTTTATATAGGTAGGATAATTGTGTAATTAGGTGAAATATAGGAGTATTAGTGAAAAGTAAATATATATATATACAATTTTTTAAATTTTATATATTATATACGGGAGGGCGGGGCGGGGGAAAGGCATCACCCACCCCCGCCCCATCCCCAAGGACGACGATTAAAACACCCCCTATCCCCAAAAAAACCGGGGCTTCCCCGGCCTATATGGGGCGGGGTGGGATGGGTCCCCAAAATCTCGTGGGAACACTGTCATGCCTACAACAGCGCATAACCATCCACCCTTCACTGCCTATAGACACATGTACTAGCACCACATCCCCGCTCGTGCCACGTTGACCTTAGGCCGGATCGTGGTCTAGGCCAAGATCTACCCTGCCTCACTACCTCACCCTTGCTTACGACTAGTCTATCGCGCCGCAAGCTGCTTTCTCCCCTACCTCGTAGCATCCCCCTTTCCATTTTCCTTTACTCCCCATTTTTCTTTTCTCTCTCCTTTTTTTTTTTTTTAAATAATTGATGGTGTGGATTTGGGTTTATTTGCATTTGTTGTGTTGGGTTGATTTGCTTCATGGTGGGTGTTGTTTTGGAGAGGTGGGTGGGGGGCGACTATTATGGTGGTGGTTTGGAATGGGTTGTGGTGGTTTGAAAAGTTTTGATTTTGATCATCTCGAACAAGAGGGTGAAGTTTGAAGGATATGGTCTTATTGAAATAAATTTAAAAGTCGGATGGTTATTTTCTAATTCTATTAATTTGGGGTTTAAAAATGATTTTTAATTTATTTGTCAAAAGCAATATGGTAATAACATCCGTTAGAACTTGAATCTTTAACAGTGTTGATTTAAGAGTGAGAATCTGGAATTTATAACACCAAGGATGAAAACTCGCCATTTCGCAGATCTTGGGTGACAACATATCGTTTACACATCAAAATGCAATAATGCTACGAACACCGAATTTTGCACCGAATTTTTGTAGCGAAGGATGTGGCATCCAGTCATACACGACCACATTAGAGCCAAAACACGTCTTCCATGAATGAACAATCATCCAACAATTATGGATGCTCGTCCATGTTTGATGGACAGCCATTCATCATAAATGAATGAGCATCCACAAAAATAACAATATATTCTCGTCCATATTATATGGACGAGAGTCCATCTACTATGGATGGGCGTCCACCTCATATGGACACCCGTCCATAAAATTTTAAAAATAAAATACGTCCATCTTATATGAACGGGTGTCCATCTAAAATGTTAAAAGACCTCGATAACTTTCTTGACTCGTATAACTTCTTGGATGAATTTCCAAGACCAAGTCTAGAGAGTGGATCCACAAGTCGGACTTTGCCGGAGATCAATTCTTGGATTTTGACTAACCATGTTTATGTGGATTGGCGTGGATAGGAGAATTGGGGTAAGGGGCTAGATGGCATAAAAGGTGAAGTGGGCGAGTTCCAAACATCCTATAGAAGCATGTTGGATGAACGTTGGAGGGATGGAAAAGTTGAGTGAAAGTGGAGACAGCAGTTTTGGCGGAGGAAGGATTAAGGAACGAAATGGTTTACAAATGGCACGAAAACAAAGGACATTGATTCTTTTGTGGAGGTACTTTGCAATGGAGATAAGTATGTCTTCGGGAAGAGTGGACCAATCAGAAGGTGGTGAAGTTGTCCATGGCTGGTAAAGAAGAAAGAAGAAGAAGAAAACGATGATCTTGATGAAGAATTCAGTCAATAGCTGGTGCAATTAAGCAAAGAAAAAGGAATCAAAAGTGAGGGGTTATTATATTATTTGTTGAGTTAAATATAAATTACATTATATCAAACATATTTCATTTGTCACCTATACCATTTTAAAATAAACATTGAGGACCTCTTCTCTGTAACTTCGGCATATATTCAATTACCCATAAAAGAGGACAAATTCAATTACCCATTGTATATGGACAATTGTCCATATAAGATGGACGAGCATCCATTATTTTGTTTTTTAAATTTTCTAGATGGGTGTCCGTCTTATATGGACGCCTATCCATATAATATAGACGGGAGTTCATTGATATTATCGTGGACATTCGTCCATTTATGATGAATGGTCATCCATCAAATATGGACGGGCGTCCATAATTGTTAGATAATTGTTCATTCATGAAAGATGTGTTTTGTGTCCAACGTGACCATGTCTGACTGGATGTAACGTCCTTTGATACAAAAATTTGGTTTCCGTAGCATTATTGTTAATGAATATATTAAATAATTTAAAAATATTAAATTTTGACATTTGATAAGACATTTGGATAATAAAAAACTTGTACCACAAATATCTTTCGATTATAAAGGTATACACGTTTCATTTCAAAACGTATGAGTCTTTTTGTTTTTTAAACTAAATTTCAAATATATCCATATAAAAGGTCGTTGATAGATAGGTGGTAGACAACTGACATGTGGGTAGAGATTCTTGCTACCTATTACTCGCTCTTGCATCATATCTACTAGGTGGTCCTTTTTTAAACATGATCTTTTTTTTTTTTTTTTTTTTTGGTATCTCGGGGGGTGTTTGGGTTTGCGCATTGTCTCTTGAGCACTAAAGTTAATAGTCAGATAAGCTCACATAGTCTGCTCTCGACTATTCTCTTAGAACCCTAAAGTTAATAGTCAGATAAGCCTCTAATGAGTACCTCTTATTAGTAGGTGGTCCCTTTCGAAACATGATCTCTTTTCGATGAACAATAGTTAGAGGCCAATGGGCCTTGGTTTTAAAATGTTGTCCACAAGTATTGTCTTTAGCTTCTTTTGCTAGTTTACCCAGCCTAGTGTTACAAATTGAAACACTATCTAACAAAACAAAATTATCTTAAAGGAGTTCTATTATCCACAAAACGGAAAATAAATGACTATCTCATACTCATTACAAACTCAATGAATTTATCGATGCCAATCTAATTCTTCTAGATGGGTTGAACCCAATCCAAATTAATTGGATGCGAATCTTACCATACTACGAAAACTCTTATTCTGTAGCTATGAATATGTTTAATGGAAGGGGTTAAAAAAAAAAAAAAGATTGTAGGTAAAGTTATACCTTTTAAAGTTGTAAAACCTTCAGCAATAAGATCTGAAAAATACGCAAATGCTAGTACGATACATGCACCCCATAACTCCATCGGAGATAATGCAAGTGACAGGATTACGAAATGGGACTAAGAAGTTTTTAGTTGTAGAGTCACAAAGAGATGAAATGTCTCCAGTAGCATCAGCATCAACAGGAGGCAAGCCATTTGGAATACTTTCACAACAAAAGTCAGGTAAACCATTGAGGGCATCGGGGGCGCCCCTTGCTTTAAGTAGGCGTTTATGGTTTTACTCAATGTTTACAAAAGTTATGTGAAAACCTCTAGAATGAAGAAATTTTGGCACTCTGAGCATTGGAGTTACGTCTCCCTGAGGCTTCTATGAAGAAGGAATCAAACTATCCATCTCTCCAGGAGCTATAAGAAAATTTTTAAGGTTGAACTATATATGAATCTTCGGTTCTCTAAAACTCAATTATTTATATATTAAAAATTTACAAGCATCCTTTGGTTTCATCAACTTGAAAATTATTTTATTAATCATAATTAGTATTGCTAATTATTCCTACGTCAAATATAGAGTCCAAATGTTTTTACATTTTATAATAATAATGTAGCCATTATTATGAAGGATCATATATATATATAGTCATCTATAAATTTCATGTAATAATCGAAGAGCATCCGTCGTTTTACGCTATTATAAAATTATTTTTTTCATCTAATTATTTGCATAAACTATACATTGAAACACAGGCAGCTCCACCTCTGGTAAGATAAAACAATTGTGTAGAGTTATAATTTAGGAAAACCTCCAAAAATTAATAGCGTGTTTGATTAATTGGAATAAATTTGTTAGATAAATTGGTGGGTATGTTATATAAATTATTAAATTGCTCTCATTTTTAAATATTTTTTTTTAATCATTTTTTTAACCCCCTACATTTGAGATTTTACTAAAACACCCTAACCACATAAAAGTTTAATTTCTAACAAAATCACCTCCATCCACTCCAAGCCACTGTCGGCCGCCACCGACAGTCACCAAAAAGGCGAACGAATAACCAAATCTAAATAGCCATTTTCGGCCAGATCAATGACTAGAAACGATTAGAGGGCCATGGATCTAGTTGGAACAGCTAGATCTATTCTGGTGTCATGCAGCATGGATCTGGCTATTAATGGCCATGGATTTGGTCAGTGGCAAATCGAGGAATTTCACTCGATGTGGGCAAAAAATAAACAAAAAAGAAAAAAAAAATTAAAACTAATCATAACCATACTTCTTTCTTCATTACGATGAGCTTCAATAAAAAGTTACAAAATACAAATAAATATCTTCAAAAAAACACAATTTTTGTAAAAATAAAACAATTTTTCTACAACTGTCCTGAATGAGTTTTCATATTCTAAAAACATTGAATAATCATCTGATTACCATGTTTAGTTGTCAAGTAATATAAGATACCGGTAATTTTCAAATACCAATAGTATAGTTACTATTGGTAATATTGGAGGTAATTTGATTATCCTCCATTTTCTTAAATATTCTAAGAATTACCGAGTTATTTTTTTTTGTTACAATTTTATCCCTTATTAATAAAATTTTAGGATAATAATGCCCTTGTTTTTAAATTTATTTACATGAACATGGTTTTTACTATTTCACCCCAATTAATTAACTTTTTGGACAAAATTACCCTTAAATTCAAAACAAATTGCAGCCCACCCTCCCAAGCCTGCCACCCCACCCCCACCCACCGTCGCCGTCAAGAACCACCGCGAGGCCAATCAGTCAATGACGCACATGCACCTGAAAATGGGCGTTGTGCGTCGATATGGCCTTTTCTGGCCATCAACGGCTAGATCGATGGCAGTTAATGGCCACATCTGGCCGTTGATGGCCATATTAGATTTGGTCATTGACATCCAGATCTGTCACATCTGGCCATTTTCGGCTAGATCTCTGGCCAGAAATGGTCATACGGTGCACAAAGGTCATTTCCTGCCTTCCATGTGCCATTAGGTTGCCGGTGGCCTGCGGTGGTTGCTAGCAGTCAGCAGTGGCTGGGTTGGTAGAGGTGCTTTGTTGATTTTTCAAACTTTTATTATGAGGCTGTTTTTGCTAGGTTTTTAAATGCAGGGGGGTTATAATAATCAATATTAAAAAATAATATAATAATAATATTTAATTAGATGACAATTCAGTAATTTAAATAACATACCCACCAATTTATTCCTCCTTACCAAACATATTAATATAACATACTCACCAATTAACCAAACACATTTTCCTAAAAATTCCCAGTAATCTTCAAGATAATCTAACTTTCCAGTAATCCAACATTCCCTGAACCAAACGCCTCCTAAAAGTAATCTTAAAATATCTAAAAAAATGGAGGTATTTAGATTACCATCTATATAACTAATTGTAATTACTATTTGTTTTGGAAGATTAACGGAATCTTATATTACTTAACAACCAAACGTGTTAATCTAAGTAATATAAGATGGCATTAACTCAATAATGGGGGATAACCCCCAACCAAATACTCCCTTAAGGTTTTTGAAATAACAAAAATTCTCTCGCTGTTAATAAATTATTAGTGAGTCGTTAAATTTTATTTAGTTATGAGTTAGAAAATATTATCAAATTGTCATTTTACCATTTATTTTAACACCAAAAACTTAAGCACAAGAAGGTTTTTGTTATTTTTGAAATCTTAAAGGAATATTTGTTATTTCATCCTACCTCAATGTCTCTAACCCTCACTTTCTTACTTTACAATTTTTTTTTATGAGTTAATGACATTAATCCCCCTTAGGTTTGATATAATAAGAAAAATCCCCTTAAGGTCTTAGAAATAACAAAAATTCCTCTATCATTAATGAACTGTTAATGAGCTGTTAAAATTATATTGTTATGAGTTAGTAAATACTTTTACTGTTTATTTTAACACCTGAAACTTAACGGTAAGGGATTTCTATTACTTTCAAAACCTTAAAGTAGTTTTTGTTATTATCTTATACCTTAGAGGGATTAATGTCATTAACTCTTGTTTTTATCCAAAAATATGTGATTCCTTCCTTTGTCATTTATAACATAAAAATTAAAGATGTCATATGGATTTTATAAGGGTTAAGGACAAGTTTATCATTGAAGTTAGAATTTGAATTTAGACCTAGACCAACCTTAGCCTATTTGGATTTATCTATATAATCAATTATTATTGAAATATAAAACAAAAGAATACAATATCATTTTGTAATGTATATATAAGAGTCAAATAAATAATTGAACTCATAAGTTCATATACATACATGTGTCTTTACTTTGATTTAAAATAAGTAAACATTAGTCTAATTCAAATTTGGCTATGCTTTATAAAAATCAATAAATTTTTTGATGAAGATTATGTTATACAAATCAAATTTGGCTAAATATCATACAACTATATGAGATTAATATTATATTTAGGTAGGAAGCTTTCAAATTTAAACTAAGAAAAAGAAAATAATGCTAATGGGCCTTAGAAGCTCTAAAGAGTGGCAAATAAAAGGCCCACTTACATTAATTTTAGTTTTCGATTGGCCCATGTGAGATCATTTAATTAAACACATCCACTGTTATTGAAAAATGTTTAACTTCTTTTATTATCATAACCAAGCTTTCAACCATCAAATACCAGTATTACTGAAAGTACATTGATATAGAAACCAACATTTTTATTATAAGAATATCGATAAGAGAATGTTACGGTACTTATAATATGGTATGGTGCTATCAACAATGTAGTAATAAATTCTTCTATTATAATCGGCCCCTCAACCTCAATAGTGTATCATATTTTTTTAACAAACTTTGGCTATTCTTTACACCATATGATATTGAATAGAAGGAGTTGCTTTTTTTGCCACTGTAATTTTGAAAACGAATGTTGAAATGTCCTTCAAAAGTAAGTAAATAAATCCGAACCATATAAAATGCGGTTAATCCGGCTGTAAAACAAGCTATTATTGCGAAAATCGGAGAATACAACCAACTATCATTAAGAATTTCATCTTTGGACCAAAAACAAGCAAGGGGCGGAATACCACAAAGAGAAAGTGTACCTAGATTTCTAGCTTGCCTCTCAATAAAGTTCAAGTCTGGTAATTATAGCAACAACCTTTATAGATAGGTCCATTTCACCCATATGGAACAAAAAAATAATATCAATGTTTTGGTTGGTAACTCTTAAATAATGAAAGCTATAAGCACATTAGAATGTGTATTTCGAAACATAATAATTCCTTCTATTAAAAACATAGTCAAACAATGTTCACACAAATTTTCAATAACCAATAATAATAATCAGTTTTAGAAAAAACAGGAGATATATTTTTTTTTACCAATAACTAAATTTAGAAAAAGAATAAACCACCAATAAAAATAATCAATTTTAGAAAAGAATGGAGATATGTAATTTTCACCAAGAACGAAATTTAGAAAAGAATAAAGAAAATTTAATTAAAAATGAGAGTATCGACTCCACTGGGGATCGAACCCAGAATCTCTGGTTCCGTAGACCAGCGCCTTATCCATTGGGCCATGGAGTCTTAATTGCTGTTGTGTCTATAAATAATATTTAACACTTATGATTTTGTTTGGTAACAGAAAATCGAAGGATGAAGGAGATGAAGAGTAACTTTAAAGGTACAACCAACACTCCGCCACCTAAAACACTTCCAAAAAGAAAAAACACACCAACAATTAGCTTCAAGAGATGTGTTAAATACACTTTAAATCATCATTCTTTTTGGCCAAATTATAAAATAATTTTTTTTTTTTTTTTTTTTTTTAATCTTCCACCACCACCACTACCCATTTGCATGAAAAAAGATTTTGTGGTGCGAATTGCAAAATTCAAACCATTCATCAATTTATCTCATAAAATATGGGAAAGCAAAAGTCTTTAAGGAGCAAAGCAGTTCACTTAGTCTCTGATCTCACCACTGTCTTGCTCAACCCCATCTCTGATAAGCCTTCTAAACACCCTTCTCCTCCTCCTCAGGTAAGTGTACAATTTTAGAAAGTTTTTATCTTATTGGTTTTCCTCATCTGGGTTTATTTTTGAGGAGTTGGTTTTGTTATGAGGTTTCAATCTTTGGATTATCGGTTAAAATCCCATCTGGGAATTTGATAATTTAGGGTTTTGTTTTAGTTTCTGGCAGTGTAGGTGAATGTTTTAGGGTTCTAACTATCAGTTGAAAAGATTTAGAATTTGTAATCTATTGCTTACGACAATCTGTGGATGTTAGTGGAAGTTTATTATTATTATTATTTTTTTTACGTTTAAGCTCTCTAATAAGTCGTTCAAATATCATTGATATTAAAGTTTTGGATGTTAGGTGATGTTTTGAAACTGTGTTTTTACTAGGGTCTGATTTTAGGATTTGTGGGTGTCTTTATTTGTTATGGTTTCCGTCAGCGTTGGTGAACGAAAGTTTTCGTCTGTTGAGAATTTGTAAGTTATTGCTTGTGCATAATTTGCAACCTTGTATAAATAGCTTCCAGTGTTTTGTGGATGTTAGTTGAAGTATTGTATTTAGGTTTAAAGTTTTCGATATGCTGTTCTAGTTTCAAACTTTCAATGATATGAGCATCGGTTTTCTTAGGAAGATGAAAATGATTCGAAAAATGGACAGCTTAAGTCAATTAATGAAGAGGATGCTGGGGATTTAGTTGATGGACCAGATACATCTTCATTTAGTGCGTTCCTCTATTCTCTATTATCTTCGGATTCTGTGCATAATCCAAACTCAGAGGAGCAAATTGGTTATCAAGAAGAGACAAGTGATGCACTGTCTAAAGCTGGAATGAAAGAGAATGGAGGAAGGAAGAGCTTATTTTCTAGGGGTAAAAGTTCTCTCAGAGCTATTTACCAAGCTGCTAGAATCAGTGGGTATCGAAGCCAGGATAACAAGGTTGATACTGACATGAAAAGTGATGATCAAACTGAAGCCGAATTTGATGGACTTGAAATGAGGCATAGGCAGAATGTGGAAGAGCCTGCAGCTTCAAAAGAAGTTCCAGAAATTTCTGAACCTTCACTGCTTCTCACTGAGAAAACAAGAAGTTCCCTTTATGCATTACTACCAGGACTTGTTCAAGGGAGGAAATGGTTGTTGCTCTACAGGTGGAGAAACATGAGAATTTAAAGTTTTGGGTCTTTTTTTTGTGTTTAGTGTGTTGCTAATATTATCAAGTGTCATTTCATTGAATATATAGCTTGTCTGCTCTTTGCAGTACATGGAGGCATGGCATATCACTTTCAACTTTGTACAGAAGAAGCATGCTTTGGCCAGGCCTCAGTTTGCTGGTAATGAATAGTTAAATTTTATGCAGAGTTGACTTATTTTCCATGCATTTATGTTTCATTTTGTTTCTTAGAACCAATGTTTAGATCTTTTTTAATGTCTTAAATAACTTTGAGGTGTTGTTCATGGAGTTGACATGCAAATTTTATACTTGTCTCAATTTTCATTTAGGTTGTTGGAGACCGCAAAGGTGCAGTATTTGGTGGACTGGTTGAGGCACCCCTAAAACCGACTAACAAGAAATATCAGGTGGTGCTAACCACATACTTTGCCAAAGTTCATTTGATGAGGATTTACTTTTATATATCTTCTTAACATTTACTTTTGACCAGGGAACTAATAGTACATTTGTTTTCACAAATACACCCGGCGATCCGGTTATATTCCGCCCCACTGGTATTTCCGTCTTCATTTTTTTAGGCTATGACTTTCTAAGTTCCAATCTTCTTTTGTAATCATCAAGCTTGATATCTTTACAGTGTATCATATATCATTTCTTTCTTTAAAAAGCAGAGCAAAAACTGCAATTTCTACTTATTTGATGGACATGGTAGTGTGTTATTAAATGAGAATTGATTCTTTTGAAATGCATCTAATCAAAATTTTGAAACACTAGACTGCGTTTGATCTGTTAAAAACTCTTTTATCTTTTGTCATAAATGTGGTGGAACTGACTGCTGTACTTGAACAGGTGCAAATCGATATTACACGTTGTGCTCCACCGACTTTCTAGCTATTGGTGGTGGTGGGCACTTTGCATTGTATCTGGATGGTGATCTGTGAGATTTCAGTCCCTAGTTATTCTTTTCACTTGTTAGATTTAATTTCACAATTGCTGCATCATATTGAGTAATATATTTGATAAGCATGTAAATTTCTTTACCAGTTTCTAATATTTCAAGTTTTATCTTTTAAGATTGAACGGGTCAAGTTCTGTCTCGGAAACCTATGGAAACCCTTGCCTGGCACACTCCGAAGACTTTGAAGTAAAGGACGTTGAGGTATGCAGAAACCTACTGCTGTCCCTTACAGACACAAAATTACTTTCCAGCACAAATGGGTTTCACATGAGTTCACAAATTTACTTCTATATTTCAGTTGTGGGGTTTCGTATATGGTTCGAAATACGATGAAATACTTGCTCTAAGCAGAAGAGAGATGCCTGGCATCAGCCGGTGGTGAGCGTCATTCAAGCATGAGATAGATCATCTGTGTTAATCTCTTGATTTGTGTTCAAAACTGCTGGAGATGTCGCTCAATGACCTGGTTTACAACCAGTGGTAATTTTCGTGTCCATGTCAAGACGTCGAATAATAAACGTAACCGTAACGCTTTTTGTACATAATCCTGTATATACAGATAACACTTGTGTAGTTTCATGCAGTTTTGCTTATATACATATATAAATGTAATACGTATAATGATTAATGATTTAGTTAATCATATTCATATGCATAAATCTTACTAATTGATTGACTTTGCTAATGCTTTCCAGGTTTCGCCAATGCTTTTCAAGGCATTCCAAAACTTGATGCCATAAAAGAGTTAGAATTTTTTGTTTCTTCATCAAGATCTACATGGTGAATAATATACCAGCCTTTCGTCTCAAATGTTAAATTGCATGTGAAAACCATTCATAAAAATGTGCTTCATTACTACAAGTCCTTTGTTTTATTATTTTGGATAGGATTTTGAAAATAATATTAGGTAGTTGAATAGGAGAATATTATGAGGTAAAATTTAAAAATTTACAAAAAAAAAAAAACCTCCTAGATTTGCTAATTTAACTAAACATCCCAATATATAAATTTTTTGTAAAATGATAAAAACACTCCTATTCACCCTGTCGGAATGTGGCCAGAAAATGATGTTACGACATAAACCGGTTGGATCTGATGGGTAAGGCGTCGATATAGCCTTTTTCGGTCAAATCCACCACGGATTTGGCCAGAAAAGGCCAGATCTACAACCAAGATCTGGCTGTCAATGGCCGCAAAAGTCCAGATCTGACGGCCAAAGATATGACCATCACAAATCTATGAATTACCGGCCAATTTCGATCGTTTGTAAACCATTCTGACAGATTCTGACTACTACCGACTATGGTTGCCGAAATCATTGTTTTAAAACCCGGACCGGAGGGCAAACCGCTTTGTCAAAGTCTGGTCACTTGGCTCAACTGGCCCAATCCTTGGGCTTGGACCATTGGCTTGGACCGATGATGTCAGCAATATTTTATTTTTAAAAAACTACATATTAACCCCTTAAATATTAATATATTACAAAAATTCCCCTAAAAAGTTCAAATTAGTCCCTAAAATTTTTATTTATTTAAAAATGCCCCAATAAAATTACCAATTAATCCCTAAACTTTTGATATATCTCAAAATACCCCTATAAAATTACCAAGTAACCCTCATAATTTTAAAATATTTCAAAAACCCCCCTGAGACCTAAACCGGACCGGAGAAGCTACCGGTTCCCGGTCTAACCGGTCCGACCGACCGGTCCGGTTTTTAAAACAGGGGCCGAAATCTGACAAGTATAGATAGATGAAAGTGTTTTTGTAATATTTAAACTTTTTTTTGGATATTTATGAAATTAATAAACTTAAAGAGTCTAAAAGTAATTAAAAGAATATACTAATATTTCTCAAATAACAAGCTAAATAAGTATTTTAAGAATAAGATTGGGAATATAAAAAAAAATAATAAGTCGAACGAAACCCATGATATTTTGATAACAAGGAAGGATACGTTACCGAAACACCGTGACTAAAAATACTGTACTGATAATGTTATTCATATTGAATCATTGATATCAAAGTATGAACTTAGAATCCGTTTCACTTAAAATCCTTGACGTGATAAAAAATGATTACAGATGCAAACACAGAATCAAGAACCTTCTATTATTCCACGAACAATAAAGAACTGATGATTAAACTTCATACAACAGAGAAATTAACACATTGAAATGTGAAAATAAAAAAATAAAAAATATCCGCGGAAGAAACCCTAGTGAAAGAGGAGAAAGTGAAGTACTTGAAAGAAAAGAATTCTCTACATGGCCTAGCCATTAACCAACAACATTGAAAAGATTGGAGATTAGATATTTTACATAATAAACAGCTCTTCGACACCTGTGATTATGATGTTAATCTGCAGGGTTCACCACAGCACAACTTTATCGCAAGATCTGTCAAAATTGGAACGAATCCGTCAAGGAACGGGATAATGACATGTTGAATGCTTCAAAATTTTCGATTGAATCCAATGTTACTGTACCTTCATTGTCAGTGATTAACCTTAGCCCTGTTATTGTGCCACAGATAAAAGAGGCTAGAAAGTCCTCGATCATACTGTTGATGTCTTCAATCAATTACCATTCATCGGCTTGGCAGGCTTAGGGTCTGCTGCTTCCTCATATGCAGCTGCGTGCACACCAAGGGCAGCACGACCAGATGGATCCAGATTTTTAGACCATGCGGCGTCCCATTCTACTGCCTTAGCGGTACTGCAAGCTACACTTGGACCTCCAGGAACAGTTGATCTTGCGGCATTCTACTCAAAACACAAATTTATCAACACCGTGTTAAAAAATCTCATGGAAAGAAATAAAATTTAAATTCAAGGATCGTTATTACAATCCCGGACAACATCTAAGCTTTCATTTCACTGCCTAAATGCTTTTAAAAGTCAAACTAAATATGCATGAAATAATAGCCATGGCAGAATCTTAGACACAATACCCCACCTTTGGGAAGAATTTCTCAAAGATAGTTCTGTAGTAGTATGCCTCTTTCGTGGTAGGAGTGTTTTCAGGGTATACATAGCTTGCATTCATCAACATTGCATCAGTAACCTGAAAGTTACAAGCATAAATGAGTCCGCAAAGCACTGATACATCCTCCTGTTTTTCTCGTGCTAATGACTGAAAAGAGTTGAATTGCAACAGATCAAATCTATTAATAAGTTAAAACTATCACATACATGCTGATTTGCATGATCCCTTAGGCCATCAATCCAACTGTAGCCAACTCCGTCACTGAATTGTTCCTTCTGCCTGTATAATATGTGCTTTACCAAAGAAAAAAAAAAAAAAAACAAATTTAGCAAATCCAAGTAAGCATATTTGCACAAGGGTACTGAAAAATGATAATGGTCTGACAAAAAATATTGCAGGGAAAATGATAGGAAAAGCAAAATGATATAGCGCATTAGCTCATATGGTTGAACATGTTCAAAAGCAGGAGGTGAAAAACCTTTGGCAAGTATGGCTTCTCTTCATCATCAAATGCATTGCGTAAGACCCACTTCTCTATCCTTCTAAGATCAGGCCTGATCTGCGATCAGTGAAAAATTTGCTACCATTAATGGTATATAAGCAGTAATCAAGTTTCCCGGCGTTTAGATTATAGAAACAATTATGTTGACATACTAACAAAGTAACATGATAAAAAGACCTCTCATAAACTATAATCTGCAGAATGTGTCAAAAGTGTAAAGATAGTATGATACAAGGACCAGATACACACAAGTATTTTCAGATATCATGGCTCATAGAAGGTAAAACTAGAGAACAAAGTGTGAAAGGAGAATCATACATGCAGTAAGTGAGAAAACAAATCCATCTGATTCACTGTTGTTTTCAAACAAAATGAACTCATTTTTACTCATCACAAGCCAATAATTCGAATGATAATCAGCTTGTATCATATAACAAACTATGGTACATATACAGCTCAAAATAGAAGAATATGTAGGTCAAGAAGTTCTATACCATTTTCCATTCTGGATCTATACTCATTGCAAGGTCAATGAACTCTTTATCTAAGAAGGGTACACGGGCTTCAACACCCCATGCAGAGGTTGATTTATTTGCTCTCAAGCAGTCATAAAGATGAAGAGCTTTAATCTGTTGAAATATCAAATCGACATCAGAACATTGAGATATATGAATTTCGGGCAAAGTAGTACATAAATCCTCATTTGGATAGAATACCTTTCGACATGTTTCTTGATGAAATTCCTCTTTGTTGGGTGCCTTGTGGAAATACAGATAACCTCCAAAGATTTCATCTGAACCTTCCCCAGATATAACCATTTTTACTCCTAAAGATTTAATTTTTCGAGACATAAGAAACATTGGAGTGCTAGCTCTAATAGTGGTCACATCATATGTTTCAATATGGTAAATGACTTCCTCAAGAGCATCTATTCCTTCCTGATATTGCAACAAAAAGTAAGACATAATTTTCAAGAACCAAGGATGCACACAATATATCATACTCCTAGTTTTTGCTGGAAAAACATGAGATTACCTGAACGGTAAAGTGGAACTCATGGTGACGAGTTCCAAGATAATCTGCTACCTCTCTGGCGGCTTTTAGATCTGGAGAACCCTGAAGAATGAAAATGTGAAAGGAAGTAAATTAATGGAAAGGAAAGTAGAGGAAAAAGACTAATAGAATCTCAAGAAGAGACAATTACACACAACAAAACTAGGAATATCCAAAATCTATCAACGTTTTCAATACACACTGAAATGGAAGAAGTTTGGTATCTCCCAATTTAGCATCAAGTAACTCGCAAACAACATTTTTCAAAGTTATTGGTCTGACAATATCTGCCGCATAAAGCTTAATTAAAATTTCAACTATCTTACTAGATAAAAAGTTGAAGAAACTTACACCAAATTGAAGATAAAGTAAAGTGGTATTTCTCCTTATTATGAAAGGGGTAATCAAGGATTCAACTCAATTTTCAGAAGTGCAGTCGTAAGATACTCCTAAGTCTGTATTTAAAGTGCACAAAAGACAGGAAAAATACATGAACATTCAGTTTGACACTGAATATCCATTTGGAAGCAATCACAGTATTTGCAGTGTATATAAGCTGGCCAAGGTTACCCTATACTTCATAGAAGGAGAATAAGAAATCACAAAGAATAAACATAAATTGGAATTCCCTTTATAATTCATCAAATTGGATTTAAGATAGACTACTACACTAAAAGGAAAGGCATGCGATGCGATTATGTAGTCCTCACACATTTAGAAGGAAATTACAGTGAAACAACCAAAAAATATAACTATATACATATACATAGAAGATGAGTATATCATGTGAAAATAAGAATTAATACCTTCAAGCCAATACAAAAAGTGTGCAACTGAGACCCCCACTGACAAGCAGCTTCTGATTCAGCTAAATAGCGGGATGCCACAGCAGCAACAAGTGATGAGTCCAACCCTCCAGATAGAAGCACACCAAAAGGTACATCTGTCATAAGTCTCTTTAGCACAGCCTACAAGAGATCAAGAGAAAAAAAAGTTAAGAATAGTGCTGTACTTCAGGTGTTTCTATCAAAAAATTTCCTGCTGAACTGGTTAAATATAGCCCTCTCTATCTCTCTTATTATACTTCTAACTCCATCCATTCTTGGTAGCTAGAAAACATGGCCAAGAGAATATAGGTCACTCCTTCCATTTTCCCCTCTATTTTTGTCCAACCAATTGAAAGCACCTCCTCATCCAACTTTTCCTTTCAACTTATCTTCCAACCAACTGGATTTTAAATATATCAACATTGAGAAAATACTGAGTTCAGAGAATATAAGGACAGTCCAGAGCATGCCTTCTCAAAGGCCCTACGTAAAAGCAGGGGATCATATGGAGTTGAAGGTATCTGCTCTGAATACCAAGGTGGGTTGTACCACCTTCTAATCGCTCCTGCAAATGTTTCAAACAAAAACAATAGATTTAGAGGGTTGCATGCTATATCATGTAAATTCACTATAATAAATGCGTTGAACTGAAAATGTTTTAAACTTAAAAAGTTATACATGGAGGAGCATAAACAATATTAAAGAATTGATGGAATTCAAATTCTTTCCCCCTCTACTTTTTGGTAAAATTAGTCCCTGATATGATAAAATTTAATTTAGTCAAGTAGCAATTTAACACATGACTAATTACTGTGAGTTCTTTTGTCTAGCTCAAACCCATAAAAGATTTTTAACTATCTTGAGATTACTAAGTCAATGTGTGAACAAGCTATGGGAAGACCCAAGAACTTAAGTGTCCTCAGGTCCATCCCATGATTATGTAACCTAAGTAAAAAGTTAATCTAGTTATTAGTTGATCATCACCAAATCCAATCATTTGCATGCGATCTTTGAAGTCGTGTATGAATAAATAACATTAATTGAATAGAGTATTTAAATGTAATTACTTATAATTTGTCGTGGTTTTTACATTTTTATGTTAATATTATCATAAAGTTCGCCTCCAATGTAATTTTTGGGTCCAACCACTAAATATAACAGTATTTCTATTGAAAAAAATAAAAGTTAATTCCATTGTGCCATAAACACTCACTATCTAAATACTAGAAATTTTAAGAGAGAAGAAAAAAAAAAGAGATAACAAATACTGAAGTATCCCAACTGAAGATATACAAACCTTCTTTGCTTGAATAAATATGCCCCGGAAGGAAAGTCATGAAACGTTCACAATCATCACTCAAAGCTTTCATTTCTGAAGCAAACCATATTGATCCTGCAGGGTAATCAGCAATTTATAAATGTGAAACTATGAATTCCTTAGAAGGGGAAAAAAGAATCAACACAAAACTGAAATAAAAACTTGTAGTCAGATACAAAACAAAAGCTGAATCATCTTTTTAGCCAAGTTACATACCATCAAGACCCCAGCCCATATAAAGTGGGGTAATGCCAATAGCATCCCGGGCAGCAATGAAGCTTTTGTCACGAGTGTCAAGGAGGACAAAAGAGAACATGCCATCCAACATGCTCACAAAATTTTCTCCATATTCTTCATACTGGCAAAATAAGTAGCTAAATTAAAAAACAACAAATAAACATAAATAAAAGAATTAATAAAGTCCAATTCTTATTGAAAACAAAAGTTCAAATGTCCCACGCTACCACTATAGAGTATAAAAATTACACAGCCCTATGGCTTTCAATTACTTCATAAGTCTAGCAAATGTAAGCTGCATAAATGCAAATAAAAGATCTAGAGGAAAGAAAGAAAGGTATTCTATATTCCAGTACTGAAGCTGTGATAGAAATAGACGATGAAAATCAGCCACAGGTCACATAATTATTCATATACTTACAAGATGGGCAATCACTTCACAGTCACTTCCAGTTCGGAATGTATGATTCTTCAGCTGCGCTCTCAACTGTTTATGGTTGTATATCTCCCCGTTCACCTAAATCACAAACTTCCATTAGTCTATCATAGGACTAAATCCAAATACTAATACCAATAAAAAATGTAGGTATAGACAATTTCTCTCAGAATATAAATGCATTTGTCATTAGAATTGTAAATAACATTTGCTGAACAGTTAGCATAGAGACATTACGGTGACAACAACAGTCTTGTCTTCATTGTAAAGAGGCTGATCCCCTGAAGTAGGGTCTACAATAGCCAATCGTTGGTGAGCAAGATAGCAATCCCCATGACAATGCAAACCACTCCAATCAGGACCTCTATGACGCAACCTGCACTTCCAAACCAATAAAATCAAAACCACTACACTGTTTGGATCAACAACACGAAAGCTGATTCCATGTAACTGATAAATTTTACAAGAATTATTTCAATAAGTGCTTCAGAGCGAGTAAAAAATACTTTATACATAAAAAGCACCGACGAAAGGCTCGTCCAAATAGTACTTTAGTGTTCAATTTTCACTTATATCTAATCTCTGAACTATACAGTGTTTAGATCAACAACAAAAATCCCAATTTCATGTAACTGATAAATTTAACAAGAATTATTCTAGTAAGTGCTTTGGAGCAAGTAAAACTACTTTATACACAGAAAGCACCTAGAAAAGGCTCTTCAATTGCTTTTTAAATCTCAAAAACTGTCATCTAAAAGAATGCATATATTAAGCGCTTCTCTTAAAAGCATTTCAAATATTGATTTCTATTAATTATCATCATCTAAAAAACACTTTAAATCTAAATACAAAATTAATATAAAAGCATTACTATTACAAAATAAATAAATGAATGAACAGATGAACACGCATCAAACATGCAATACCTTCATACCAATCTCACAATAATTGAAAAAGAAAAACGGACGAGATTTTGAAAAAAAAAACAAAAAAACAAATCGAAAGAGAGGAATGGAGAGGGGAAAACCTTCGAGATAATTCAATGATACGGGAGCGTTTCGCTTGGGAGCTATCAATGCAACCGAAGACGGCGAGAATTCCACACATGGCGGGCGGGAGGGCGGCTCGGCTCTTCTTCTTTCTCTTGTGGCAAAGGGAAATACTGAAATGAGAAATGAATGCGAGTGGCTGACTGAGCAACTGGCTGCTGAGTAGAATGTATTTATACTGACAACTTTAATCACTGCCGTTGATTCTCATCACTTTTTTTTTTATTCAAAAAGATTCCTCCATTTCGTTTGGTAACTTTCTGATTCTCCCTTTAGTTTAGTACAAGTACATTGAGATCCCTTCAAGTTTAAAAAGCATTAACTGTGGACAACTATTAAGATAAATTACCTCAATTTAATAAACTATAAATTTTTATGTGTGAATTCAAGTTTCTGCCACTTTGAAGTGTTAAACTTAGATGATACAATCGTCGCAAAGTTGGTATAAAATGCTCGGAGTTCTATCTTACTCTGTTTGATAACATTTTTATGTTGCATTAATCTCTAAATAATCCTATCACCTAACTTTTGATGTATTGCTCCAATTAGCAAAATCGACAAATGATGTCAACTAATGAAAATTTATAATATAAGTTAATAAATTTCATTAATATTAATTAAACTACGATTTTATCCCTTAATACATATTTAGGAGATGTCGATGCCTTACTTTACAATCCATTATTGAGTTTACAAGGTCTATTATTTTATTTACTTTTTTATAAATATCTTAAGGGCAAAATCATTTTTAGTTCATGATTATGACCGAAAGAAGGAAGGTTTGCCTATATTTCTCAAACTTAAAGGGTCTCATTGATTTTTTCGAAATCTTATGGATATCTTGTAATTTACCATCTCCCTTTTTTTACTGTGCATCTGACTAATTTAATCTTTTAGGGTTCCAGTGTTTGCTCAGATTCTTTTGGGTGGGGTCGGTTAGGTAGCTAGGGCCTTAACTGGGATATTCGCTCTAGACAGTACAAATTTTTAGATTTTTATTTAATATGAAATTTTATAATTAATACGAATTAGTAAATAATTAAAAAAATGAATATGTTGTAATTAAATCAAAACTCTATACAACGTTTTGTTCAATATGTAATTTTTCAATTAGTATATAGTCCATTTATCTTAAAATTTTAAGAAATAAATAAATATATACTTAATTGGTGTTCTAATATTACAATAATATGAAATTAACCTTTATATATAAGTTGTTGGAGTTTTGTATTGGTGTAACGTGACCGAATACATGTATGCAAAGTTGCTTACTATAATGTAAACTTTCGACACAAAGATAAAATGAGGATAACAAAACCGGTGGCATGTGTGCCTAGATAAGCATCCTCTTGGGGACCAAAGCTAGCCCATATAAATTGGCCGAACGATTTCCACCTACCCAAAGTTTGACATAAAAACATATTGATATCCAAAAGATTTGGAAATGATAAACAAATACTTTATGTCATATTCTGTATGGGATTTCTGTTTACTAAAAGACAGTATAATAATTTCATCTATAATCACAAAATTTTTTTCTCCGTATCCATTCTCACCCTAAGCCCATTTGCACAACCCTCTTACGTCATCGATCGATTTTTTGATTGGATTTAGCATTTTTCTGCAAAGTTCGGTGATAAACAGTGGCACTGACCCTTGCCGACGTGCGTTGGGAATGGAGATTAGTAGGTATTCTAGTTTTTTCATGACAGGCTATTCGCAAGTATACGAAATCGTGTAAATAGTAAAACTCGAGTAAACGAGTGCGAATCCCAAGGGAACTACCTACCAAGTACCAAACTGTTATATTCTATTGCTATTTGATTAAACTGAAGTTTAAGAATGAATTTAATGAAAAAGTAAATAAACTAAAAACTAAGTACTAAATAAAGGCAGAATTTGTAAACACTTTGAAGTGAAAATCAATATGACTAAACCTAGGGCATAGATTTCACACCAATTTAATCCTATGCATTGACATTTGTTGTTAACCTAATCAAGTGTATTCTAAAAGTCAAATCCCCTATTATTCCACTAACTCTCTCTCGAGCAATTAGCAAATTAACCCTTAAACAACAACCCAAGATATCTCTAAATTGGATTTAGGAGCTAAGAGATCATTAAGCTCTATGGAATTTGCCGGAGCCTCACAGATCGCGGTAACCTATCTCTAGCGTTCGCTCAATCTATGGTTTTATTACCTAAGACAAACCAGGTTTCATCTTTCGATCTCAACCTAACCCTTGAAATCATTCAACCCTCGAGCCCCTGAGAATTGAAAGCATTATATACAGTAATAAAACTTAGAATTATAAACATAATAAGAATTAACAACAACTCAAGTCAACACATATTCATAAATCGGGCTACATCTTAACCCTAGACAAGAAAGTTAGTTCATAATGAAAATAACAAAACCCATCATTCTCATTAATGACATCAATTTAAGGAAAAGATAAACTTCTCTAATCGGTGAACGAGAGCTTTCAGGATCCCGATCTCCAAATTGGTAGCCGTCTTCTTCTTCTCCCAAAGTCCCCTTTTAACTTCTTAAAGACTCTCTTTTATATCTCTAGGGTTCTGGTCGTGCTTAGGGAAAATATTAGAAAACTTAGCCCATTCAGATTCGGATTAGGGTAATGAATTAACACAAACCCGCGACCCATCGCCGCGGCGGTAAGAATGATCGCCGCGGCGATCGTTCCTTCTATCCAAAGAATCTGAAAACTTCAGAATTAGATGAAGTAATAAACACAAACATTGTAGCTCTTTGAATAAGCTTTCCAACGCCACAAGAATCGTCAAATTCTGACTTCTACAGCTCAAGTTATGATAGAAACATCGAGGTATACTCATGATGAAGAATTTCCAGATTTTCCGTAACATCTTCGACGTACCACAACTCCCTCATTTCGACCCTGATTCTTGTGCCGTTTGTTCCTACGCGTCGTGAATCCTATCGATATCATTCTTTTCCCTTCAACAATCTGTTTGAGTCTGAAAACACTTAAAGTGCACCCGTGATCCCATAAATAGTATTTATGAAAGAAATAATCCAAATTTCACACTTTAAGCATATTTTTCTATAAATAAACCAATTAAATCACTAACAAAATATCAACATTCAAACTCTTATCATTTCACTATTTTTGTCTTTTAGTAGATGAAAATTCCTAACAGAATATGACGGAAGATGAGTGTTTATCATTTCCAAATATTTTGAGTACCATTTTATCCCTACAACAAACTTTGGATATGTGTAAGTCATTCCCGGTATAAATTAGCAAAATAAGTTAAAATTGTCAAGGCATTCGTCTCGATTCTCATATAGTAATAAATGTCACTGTACAATAAAAGGTTAATTTTGTTATTTCACAACAATATGAGTTAAACTTTTATGGGATTTCATTCCTTAGAAATTAACCATGTCAAATGTCTATAATGATTTGCCTATGATGTTTTTAACGTCAATTGAATATACGACAAATAAATTTATTGTTCCAAGATAATTTATATCAAAATTCGACCAAATTCCATTATTTAGTTCTTCGAATTCTCTTTTTTACTTCTGAAATAAATCTTTTAATAATTGATATCCATAAAAAACTTAGTGTATTTCTAATTCCACATTAAATAATAACAAAGTGGGTTTACTTATAATATACGCCTAGGGTCACTTTGGGAGTTTTTTTTCTACTAGTTTAGAGAGATTTTTAATTAGACTGATTTGAGGTGTTTTAAAACCATTACTTGCCAGATTTTTTATGTACTGGTTTTGACTGGCTCAAAAACCCTCCAGAACCAATGTAATACATTTTTTAAGGGTTTATAAAACACTCAAAATCGGGATGTTTTGGTTAGTTTTAAAATTTTATTCCACAAATATCATATCCACTATAAAACTATCTCAATTATATATATATATATATATATATATATATATATATATATATATAAGTTTACCCATCTTATGCACATCTTCAACCATATTAAATATAAAATAATTTTAAGCAATCATATTAAAAAATTATTAAAATCTCATTTCTAGATGCTTTCTTGAAGAAATAGAGTTATAATTTTTCAATCATTCCAGATGCTGTAAAGAATGAGGAAAAATGATAAGAAGACTTTATCACATTTTAGAGTTGAGGTATTTTTATAGGCATATATGTAAATTTATCATTTTAAAAAATTGTTAGAGCCGCTAAAAATAAACTCTTAAACACATATTAGGTATTTTAAAAACCATTACCAAAAATCCCTCAAAACAGTTACGATGGTATACATTCAAAACTACTATGATGATTTATTCTTATAACCGCGTTAGGTAAGAAAAATATGATAAAATTTAAACGAATTATATTATTATATAATTATAAAAAGTTGGGTTGCTTTTTGGTTCTTGAGAGATTCTCTTATGATTTTGTGCTCCAAAGTCAAGGGATTTAAATTTTGTGCCATCGTGTTGTTCCTTTCAATGGCTCCTAAAGTCAGATGACAAATTTGACCAGTCACTTACTCAGACAAAACCGAAGCTCATGGACCATGGGCCATGGCCCAGAGCCCAATCACATTTTACATTTCGTATATTGATGGGCTGACAAATTTACCCTCCATTTAACTCACAATTTAATTATTACTTAAGCTTTTTAAGATTATTATATAATATAAGAGTCCATAGAAAAAATATACATCTGTTAAAAGATACCATTTACGAACATTGTCGTGAATTTATTTAAAGTTAGAAGAAATTCAAAAAATATAGTCTTTCAATCTATCCGACTTTAACTTTGGAATAAGAAATCAAGTAAACGACATATTCTCACCCAAGGTTTAGCAAAATCCTATGTTGGTACCACTAGTTTCAAAAATTTCAAGTTCTCACCCTTAAATGGACATCATTACCCTTTTCTTAATAGTTAAAGGCTAAAATGGTCATTTCGACAACCTGCATTTTTACTCGACTTCCATTCTTCTCTACTAGTTTCTGGGCGTTTTTGTTATTGTAAATCTAAGCTGCTACCGCCATTCGATCCCTCATCATCTCTTGTTTAAAACTCATATCACCTTGTCGCCTGATCACTCACTGTTTTCTAGAAAAGCCCACTGTTTTTTCGTGCAAACAACCACTTTGTAACCGCTTTTCCAGTCGTTTTGTCAGCCGAAAATCTTCACCGCCACCACCATTTAAACCCGCTCTATTTGCTCTATAAAACCCTTGCCTCCTTTTGCCTCACTTGCTCACTGGTTGTCGGTTACGATCGCCTCTTTCCGCCAAGGGACAACTTCTTTTTGTGACTTTTTGGATCGATTTTTTTGCAACCGCTGGTTCATGCCAGTTTGGCTTGATTCTTGCGTTGTTGTTTTGATAGGTTGTTTTGGTGAGGGCTGGTCGATGGTTACAAAGGTGGTCTAAGTGACTGGGTGTTCGTTGAGACAAATTCTTGAACACCTGGTGTGCACAGAAAGGGAGGGGGATAGTGAGTCGCTGGTAAGAGGCAATCGACCCGAAAAAAACACCTAAACAACACAAACTTCAAAACAATCACCCACTCCCCAAACATAACCAATTCACCCAGTCAACTCCATAAAAACTCCAATTTAAACCCAAATTCACCAAAAAAAAAAACTCGCAAGAAACCCTAGAGGAACTTGTCGACAATTGGAGTGCTAACATGGTTTGGGTTGTTGGGGTTTTTTAAGAGGAGAGGCTAGTGGGTCTATGGGTGGTGAGATGGTGGATTTTGGAGTCGGAAAACCGTCGGAATCGGGCCTGATAGACTGTGATTGTGCGAACAAAAAAATTGTGGTGGTCGACGAACGACAACAGCATGCGGTTGGAGATGAGAGAGCTTTTGGAGAGGGAGATGAGAGGATCCTGATGGTGGTGCTGGATTGGTCACTCGGCACCGGAATAAAGGCCAAATCAGGCCTTAACGACGGTTTGGTGGGTTGTGGTGCTGGCTGAATGGTGATGGTGATAGTGGTTGGGTAGGGGGCGGTATGATAATAACACAAGTAAGAAGTTAAAATTTATTAACAATGTTAGTTTAAGGGTGAGAATTATAATAAATACAATCAGGGGGATGAATTTGATATTTCGCTAAACTTGGAGTGACAACAATCGTTTGCTCTAAGAAATCGCTCAAACCGATCTAAAATATACATCAGAATCATCTATCTAATATTATTATCATAAGAGTAACACTGTACTTATAACTTATTTATACAAAATTTCTTCTACAAACTTACGCGATAAAAGATTATTGGGCAAGAGTTTGTCGATCTTAAATTAGATATAACTACGTTATATATGTACACACGCTGTAATATCACATCAGTAATATTTTGACGTCATAAATTTCCTCGTGTGTCGTGAACCAATCATGTGACATGTGTCATGACGGGCCGTGGTTTGTTTGTTGGCTTCACATATTGGAAAATTTTGAAATGAATATAGAGAAAGTTCTCATTTTGACCATAGAAGTACCCTTTAAAATATGCTCTTTATACTTAAAAATAGATAAAATATAATAATAATAAAACCATTTTCAAGTAAAATCGAATATACTTTTCTTCACAGGCAAGACGACGATTTGCAATTCAATTACATAGGAAAGCAGAAAAAATCCAATTGCCAACACTCATCCTACAAATCGGAGTCGCCGGAAATGGCGCCGGCGGCGACCAAGGGAACGAGTCCACCAGTGAGCTCGCAGAAAATGAGCTCAAGGGTTTTACTCTACTCCATTCTTCTCACTCTTCAATACGGCGCGCAGCCTCTGATCTCCAAACGTTGCACAAGGTATCAAACATGGATCTCATTTCATTCTTGTTGCAGTTTGAGTGGTTCTATTATATGGGTCATTAACATAATTTGATAAAAGATCGAGTATTTTGGTCAATTACTGTTCGTGATCATTGCACGATTTGATTGTACTCGTACAGCTTTCATTACTAGATAGTTTGAATGACAATTGCCATATTAAAGGCATGTTTCTCACAGAAATTGCTGGGAAAGTAGTTTCCTTTATAACTGCTTGTTCTGCTCCAGTGTTTGATTCATACTTGGTGTTAGTACCATTTGGTGTCATAGAATCTTCCTTTGCTATGTAATTTAGATGGGAATTTTTATGTTATTGGACAAGTAGTTTTTTCAAGAAATTGCTCATTTGCATCCAATAGTTCATTTATACATGGTATTTAATTGTCTGGTATGATTGAATCTTTATTGCTTTGCAGTTTGAATGGGAATTGCTTTGTTTCCAGGCAAATAGTTTTCTCAGTAACAGCTCATTCTCATTTAATTCTTCATTAACATTGTATCCATATTGTCTATTATGGAAATTCTCTAGTCAGGATCGTCTGATATAAGAAGCTAATTGTGGTTAAGCATGGTCCTGATATAAGTATAGTAGGACGGTCTTGACTAAAGAACTATTCTTGTCTAATATATATCATTGCTATTACTATATAGTAGATCTTCTTGCTTTGCATTTTAGGTCTTGGATTTTGTTCTGCACTTTTATTATATCCATGCATAATAATTTACACATATTGTGACGATGTGTGCAAGTCATTAACTCATGACTGCTCTTCCTACAGGCGAGAAGTCATTGTGACTACATCTGTCTTAACGTGCGAGTTAGCAAAGGTAATTGTTGTACTACAAATATGATTTTTTTTCATTAATATGTTTTCTCTCTTTCAAGTTCTTTTCATGTCATTAGGTTATATGTGCCTTAATTCTCTTGGCAAAAGAAGGTACTTTGGGGAAACTATTCAATAATTGGACTTTGATTGGCTCATTGACTGCATCCGGACTTCCTGCAGCTATTTATGCACTGCAAAATAGCTTGCTGCAGATATCCTACAAGAATCTTGATTCACTGACCTTCTCCATGCTGAATCAGACAAAAATATTCTTCACTGCTTTCTTTACATATATAATATTGAGGTATTTATTGATTCTCCTCTTTGTTTACTTAATTTGAGCCAAAGGAATTTTTTGAGTAATATAACCAATTGACAATGTTTAAAAACTTCATATATGGTCTATCATTTACAGATGGGATATTAGGGTGTTGTTTGTCTTTTTGGTTAGAAGTTTGAATATGACTTGATGTCAGAATTTGAAGAGTGTGTGTGTGTGTGTGTATATGTGTTTGGTGTAAATTAAGGCTAACTTTTACTTGGAAAGTATCTGATGGAGAAAGTAAAATCTTTTTGACTTACATCTGAACACAAAAATCTAAATGACTTTTGGACTCAACATGTCTAGGCAGAAGCAATCAATACAACAAATTGGGGCCCTATTTCTCTTGATCATGGCAGCTGTTCTTCTAAGTATTGGTGAAGGCTCCAGCAAAGGTTCTAGTACTGATAACCCTGACCAAATTTTATTCTACGGGATTGTGCCTGTCTTGGTTGCATCTGTCCTATCAGGTCTGGCTTCTTCTTTGTGTCAATGGGCTTCTCAGGTTAGCTATAGACTTCTCAGCTCTCCTTGCATGATTCTGCAATCTTATACCCTTGCTGATTTTGTGTTCACTTATGTTTCCTTTTATTACAGGTTAAGAAGCACTCCTCATACTTGATGACTATCGAAATGTCTATTGTTGGTAGTCTGTGCTTGTTAGCTAGCACCTCTAAATCTCCAGATGGAGAAGCTATAAGAAAACATGGATTCTTTTATGAGTGGACTCCACTAACTTTGGTAAGCATCTTCTTATCATTTAAAATTTTTCTGCTGGTGAAGACAAAGAGTGACTGTGGACTCTTAGCTCAAATATTACAGTTGGAGTGTGAATGATTTGGGCTTCAAAGTTAAAGGGGAATGAAGTTTGGTTCTTTAGTCTTCTAAATTGCTTTTAGGTGATATAGTATCCTTGCTTGATTGAGATAATCCTCAACAGCCATTTTGGTTTCCGGCCAATAATACTTTACTCCAGACATCTTTTTTTGAGTTGACAGTAAAACTCTTTCGATAGTGGTTCTTTTTCATTCAGTTCTATTGTGAGTACTGGAGTGGGTGTCTGTTTACTTCTTTATTCATTTTACTGGAGCCTTTCACAGTCCTCTCACCAAGTTCACTGCACATTGACTTTTGTCAATAAGTATGTATGTATGTATACACCTTGTCCCTTTCCTAGAGCCCACCATGCTTTTCCCCATCTCAGGCTAGATAGAAAATGTGACATCTGAGGACTTTGTCTTCTTGTTCATTCATGGAAGTGCTCTTACCATCTTGGGCAAAACCTCTGATAGTTTCCTGTTTTTGTTGTATACATTTACACACGCACCTCAAAATTTAACAAAAATGTTTTGTTCCATTTCAGATCCCTGTTATAACAAATGCTCTTGGTGGAATTCTGGTTGGCCTAGTTACAACCCATGCTGGTGGCGTTAGAAAGGTAAGTTTGAGTTTGTGCAAGTAAACAGTTTTTTGGACGCAATATAGGGGAATAAAAGAAGTCGGTGATGTGGTTTCTGAAATGTTTTAATACTCGGTCATTGTTATAAAAAAACTTACATTAACAAATCTGCATTCCATACATGCAGGGGTTTGTCATCGTATCTGCACTTCTTGTTACAGCCTTCCTGCAGTTCATTTTTGAAGGGAAACCACCTTCACCGTACTGTCTCATAGCTTTTCCCCTTGTCGTTACTAGCATCTCAGTCTACCAGAAGTATCCATACAAAGTCAAAAAGAAGGAAGCCTAATCCTTAACCACTACAATGTGGCAGATTCTATTACAATTGCTCAATTATACAGTTTCCATTTGGTCTCTTGTAAATCCTACTTTGCAGCAGGGGAGTCACCGGATTTTTAGGAGTGTCCTCATAGAATCGAGAAAGCAGATTCTGTTTGCTTTCATCAATTTAATGAAATATTTTACCTGAGTAATAGTTAATTTTCTTCACAATAGAAGAAAAATGAGTAGTGTTTTAGCTTATGACCTCTTTGAGCATGGCATAATTGTATGGAAGAGTAGTAGATTGTTAAGTTCTCTTCAACACTCCCCAAAATGAAAGCACGTTTTTTCTCCAAAATTGAAACACACACAATCTAAAGTTTACAAAATCTAGCATTAACACCTTTTTTAAGTGAAAAACCTCCCATGAGATTGAAAAAGAGCTCGCTATAACTAATAACAACTCTCATCAACACTATAAATCCTCCTGCTTCTTTCTCTTGGGATTTCGATATACAAATGGTGAGAAATGCTAGTCTTATAAAAAGTTATAAAAAGAAACCCCCCTTTAAGCCTAGAGGGTAGTGCTTCTCTGAGTTGTTCATAACCAAGTCATGGGGGTTGGCCCCCCTCTGAGCCCAAGTTCTGACGATGTTGCCCTCCCAGGAGTCTCAGCTCATGAGTTACAATCGGGTCGCTTTCTTGAGCAGTGGACTTCAAGTTTGGCTAGGTGTTTCTCCAACTTGAGGATTAATTCCCTATTGCTTGAATGGGCCTCCACTGGTTTGAAGTTAGGCTAGCTACCGATAATACTTTCAAAGATGTTCGGCATTCTAGCCCTTAGGAATCCTTGAACCATTCAGTAGCTCTAAGTGGAAGGTCCCTAGGGCGATTTTCTTCGATATTCGATAAGGGCCTCCCCAATTTGGTCTAAGTACTTCGGAACTTAGCTCCTTAGTGCTCGGAAGGATCTTACCTAAGACGAGGTTCCCGACCTCGAAATCCTGGTTTTTGAATTTTGAATCAAAGTATCTTTTGGCTTGTTGCTGGCATAAGGCAACACATAGCTAGGCCTTGTTTTGATGTTCCTCAATCAGTTCTAGCCTCAAGCACATGAGAGTTTCATTGTTTTCTTCACTGAAAGCTTCGCGTTGGAACGTGTCAAGTCTGACCTCCACTGAGGCCATAGCTTCACAACCATATGCTAAAGAGAAGGGGGTTTCTTCTGTCGCGGTCCTTGCGGTTGTTCGGTGTGCCCGTAATACTTCGTGGGGTTCGTCTGCCCAATTACCCTTCGATTCTTCGAGCTTCGCTTTCAGGGTATACTTTATGACTTTATTTATGGCCTCAACCTGTCCATTGGCCTAAGGTTGGTAGATCGTCAAGAACCCTTTCCTAATGTTGAGCTTGTCGTAGAAAACCTTGAATTTCTCATTATTGAACTACTTCCTGTTTTCTATAATGATTGTATGCGGTATGCTGAAGTGACATATGATATTCTTATAGATAAAGTCTTTTAGCTTATTGGTCATAATCATCACCAAAGGGTTCAACCTCTGTCTATTTTGTGAAGTAGTTGACAACGACTACAGCATATTTGACTTTGCCTTTTCCCTGGGGTAGAGGCACAAGCAAGTCAATTCACCAGATGGCAAAAGGCCATGGCCTAGATAGGGTGACAAGCTCTTGCGAGGGGGCCTATGGTATGACGACGAGTTGCTGGCACTTGTTGCATTTTCGCATAAAGTTTCTGGAGTCTTTATAGACAGTTGACCAATAGTATCCTTGCCTGAGGATTTTTAAGCCAAGGACCGCCCCCCAACTTGATTTCCACATATACTTTCATAGATTCCCCTTAAAATGTACTCTACCTCATCGCTATTTACACATCGTAGTAAGGGGCACTGTATTCTCTCTTATACAATTTATCTTTGATTAGAGTGTAACGAGCTGACTTAGTGCAAGAGTCCTAGATTACTGAAAAAAAGGTAAAATAAATTTATTGTTTGGACATAAATTAATTTTTTATTTGATATTGAAAACATATAGAATGATTAGGATGGTCCCAACTTGCAATGATTGGATTCACAAAATTTGGTTATAGAATCTTTAATCGGAAAATTGAGGTCAATTAATTAAGGGTCAACTAATTTTTCACAGACTTTTAAAATACCATTTTATTACTTAAATTTATATTTTGGTGGCAAACAGAGAGCAAACTCGTTCTAAACTATTTGAGTTTTTAAAGAGAAGAGGCCGATAGGTCTTTTGGTAGTGGAATGTTGGATTTTGGTGATTGTGATTGGTCGAAATTTAACTTGGGAGGGGTAGTTGTGTAAACCCTAATTACTTGATTTTCAGTGATTGGTAGGGTCGACAAGAGTAAGGTTTGAGGGATTTTGCTGAGTAATAATTATGGAAGAGAATTGTGGTGGTATAGCCTATACCACCACAACCCTATACCGTATAGGGTTGCAACGATGTCAGAATTGGAAATATAATATAAATTTGAATAGTAATATAATATTTTAAAAGTTTGTGTGTGAGAAAATGTCATTGATCTATTATTTGGGTGGGATAAAGCCGTTTACTCAATTTTTTACATAATTAGATTCGGTTTGACTCTTTTCATTAGCTTTAGTCAAATTCATGTAACGTGTATATGCCTCGTTCATTAAAAATTAATAAACAACTTCTTTGTTTGCTTGACGTGTGCTCCTGTATAATTGTAATTGCAATATTCTATCATATCCATAATTTCCAATTAGTGAAATTAATGGTACTTAATTTTTAATTATATATAAGTCATACACATCATGTCATGTGTCATTTGATACAACAACACATTGTATCAATTTTATTAATTGAAATTACATATATTTCTTAAAATTTAAAAAAAAAAAAATATTGTCCAGGATATAATAACATGTGTTAAGATTTATATCATTTAGTTTTGAAATTCAAATATTAAATATTTCCCTAAATAATTAGAAATTTTTTATCGAGTAAATTTTATTTTTGGTGTATGATTGGAAGTAAACAGAAACTATTATTAAATGGTTACCCTAATAATTATAATTATAATAATCAAGCTAAAACTTATTGAAAAAGATTGCCGTCAAATATGCTCCATATGAAGTAATAAATATAAATAAAAAATATAAGAGAAATTGTTAATTATTAAATGGGCCATGGCATGCCACGAGTAGGTCACACGTGGACGTGGGATGCCCAATTGAGAGTTTGAGACTCATGGTATCTCAGGACTTCACCAACCATGACCGTTTTGAAATCTCAGGACTTCACGTCTTCACCAACCACGACCCTTTTGAAATCGAGTGGTGGTACTTTTACATCATTTTTATTATATTGGCATATATTACATTCATATAAATTTTAATTATTTTAAATTATTAATATTATAATAAAGTTTATATTAATAGAACCGTAAAAATGTAATGAAAATGGTGTAAACTTTAACTTTAAAAATTTGAATGTTGAAATGTTAAACCTTATCAAGCCCTTCTCACCATCCACAGCTTCCTACGCCTTTCGCCACAGTTTCGGTGCGCCTTTCACCACTGTTTCAGTACGCGTCATGAGCCATGAAACGCAAAACTCTATTCTTTCGCTTAATGAAAATGGTGTAAAG
This sequence comes from Pistacia atlantica, assembly GCA_026229545.1. Lineage (NCBI taxonomy): Eukaryota > Viridiplantae > Streptophyta > Magnoliopsida > Sapindales > Anacardiaceae > Pistacia > Pistacia atlantica. Next base: position 480,615 of record CM047901.1, on the reverse strand, counting down.
GTAGCATTAAAAAATTTGAATGTTGAACCTTATCAATCCCTTCTCACCATCCACTGCTCCCTACGCCTTTCGCCGCAGTTTCGGTGCGCCTTTCACCACTGTTTCAGTACGCGTCATGAGTCATGAAACGCAAAACTCTATTCTTTGGCTTATAAATTAACTCATACTATCCATCATCTCAAACCTTTTCTTTTGTCTACAAACACACTCAACAATGGCCACCCTTAAAGTTCCATCCCAGACTCCCCCTGCAACCGAAGATGCTGATCAACTCCAAGAGGCTTTTGAAGGTCTGCTTTTGATCACCCTTTTACTTCTTTTTCTTTTTGATTTCATTTTTTTATGGGGTTTGATCTTTTTGTTTCATCTTCATTTATGTTTGATGGTCTGTTGTTAGTTCAAGGTACATTTACTGCCTTCTATAATGTTTATTATGATGATCTTTTAAATCAACCATATATAATCTTGACCGGTTCTTGGTTTGACTTTGAAGGAGATTTTGTAATGTGTAGTGTTCATAAGATGGTGTGGGATCTATGTATAATGTTGGTTTTGTAAAGGGTTTTTTTGTTTTGTGAGTCTTTGTTGATTGTATTGTTCTCAATGAATGTAAAGCCCAGATGAATCTCCTACTGTTAACTAGAATTCATTCTTTAAAACATCAGCTATTTCAAGAACAAATTTAAAGAAATTCAAGGATTTTCACGTTGGTAATCATGTAGGTGACCGTGACTGTTTGTGTATTTGCTATATTGTTGAAATTTTGCTAGTTTAGCTGTAGAACATCAACTTCTTAGAAGTGTAAACTTTTTAGACATCATCTTTACTCTTATTTCTTCCCTTAACTAATTAACTTTTTTCGGTCTGTGCTTCAGGTCGACTGGGTGTATGCTGTACGGACACAGAACAAATTATGCCGCTGGAGCCGTCACAAGAGGAAAGTTACTTAGCCCGGAGAGCTGTGGGAATGGATCGACTCGCTGATTATAACTATGGTAAATCACTAGGATCTTGTTCCTCATTAGACATTCTTCCCCAAGTTAGGCAGCCCGAGCGACGACGAGAAGGAATTTACCCTGTCTCAAGAGCTTTGGAAACGGAGCTAGAGATCATCTGTGACAACCGTAAAGTATCACTACCATTTTTAGACATTCTTGTCAAAGTCTTTTATATTATAAATATTATAAGACATAAAATCCGTTACCCACGTAAAGTTTTCTGGAATTGGACTTTTCTGATATTGTGTGTGATTGCAATATTCTTGGATCCTTTGTTTTTCTACATTCCTGTGATCAATGATGAGAAAAAATGCCTTGGATTAGACAGGAAGTTGGGGAAACTGGCTATTGCTCTCCGTTCCTTTATGGATTTCTTTTATTTGATCTATATATTTTTCCAACTGCGTACTGATTCTCCGGCTGCTTGTTTGCCATATCGGCGACAACCAAGTTTCGAACTGTATCATAGAGCCCCCTCAAATGGAAAGAAATACTTGCGGCGTTTCTTTCCAGTTGACCTTCTTTCAATTCTTCCACTTCCTCAGGCAAGCGCTTACTCTCTCAGAACTAAATTTTCTTTCTACAAACACAGTTATATCAGGTTAATTTATAGCATATAATTAGAAACATTTTCTGTGCTGTAATCTGTGCAGGTGATTATTTTTACACCTAGGAATGCAATGAAGTTGCTGCATTTCTTTGTTATCTTCCAATATATGCCGAGGTTAATACGGATCTACCCATTATTCAAAAAAGTTAAAATGACTTTTTACGAAATTGATGATGCTATATTCACCAAAGCTTCATTCAATCTTCTTCTGTACATGCTTGCAAGTCAAGTAAGTTAAAACTTTTTTAACATCTGTTTGAGGTACATTCTTTACAAAGGTTAAACTTTAATTAGGAAAAATTAGCAGTTGAAATCTGAAAGTGATATGCTGTTGTGTTCAGGTATTTGGAGCCTTGTGGTACTTTTTTGCTATAGAAAGAGAGACTTCATGCTGGAAGACAGCCTGCCTAAATCATGCTGGATGCATTCATTCGCCTTTTTACTGTCATGATAATTTAGGAGACTACACCTTTTTAAGCGATTTGTGTCCTGTGAAAATTTCAAATACAACTCTTTTTAATTTTGGAATATACCAGGATGCTCTTCAATCTGGTATCGTAGAGGTGACAGATTTTCCACTGAAGTTCTTACATACCTTTCTATGGGGCCTGCAAAGTCTCAGGTTTATACCTATTAGCTAGAGATTCTTTTCTTTTCTTCCTCTTTGTGATGGAAATGTGGAATTTCTATATGAGTTACTAGATCTATATTCTTACATCAGTAGCTGTTTTGCAATACTTTCTGAGTTACTGTGGCAACATGCATGTTTCTGAATTGAAATTAATACTTTATATATATATATTGTTATCTTGTATAAGCATGATTAACCTTACCATTAATACGAATAAAACTGACTTTGTTTCAAGCATATATCGCTTGCTATAAGTTTCAATTAATTTAATTTTTTTGCAGTTCTTTCGGTCAGAACCTCCAAACAAGTTCCTATGTCTGGGAAAATGTCTTCGCGATCTGGATTATCTTATCCGGCTTGGTGTTTTTCCTCTATCTCCTTGGAAATATGATGGTTGATATATATTTTACTATTTCCTATGCTTAAGATGAAGCGCAATATTCAAAACCTTATTTCTAATATGAACTGAGCTTTCGATTTGTGTACAGATATATCTGCAGTCAAAACTTGTAAAATCAGAGGGGATGAGATTGAAGGGACGAGAGATAGAGGAATGGCCAGGTTTTAAAAGGCTACCCGAGCACCTGCGAAGAGGAATTACGAGACATCGACGTCTCAGGTGCCGAGAAATCGGAGGCGGTGACGTAGAAAGTTTGCTTGATAATCTTCCCAAGGGCTTCCAAAAGAGCACAAAGACTGCACTCGGCTTAAAACTACTCATGAAAGTAAGTTTTGCTGCCTTTAATTTTTATTTTAACATGTATTTTTTTTCTCACTAGTTTTCTATGATGGATGTATTAAAGGTGCCAATCTTTGGAAAAATGGATAGACAATTTCTGGAGGAAGTGTGCAACCTTCTAAAGCTGCAGCTGTACACACAGGAAACGGTGATAGTGGGGAAGAATGAGCCATTTGAAGGAATGCACTTCGTCATGGGAGGCGAGCTATTAAGCATGCCAACCGAACGAGGAGGAATTTGTTGGTTTGATGCTTACACTATAAGAAAGGATGACTTTTTTGGAGAAGTACTTATCTCATGGGCTCTAGATCCTTCGTCCTCAACTAATGACCTTCCTATCTCAACTAGAACTATTAGGGCCCTTACAGATGTTGAAGCCTTTGTTCTAACGGCTGAAGACATGAAGCTTGTGGCCTATAAACTACGCTATCGGCTTAACACGTCTCAGCTCCGGCATGCTTGCAGGTATTACTCGGACGAGTGCAGGACTTGGGCAGCAGGTTTTATACAAGCCGCTTGGCGCCGCTATTTTGAAAAGAAGCGTGAAAAATCTGTGAGCATGGAACGAAATAGGCAAGATGAATGGCTGAGGTCTGGTGGGATTTCTTCAAGCTCTGGTGCCTCCCATTACACTTCAAAATTTGCTCTTAACTCTCGTCTTGTTAATCGGTGTAATGGTAACAAACTAAAAACAGAGACAACACCTCTAACTCAGAAGCTTGAAGAATCTTTACGTGCAGAAGAGAATCGTTTTCTGGATGCATTGTCTATGGCCAGTGGAAAACCAGGAAGTTTACAAGTCGCCATTTGTGTCATAATGTTTGCTATTAAATCACTTCGTGGAATTCGGCTTAATCGTATTCGTAAGGCAAAGGGCAAGGGTATTGCTGCTGCTTCTGTAGCCTCGCAATCTAATCTGGTTTTGTTTTGAATTTGGTTGTTATAGGAAAGGTATTATATGTTGATGTCCCCTAAATTACTTGTATGGGGGAGAAAGAGAGATTTGAGCCTGTTATGTATGATATTCATATATGAATGGATTGATTGCTGATAAAATAGCAAAAATATAAATTAATAACTTATAATTATTGTTATTATATGACACCCTAGCAGATGGACATTCTTAGTGCACATTCATTTTAAAAATTAAAAAACAATTACCACTCATAAGCATAATTAATAAAAAATAAAATATGAAAATATATCATAATTTTAATAATAATATTTTTCTTAGACTCCGAATGAAGTCTTTGATGATCATTTGATATTATCTAATTAATTATAATTGTAATTAAATAATAAAATCATGGTAATATATGAGTAATACTATACTCATAATCTATTTTTACAAACTTCTCTTACAATTTCAAAGTGATAACTGAGTTAACATTGTCACTTCAATAAGGAATGACGTTCCTTATTGTAAGAATGGCATTCCTTATGAAGGTGTGGACATTCCTTAAGGTATGACAATTCCTTTATAAGGTACAGTCATACTTTATTGAATGAATTATTGTTCCTTTATAAAAAACGATCACTTTTCATGAAGAAACAATTTTTTGTTTTTAGTCAAAGTCATTTAATGTTTAGGATGTGATAGGAGCTGATGTGAGAGTGTTAAGTCTATTGTCAAGTCAATCGCTGTGAGAAAATGTTATAAAATTGGATCATAAACTTAGTATTTTTCAAAATATATATAATTTTGTCCCCGCCTACACTAGGACACTTAGCTTTCTCTCATAAAGAGCCAATACACTATTTCAATTTTTTTTAAAAAAAAAAAAAAAAACATTCCAATTTTTATACGAGTAATTATTATTTTACATTCCTAATCTCATGCTTTCCATAATCTTTCAGTCCTTTCGTCTTCTCTAATTCACAAACAAACCCTTTCATAATCCCTTCATCTTCTTTTTCCTCACCACAATCAAAACCCTTCAAATATCTTAAAAAATGGTAATAAAATTTCCATTTTTGGCATAATTTGATTGAGTTTTACGCCAAGTTATTGAATCTTGAATGTTTTTGTTGTTGTTGTTGTTGCGCTGGTGGGATACAAGTTGATAATAAAGAAGAAGAAGACGGGCGGCGGAGATTGTCTTCGTAATCTTTGATTCCCAAACCCTAACTTCTTATTCAATAACCATAATTACATAATAACCCTCATTATTTTCTGAAGTATAATTTAACCTGGGTTCCTAAACTAGTTCTAACCTAGGTACTCGGATCTCAATTCCGATTCCAGTTACCAAGTCGATTTCGGTTCTTTGAACTGGTGGAATTAGAATTGGAACTGCACAGTATTGGTTTCACCCATAGAGAACCAAAACCAGCCCCGTAAAGGTCAGTTTTGGGTATACTTTTACCCATGCTCACCCTTGTTCATTGGTCGTATGTTCTAGCTCATTCAATTTGAAGATTCGTATTCATATTAACAACTGTTTCTTTCAATTGAGTTTAATTTATTACAGCTAAATTCAACCTATTTAGGGTGGGTTTGATTGGATGTAATCCCCTTTTACTTCAATAATGTCATTTCATATTACTGTCATTATCTATATTTGTTTGTCAAGTAATAAAATATTTCAATAATCCTTCGATGCCAATAGTCATCACTATCATGTTTGGTTATCAAGTAACAAAAAATTCCGGTAATCCTCAAATACCAATAATAATCACTAATAAATTACATAGGGGTAGTCTAAATGCCACCTCTTTTTTAGTTTTCTAAAATTACTTGTTAATATTAATTATGTTATAATTTTATCATAATTAATAATATACCAGTATTATATTATATTAATAATATTAAAAAAGCAGGGTAATTAAGTAAAAAGTTTTTCTTATAATTCTTTTATTACTCTCAACCAAACATATTAATTATTTATATCCACGAATTTATTTCGATCTAACCGAATCTATTTAATATAACATTCCTAATGATCTTCAAAATAATCTATTTTTCTATTAATATAACATTTCTAATAATACAATATTTATTAAACATATATATATATATATTGCACGATGATTCCTTAGCCTCTATACTCACGAGCTACATGAGCTGCCTACAATAGCATGTTGAAGAGTGGCTGAACTGACCAAATCATGCCAATGATTTTAATAGTGAATGGTATGATATCTTTATATAACTCTATATAAGACTAGCATTTTTCATAAATGGTATGATATGTTTTATATATGATATAATTTTTTAGAAAATAAAAAGGTTCTATGTGTATTTATGGGTGAATCTAATAAAGTTTCTGTTATATAATCTTTAAATTAATAAAGAAATAAAGCAGTTTTATTCATTAATCAGATATATAAATGATTTGATAGGTTGAACGGTAACGTTTCATTCTTTCAAAAACTATTCTCAAATTCCCAATTAGTGGGCTGAATCATCTCCGGCCAAGATCAAGCCCAAGCCCACACTACAAAATCCCAAATAAACCTTTCTTCTTCAATTCACAATTCACACAAACACAGTGCAACAACAATGGCGGGTAGACTAGGAAGAAGAGTAGTTCACTTCGCAAATCTTCCCATCAAACTCTTGATGCCCACCACCCCAAACTTAACAAGCATCTCAGAAATCGCGCTCAAAACCATTCCATCAGCTTCGAAGATCGAAATCAAACGGGTCCTCGAGTCCCTCTACGGCTTCGAAGTCGAGAAGGTCCGTACGCTCAACATGGAGGGAAAGAAGATGAAGCGGGGCGGCGTGTTGATCGCGAAACCCGACTACAAGAAGGCTTATATCACTCTAAAGAATCCCCTTTCATTGTCGCGAGATTTGTTTCCTGTTGGGATGATTTTGGATGAAAAGGAGCGGATGCATAAAGAGAAGAAGTCGAGTTTTGTTGAGGAAGGGAAGAGACAGCATTGGCTTGAGGGAGAGACGAGAAGTGAAGAGAACAAGAAGAAGAAGGGGAAGGGGTTGGTTGATGACGGGGCAGCTGTGAAGTTTCCATGGAGTAGCATGAGGTCGAGGTAGAAAATGCTTGTTTTATCGATTAATCAGAGTTTATGGATGATTAATTATGGTTTAATTAAGGTTTTGTTGTTCTTGTGATAATGGGTTGTTGTGAACTTCATTGAATAATGATGAAAGTTTTAGAATTTTTTATGCTTTGCTGAGTTTATGTTATGGCCTATGGTAATGGTGCTGAGCTAGTTTTAGTGGAAACGATAAACCTTTACCACTTATGTTATGTATGTTTGATGAAAGTTTTGAGTTTTATGTTTAGTTGAGTTTAATTTATAGCAATGTGTGATGGTGTTCGGTAATATAACTGAGCTAGTTCAGTGTGAAATGACAATGTTTACCAATTATGTTATGTAAAGTGACATTGTATAAGATAGTTATATGGCAAAGATTGAACTTTATTTATCTTAATAAACACGAGATATATTGCAAAAAAAGGACAAACTTTGAGTTCGGCTATATATTTCTACAAGAGATGCTATAGAAACAGATTTTTTTATACAGAAAATGTAGAGATATCAGTGAGATTTAGGCTATTGACCGCCTTCGTCTGAAGCTGGTTCGGACGCTAGTTGAGTTGGGTCTCTGTTGTCGATCACCAGTTTCATCTGGATCGACTTTTGAATGGAATGATCCCTTGATCTTCCTCCAACCTGAACTCAATCCTGTTATGATCTTCTGCTTGTTGCTTAGCTTCTCGTACTCTTGCTGCAGCTCGGAGTAGTCAGCTTGTAGCTCTGCCATTCTTGTCTTTACATTCTCCAGTTCAACTTTCAGGTTCTTGATCTCTACACTTGTAGATGACTGGTTTTCATCCTGTTCTGAATTTTCACCTCGTGTCATTGCTGTCCTCATTTTTACTTGCTCTGAAAATAACACCTGCATGACATATGGTGAATGCTAAGCACATGGCCTGTTTCTCTGTACTTAAATCATGTCCAGCAAAGTGATAATTCAAAAGTTCTAGCAAAAATTCTGTTATCTCTATAGTTCATGGGGGATGAGAAATTTCTGGTATGAAGTCCTTAGGAAACTTACCTGGACAACAGTTCTTAGAGGCAATCGATCATTCTGTGCAGCATGCGTGCATGCATCAAGTGACAGTTTCTCGCAGTTCATAATTTTGCACAGCCTTTTTCGTTCATGTTCAGGTACAGAAGGATGAGACTGAAAAAGCATATTAGATTATTAGGTTTAAAAAATTGAATAACCTATAAATTCTGAGAGATACAATGGACAAGTGATAGGTAACCTTTAGGTAGGTATCTATGGCTCTGTAGAGACCATCATGACATGTTCGAGCATTGTCTGGTAAGGATTCAGCCAGCACTTGAAACTTGGTGATGGAGAGGTTTGGGTCCCTAGCAATTTCAGCAAGATAACTGTCTAAGATCTTACTTACGTTAGTTTTTCCAAATTTTTGTTGCATCTGCTGCTGCTGGTGTTCATGCATCAAGAAGTATTCCACAATCCTTTGCACCACATCAGTGTTGTGCATTGTGTGTTGTTCAAGTGAACTGCATTATGATTGCAGATAAACAATATTGCAAATTAGTTAATTGTTAATGATGAAATCTCTTCATAAGAGTTCCTCTTTGGATATTTTAATCCGTGTCAAACAATTTAGAATAAAGAGATTAGATTACTCACTTGTATGGTTTTCCTTGATCTTCATTTTTATAATTAGGAATCAAAAGATCGTTGACATTGGCTTCTTCTAACATCATTCCCACTCTCTTCTCAAGCTCTGCAATTAAAGCTGGTGACGCAGAATACACTATTGCCATCTTCAGCATCTGCAAGAAGAACTTGCAAGAAACAGCTTCTTGCTGAGGAGGAAGTATACTTACTAAGCTTTCGATAATCATTCTTTGCTCCTTGTGTCCAACCCCCCTTTCCTCCTTTCCTGCATTCAAAATACTGAACTGCAGCTCATTCTTTCCATACCCGTATCCTCTTAGTCCTTCTAACTCTACTTCCATGCCTGGCAACGATTTCTTGGCATAATGCATGATGCATTTTACTATTACCTCTGCTTTTGCTCCTTTCACCTTTATTGCTGTTATAATCCTTGTGAAGTGATCAATCTGAAGGGTAGCCACATCATCAAACCACCATCCTTCTTCATTAACAATATCTCCGTTTGTTGAATTTTCTCTTGAAGCCTTCCAAGCAATTGAATCACAGCATCTTCTGACAATTTGAAGGTTTTCAGCCCACGGAGATAAAGTTTCACAAGATTTGAGAACAGTAATGGTTGCTTTCCATGAAGAAAGGATTACCAATGTTAGGAAAGATTCTGTTTTGGAGATTAGATTTCCATCTTCATATTCTTCGCTCATATCTAGAAATTCTGCAGCACATCTTAGTGGAGTAATGTTTTCAGGGCTGAAGTCTATTGGGAGACCGTAACAAAATTTCAGAATGATCTCAAAAATATCTGGTCCTCCTGGGAAGTTTTCAAGCTTAACGTCATACCCAAACTTTGAGATGGAAGGCTGAAGCTCCAGTCGGCCTATGTAGCCGCATTTTGACACCAAGGGATACTGTTTCAGGAAAATCATACGAGATATCAGATGATGGAATACACAGTTCTGCACCCTTAACAGTTCATTCAATTCATACACCAAAAAACTGTCTATAGAAAGTAGAGTCGTCAAACTAAGTGCCTATTGAATGTCAACTATTTCGTAGTGAAGATATCTACTTATCTGCAGGATTTGAATGTTATGCAGTGTCTCAATTTGCAAGACTATTATATGAATATATGAAGTAATTTTCTATATTCAAGATATTTACTTAGTTTCTTTTAGCTCTGCAAGAGAAGGATTCAATGATTGTGCAGTATACTTCAACTCTTGTCTATAATTGTTACCTTGTGAACATTAAAGGTGACATCTTGAACTTGAATCGATAGATCTGTTGGGATATGAGAACTGACAAACCTGCAGAACACAACCAAGTGAAGGTGAGATGTAATGTAACAATACAATATGCTATTTCAAGTTATTGAGTTCACATATGTAACACATCCTTTTTGTGTACCATGAGTGTTCCTTTTTCTCGATGCTATCGGCTATGATGAATCTGTTGGGAATTACTATACTTTGTTCATAAGCTTGAGCAGGGCAATCAGAATCACTGCCAGGGCTTCGCAACTGAATTGCCGAAGATGATGACTTCATCTTGGCTCACTGTGTGAAGCATCTGGTGAAGAGGATCAAGTTATAGGAGACTGGGGCATGGCTTAAATAATTTTGAGAAGTGAGTCTGTGGTTGGAATGGTAGTAACATTAAATGGGTTTGGTGGGCTGTTAATACAAGTCCTTTTTGTTGGCCAAAATGTCTCAAAATTTTGATAGAGACCAAACGTCCAGGTGAACATTTATGGGCAAGCAGAGAGAATATTGGGTATGAATCGTCCATTTTCAACCACGTACAGGTTGACTGGACCAGCTATTCTGTGGCTCCAACTTTCATAATGCTTGGTTCGGAATGTTTTGTTATTGCCTATGCTTTACTAAAGAGGCCTTTCTGCTGCTTTTATAGAACTCAACTGTACCATACAAGTGCTACTTAGCATATATGAGGATAGAGAAAGTACTCAGTAACTCTATTTTATGCATGATCAACCAATCATCGTACGTCATGTATACATCAACCGTTTATATTTTGTGATTGATTATTCGTGTTTTGTGATTTATTGGTCGCACGTCATCGACTTAATACTTGTAAATATTAATAAATGCTATTATTGGAGCTAAAATGTGGATGCATGCATGTCATTTACAAAGTGTAAATTTTATTTTCAAGTGAGATATCTCTTTCAAGCATGTGTTGTGTTATTGCATGTATGTGAAGCAATTTGACTTAGATCCACAATTATTGAAATACGTTCGTCTCGTTTTTTGATCAAAACCATTATTTTAAAACCCGGATCGGAGGGTAAACCGTTTTGATACTAGGGTCATGGGTCAATTGGTCCAACCGGTTGGAACGATGAATTCAGCGATAATTTTTTTTTTTAAAAATTACATATTAATCCCTTAAATTTTAATATATTACAAAAATTCTCCTAAAAAGTTCAAATTAGTCCCTAAAATTTTTATTTATTTCAAAAACTCCCCCAAAAAATTATCAATTAATCCCTAAACTTTTGACATATCTTAAAACACCCCTATAAAATTCAATTAACGCTTATAATTTTGAAATATTACAAAAAACCCCCTAAGACCTGAACCAGACTGGAAAGTTATCGGGTCCCGATCCGATCTTGTTTTTAAAACAAAGATCAAAACCCTCTTCTAATTTGAGTTTTTATTTCAATAAATAAAGCTTGTAATCGATAATGAAACAAACACTAGATTCAAAATCCTAAAAGCTTAAAATAAATCTTACGAAGAAGTTCTTGATTCAGTGTTACACTTTACCTAACATTGAAGTTACTTAATAGCAAGATGGGATTCATTTAATTAATGCTAGTATTTAATTAAATCGTTCATGAATAATAAAATATGTATAGATTGGAGCTAAAGATTAAAGGGTGTGAGTGATATGTTGGACTAAATCAAGATTTTTGCTTACTCAAGTTATAAAGTCTAAAAGATTTAAAGAGAGTTCATGCTCATTTTATCTTTTTATTTTCTCCCCTTAAAATAATAAATTATTTTGAACGAGATCAAGAAACATTAAAATTTATTGTTGAATTTTAATTATTATTATCAGTTTTTTTATCTTGAGAATGATTCATCAGTAATTTTCAGAATTTTGATCCGATCTTTCAAATAATTCACCCACCTTTTTTTTTTTTTTTTTCTATTAATCATCATTATAATCTTTAATAATTAATTTAATTTATAGGGGTATAAAGGAATAAAAGAAAAAGTTAAGGGTAAATATAAAATAAGTGAGAGAACAAGTTCAAAGTCTCCCTCGTCATAGTTGGCGGTTTTTCCTCGTTCATTATATAACGGATTGAAACTGAAAGCAGCTTCTTCTTCTCTCTTCAGATCAATCTGACTCAAAATTTTCAGATCTCAATTTCAATAACATAATCATGGCAACAGTCTCGCCTCTTGCCAAATACAAGTTGGTTTTCTTGGGAGATCAATCCGTCGGAAAAACCAGCATCATCACCCGTTTCATGTACGATAAATTCGACACCACTTATCAGGTCTTGAATTTTTTTTTTTTTTCTCTTTTTAAATTTTAATGTTTTAGCTACATTTTAAATCTTACGTTTTTTTATGGGTTTTTTTTCTTTTTGTAAATGAATAATCGTTTGATCTCGAACGATCTGAAATTTAATGGATTTATTGGAAGATGCTTTTATTTTCTTTTTGGTAATTTTGTCGGTTGTTTATCATTTGGTTATGTGAATTGCAGGCTACAATTGGGATTGATTTCTTATCCAAAACAATGTACCTTGAAGATCGGACGGTTCGTTTGCAACTTTGGTAAGAATCATTTTCAATGTTTTATTTTTTTCTTTTAATGGAAGTTTGTGATGAATGTGTAATTGTGTGAATAAACTTTCTTGTTGGTTGATTTAGATTTTTCTGTTCTATTATTACTTTCATGTTTTCGTTTTTGTGGGGTTGAATTTTGAAACTTTTTACTGTGAATTTTGCAGGGATACAGCCGGGCAAGAGAGATTCAGGAGTCTTATTCCAAGCTACATCAGAGATTCCTCTGTTGCAGTAATCGTCTATGATGTAGCTAGTGAGTTATTCAACTCTGTATATAACTTAGTAAAATTACAAGATAATGAAAGTATAATTTTTTTCTTTGCAAATTGAAAACACTTATGTCAATGTTAGTTTTCAATGCAATTGACTCTAAAATTACAAATTAGCATCATGTTAAACCGAAAATATCCAGCAATGTCTTAGATGAAACGGGAGTATCACATTGTTCTATCTTTTATTCAACCATAGTTCAATTAGTACCATTCACAAGAAGGCATATTGCTTCAAATTTCTCAAATGATTTCAACCTTGCAGATAGACAATCATTCTTGAACACTTCTAGGTGGATTGAGGAGGTTCGAACAGAACGAGGTGGTGATGTTATTATTGTCCTTGTTGGGAACAAAACCGATCTTGTTGATAAAAGGTAATTTACAAAGAACTAACTTTCCGGATTGGAGTTTTGACTGGAATGTTATTGCAGATCAATGTGGATCCTTTCATGAATGGACAGAGCATTTTAGTATAAATTATTTTGGTTTGGGATGTATGGATAAGTTGTTTTGATAATGTGGGTTTGGTGATGAATCAAAACAGGCAAGTGTCCATAGAGGAAGGAGATGGCAAGGCTCGCGAGTCCGGAGTCATGTTTATAGAAACAAGTGCAAAAGCAGGATTCAATATCAAGGTAAATAATAATGGACAAATTGCATTTCTTTTTCATTCCAGAACTGCTGTCATTTGGGTCCGTTTATCACTTTAATCTTGATGGTTTAATGTAATATTACAGCCTCTATTTCGCAAGATAGCGGCTGCATTGCCAGGAATGGAGACCCTTTCTTCCACAAAACAAGAAGACATGGTGGATGTCAACCTAAAGCCGACTGTGAGTTCATCTCAGATAGATCAGAAACGAGGGGGTTGTGCTTGTTAAACAAAATGTAGAAAATAATATAGAAAGAAGCTACAACTTTGAACCATTCAACACTCTAGAGAGAATTCAGCTAACTTGCCTACAACTTTTTGTTCAATATACTTTCAAGTTTTTTAGTATTTTAAGTTGCTGAAGGAATTACCCTTCTGTTCCAGAATACTAAAACAGACAGTTCTGATTTTTTTTTTTTTTTTTTCTTTTTTTGGGGTTCTTTTGAGGAACATCTTTGAAATGTTTGTAACTGAGTATTAAGAAGCTGTATTTGGGATTTGTTTTGTCAGATTGATTCATTTTTAGGCATGTTGAAAGCTTTAAATGAAACAGGCTTTTGCAGAATAATGAATTGTATCCAATTGCAGTATCATATTTATTACAAGTTCTCGTTGAATGTTAAAATTAAAAACCCAGGTCTGTACTCGGGCTTTCAATGCTTTATGCAAAGTTTAAGGCAAAAGAAGAAAAGTCTTTCTGTAATAATATTGTATTTCCTGCAAATATTGGAATAGCAAAATATGAAAATCAGGAAGCATTTCTTCTCCAGATTTGCAAATTTCCTTATTTAAGAAAATACCACTTTTATTGAAAAGGAAAAAAAGAAAAAAGGAAAAAGAAAAAACTAGAGAGTTTGAGAGAAAGAAATCTTCTCCCATAAAGGATAAAATCTTCTTTTGAGCCTTAACTATAAATGTAGGACTTTTAGTATGAATATATATGTATTCGTGCTTGGCGGTGTGTCCTTAGGGCTCTTGTGTTCTACACCAAAACTCACTGTAAGTTTATACAAATAGGATAAAATCTTGTTTTGAGCCTTAACTATAAATTTCGGTGGTGTGTTATACAAATATATGCTTTTGCTTTTGGAATAGTTCTTGTTTATATATTCGTTACTATAAGTTTTTAGATTCAATAATTAATTTTCTGCTTAGTATTTATGTTGTTTATTTATCTAATTACTATATTACCTTCATTGTTTCTTTAGGAGCCCAAGGCATTATCGATTAAGACTTGAGCTTTCTTGCTCGATCAGGTGAATTTGATATTTGCCTTGTTTATAATTAGATGCTCACTATATAATTCATGGACATTTTCAATTCAGTTAATGAGATATTGAGTTTAATGAAAATCATGAACTGCATAAGTACTTCTGGAAAGAATATTCCTATTGATATCGTCCACGATATCGTTCTGAAATTGCCCGTAAAATCACTTTTACGTTTTCGATGTGTGTCAAAAATGTGTTGCAAAACTATTGACGAGGTTTCTTTTGCTATCATGCACGAATCAACATGTGTTGAAGAACCTCAAATTGTGTATACTTCTTCCCTTTTGAGGTCAACGAAGAAATTGCATTCCATGACCTATGATGAGGCTAATAATGTAATGAAGAAAAGTGAAATTCCTGTCCTAGAATTTTCAGGGGACAATAGGGAAAAGAATACCTATGAACTTTGTTATGTTGAATATGGTTTACTATGCATTCGAAAATATCGACAACATGAATTAGTCTTTTTATTAAATCCTCTAACGGGAGAAGTTTTGGAGCTACCGAGGTCAACTTCAGAGTTGTGGAAGATTAATTGGTGCAAGACGTCGTGGTATGGAATGGGATTTGATTGTACAACTAACACATACAAGATTGTTCGGGTGATGGAAATATCTCATGCGGAATTTGATACTGAAGTTCACACTTTGGGCACAAATTCATGGCGACGAATCGGCTCAAACCCTTCTTGTATTCTAAGTAATTGTGGGGTGAATGCATATGGAGATATGCATTGGTTGCGTTCTAATTTAAAACAACGTATAGAATATGAGACGATGATAAGATCTTTTGATTTCAAAAGAGAGGAATTCAAGTGGATTCGTTATCCGAATTTAAAGCACTTTGCACATAAGTCTTGTATAAAGGTTCCGTTAATTAATCTGAGAGGATCCCTAGCTATTGTCAATGTTCTCCCTTATAACGAGATGGAGATATGGGTGATGAAAGATTATGATAAGAAAGAGTATTATTGGGTAAGAGAACTTAGATTTAGTGATGTTAATATAAATCATTTTAATTCATATCGACATGGGTTTACTGAAAACTTTGGTGCTTGGGGCCACCGAGGTTTATATGTCGATACTTAACCCAACAAACATCATGTTATTGATCTTAAGAAAAATCAGATGGATTACATTGATAAAAGGATTTGCATTCTGCAAGAGGATTATACAGACGGCAAGAGGGATGTCTATAGTTATACGAGGAGTGTTATTTCTCTTAAAAACTTTGGCAACCCCGTTGCAAATCATTCTTATAATTTCCTCAAAACAGCCCGCAACATCTATGTTTCCCCTCGATAATTATGAGAATTTAACTTTCACATTCTTGAGACAGTTCGTCATATTTATGTTTCGCCTAATGAAACAAACGATGGTGACCATTAGAATTTTAGTTTTGTTTCCTTGTTTCTTTTGACTATGCTGTAATGAATGATAGATATTTTTCTTAATTTTAATTGTATTTTCCTTTTTCAATTGTTGAAACTCGTACAAACAATGGCGAATTGCATGTGTATGAGTTCATATAGAGTTTTAAAGGAATCAAAACTCAAAACTTTTTAAATTCTAATTATAATCTGTTTTTAATATTATAAAATTTCAGTATCACCTTTATTAAAAATTGAAAAGGATAAATTCACCCCTCTTATTCCTTGCCCATCTTCAAACTAATCGTCAAATTACCACCTATCATCGCCACACACACCACCGTGACCATCGAGTGAGAGTCTCCTTCTCCTCATCTTCGTCACTGACTGGTATTCATTTCATGATCGGTTAGTTTAAGGTTTTGCTTTTGTTTATGGCTTGTTTAAGTTAGATTCTTGGTTGATCGTGGAGAGTTTTAGAGCAAGGAATCAGGGAAAAAAACGAATATTTTCTTTTGCTCTATGAAGTAAATTTGAATCTCGAGAATTTCCGAATAGTTGTTCAAAGACTATGTTTGTTTCCGTGGAAAATACTAAATTTATAATCAAAGATGCAAGCTGAGGTTTCGCATTGAGTTTAAGACTGTAGAATTTTATTGTCTAGTGACTGATTTTCTCAGCTACCAAACAGAACCTCAGATTTAGTGATAATTACTGATTGATTTCGTTTAATATTTGTCTTGTTTATGGTTATATGCTCAAATGGATTGGTTTTTTCAGATTGAGTTTACGATATTAATGGAAATCACCAACTGCCCAAGTACTTCTCGGAAGAACAAGCAACAGTTCTATGGTAATTTTCCTACTCATATCGTCGTCGATATCTTTTTGAGGTTGCCCGTAAAATCGCTTTTGCGTTTTCGATGTGTGTCGAAGATGTGGTGCAGCATTATCGACATTGTTTCTTTCGCTAACATGTACAGATCAGCATGTGTTGAAGAGCCTCAGATTCTTTGTGGTCCTCCATATTTGCAGTTAGTGAAGAAATACCATTCCATTCCATATGATGAGGCTAATTATGCAATCAAGAAAAGTGAAATTCCTATCCTAGAGTTTTCAGAGAAGAGGGAAAAGGACTATAAACTTTGTTGTGGTGCTTATGGTTTATTATGCGTTCGAGTTATACAAATGTGTGTTGAATTACATCAACAACATGAATTGGTCTTTCTATTGAATCCTCCCATGGGAGAAGTTTTAGAGCTACCAAGTGTAACGAATCCCACATCGGAAGCATATTGGGGAGGTCTTGAGCTTATAAATAGGGGGAGTCCCTCCACCTAATAGGTTAGCCTTTTGGGTGTGAAACTCCTAGCCCATGACAAGTGGTATCAGAGTAGATCTGATCTGTCTTTCGATGTCCTACCAAACGCCCATATAGGGACGTTCACATGTGATTGTGTGTCCACACGAGAGTGAGGTGGACGGATAGGCAGGGGACCCTACCTGTGACAAGGGCATCACAAGATTGGGTGGAGAAGAATGTAACGAATCTCAAATCGAAAATGTATTGGGAAGGTCATGGGCTTATAAATAGGGAGAGTCCATTCACCTAATAGGTTAACCTTTTGGGTATAAAACTCACAGCCCGTGACACAAGGCCAATGGCAGGGCTATTGAAGACCGATGGTATGTGGAAGGAATTGTTGTATGGAATGGGATTTGATTGTACAACTAGCACAGACAAGGTTGTTCGAGTGCTTAGTATACGAAACACGCAATTCGAGACTCAAGTTTACACTTTAGGCACAAATTCGTGGCGACAAATCTCCTCAAACCCCTCTTGTATTCTAAGTTCTTGTGGAGTGACTGCATATGAAGATATGCATTGGATGCCTTTTTTCATAGGAGGTAACCAATATGAGATGATGATTGTATCTTTCAATTTCAAAGAAGAAGAATTCAAGTGGACTCGTCATCCAAAATTGGAGTACTCTGCAGATTTGCATAAAAATATTCATTGATTAGTTTGAAAGGATCCCTGGCTATTGTTAGCATATGGGTGCTGAAAGATTATGAGAAGAAAGACTACTATTGGGTAAGAGAATTCAGATTAAATACTGGTGTTATAAGACCTGATGATATAGCTTATTGGCAAAGTTCTGGGACTATGATGGAAAACTTTGGTGCCTGTGGACATCGCGGTTTATTTTTTGACACTTTTCACCATGGGCATTATGTTATCGATCTTCAGACGAATCATATACAACACATTAATGAATGCATTCCGCCAGAGGATTATAATTATGGTGTACTGGATGGTTTAACTTTTAAAAGGATTGTCAACAGTTATACAAGGAGTGTTCTTAGTCTTAGAAACTTTGGCAACCCTATTGCAAATCATGGCGATCATACTTACAACTTTCTCAAGAGAGTTCAGAGTGTTTATGTTAATTTGTAACCAATAATGGATATGTTAATCTTTTTCTTAATTTGTAGTAATTTATTTTGGTTATCTTTTTTTTGTATACTTCATACAATATTTAATAATCAAAGCATTAAATTGCATACCAAACCTCAATCATCCTAGTTATGTACAAAGGCCGGAAGCCTAAAAGATATAAACATTGCCAAACCCAGAAAAGGGAACTGAAACAAGTGATTCCTGAGCAAACTTTCAAAGTGGTTTAAGCATGAGATATAAGTCGGAAATGTCATAGAAATTAGACCTGGCTAAAACCATCGCTGTTCAGTCGAACCCTCAGGGTCAGATATATCAATATTAAGGTCCCCAAGCTTGACCTGACACCGGAGAGAAAATAAAAAGATCGTTAGTCTTAACTGGCTGCTAAAGAAAGGATAGGTAAAAGATGTTAATGGCATTTTAGAGCTAAGTCAAAAGGATGCGACATTATGCATAGGAAGGTGTAGTCTCAGATCATCTCATAGGTATATGCAGTTTGCTTGAGATTCTAGAGCTTACAATATAGAGAATAGGAGGACAACTTTTCTTGAGTCGAATGAGGCAGCACGTCTATATCTTCTCCATCTATTAATTGGTGCATCATGAATCCTCTCGGTCGGTGATTTATCTGTTGAAACAAACACTAGTTTAGTTAGTTGTCAGCACAGTTTAATTGGCATAAGTTGCAAAGCAGTGACCAAAATATTTGATATATGTATCACTGATACAGAGGGGACTGATGCAACATGAGACATGAGTTTTTTGAAGATAGTATGCAGAAATTAAGGAGCCTAAGAAATCCAACATAAGTGAATTTCAATATGTTGGATTTCAGGCTGTCAGAGAAGAAGCTAACGAGCAATCTAGGAAGAAACTGCAGGGATAGAGAGGGCAATTCCAAGCAGAGCAGCCATACTGAGACCTACAGGCTTTGATGACACGTGACAGAGACAATTACATCTGGAAGCAAGGCTGTAAGGGAGAGTGAACCAATAAAGATCACCTTGGTTTGCATAGGGATAAAGTTCCATTTAATGTAGTAACCACACACCTGTTGTCTATTTTCTGAGTTTGAAAGTCATGGCAGGGCTTATATTCTATAATGAAGAACATTCTAAGTGAAAGTAAAAATTATCAAAATTTGCAAGAATTTTCCATAATTATTCAAAAAAATCTAAAAATTCTCACCTATATTTAAGCTTGCTTGCCTCTGCAACACCTTTTGCATATGCTGCAAGCCAACAAGTAACTAAAATTATAAAAAGAAGAGAAAAGTACAAAGACTACCAACAATTAAGAAAAATAAGCAATCACTTGAAGATTATGTTTTTCCAAACTTTTCCAGACCACATCTAACACTGATATAAGAATGATTCCTCTAAGTCCACACAATATGCAGAAAAGAAAAAAAGACTTACATTTATAGTGCCCTCACTTTTTATACTGCCGACAATTTCATCATTGGATTTAAGTGGTTCCAAATTTTCCTTATCAATGTTAATATCCACAATACAAGATTGATAAGCATCAGTACTTTTCATCGGTAGATTGATGCAGTTTTGAAAATCCAGTTGGTCATCCAGGCACATCTGATTTTTAGATGGAAAAGGAACTTCAACAAAGCTCAAAAAAGCTAACTGTGATGTACATTCTGGACTGGTGACGTCTTCCTCAGGCAACACTGAAATGCCATACACATCTTGAACCTGCACATACAAAAATCAAGTTCATAGAACTATAGAGTTTCCAACTTCAGACAAGGTATTCATTTGGAGGAAAGTACACAAATACCAAATTAACTTGAGACACAATCATTTAGGATGGAGAATTCTTACCAAAGTTTTGACAGATTAAAGAGAGCCTAGTTATAAGGTTATGGTAGTTCAAAGATGCAGGAAGGAAATTGAAATGAACAACAGGGATTGATTTTCAAGCAAGCATTAACATTGTGGCCAGTACTATAGCACATTTATGTTGTTGCTTAAACCAAACACAGAAGTTACAAGTTCAAAAAAGAAATTGAGTTTCCATGTACAACTATAAGGTCATCGGTAGCTTCAATCAAATTTTTTGAAGCATCAAGTTCTCACTCAAAATACGAGGATCCAATTACACAAAGAACAAAGTAAAGCATGACATCTTAAGATGAACTTACATTTGAACAGTGAACAGTGATGATTAAGTAAATTAAGTAAAGCATAACATTAAGATGAACTTACATGTGAACAGTGAGGAAGTAAAGGATACATATTAAGATGAACTTCCATGTGAACAACGAAAAGTAAAGGATGCCATATTAAGATGAACTTACATGTGAACTGTGAAGGGGACACTTTTCCCTTACTGGAAATGAAGCTTCCTCAATTAGAATAGGCAAAACATCTGAAATTTCAGATCAAAGAGAATCCACTAAACAACTAATAGAAGAATGCATATTGAATTACATAAGTGACTTAAGTAAAGCACCATTACCCAGAGAACAGTGATGATTGACCTCATCAAAACTTGGCTTAAGTAACTGGAAGCATGAACAGCTGACAGGTAGATTGTTATTTGCATCCATTATGCCAGGGAAGTATGGTTTTTCCTAGAATCAATTGTGTTAAAAGTTGATTGTGCAAAAAGAGAGTACGCATAACCCACCATTAATTCGTTTAACTAGCATAGAACTGTATGATAGTACAACATCATACTAAACAGATGCTTCTTGGAAAGTTCAGTAATAATCTATATCAATAAATGTATTTAAATCAAAACAAAAACAAGACCAATCCACCATCCATACCCATGGTCTTCTTAATTGATACTATCATTATCATTAAAATAGGAAAATACTAGCAGATTCCAAAACAAATTTTAGATATATATATATGAGAGGGAGAGAGAGAGTGGATAAACATAGACAATAAAGGATACCAAATTCAAAAAAAGACAATGAACCAAGAATAAATTGGGCTGATACCCATGTCAATCTTTAGCAGAGTTGCTTTCTGAAAGCATTTTGACGTAAAGTTGATTAGCTAACTCCTATTAAATCTGATCTTTTGATCCTTTTTTTAGTGGTTGAAATTTCCTAATAGTCACAGTCAGGGCTTTACACATCAACACACCAAATTCTCTCCATCACTAGATAAAATAAAATGATCTGTCTTCCAAGCTAGATCCAGAAAAATTGAGGAAGAAAATCCAAGATAGCAGCAATTTGTGTATGCTAAAACCAAAATAAAATAAATGCATTAGATAGCTAAAGAGAAATCTACTATTTTTAATCCTTGTTTTCTGTATGAATTGAATAAATATTATTACAAATTAAACACTAATAAAAACATTTAAAAAAAAAGTCTTTAGTTCGTTGACATGTTAAAAATAGAAGCTCAAGGTTATATCCTTTCCTTTTCCACATTTTCTCAGCAATCAAATAAATAAAATTTAGGAAAAGATAGAAGTACCAAAATTTTAACTTTCTATAGCATGCAAATCAAGAAAATCGGAAGTAGAAAACAAACTTCCACATCAACCATAGACAACTACAAACTAAAATTCCAAAAAAAAAAAAAAAAAAAGTACGTTCAACAGCATGCAAACCAAGAATAACACAAATACAAAGCCGAACTTCTACATCAGCTATCCGTAACAACAAACACTTCAATTTCTCACATTTTCTCATCAACCAAACCAAAAAAAAAAAAAAACATACTTTTTGTCAAAAAATTAAACTCTCTTTCACCATGCAAATCAGGAATAAAATAACTAAACAGCAAAACTTCCACATCAGCCAGCCAAAACAACAAACACTTCAACTTCTCATCACTTCATCCACATTTTCTCATCGTTTTCTCAGCAGCCAAACAGAAAACAGTAATGATCTGACTCTAAACCACTAGCAACCACTAAAACCGCCCGAAATCGAAGTATTCACTGCAAATTACACACACATTGCTAAAAAGAGATGAATACCTCGAAACCAAAACGAGGTCGTTTCTGACGAAATACGAAATTAGGCTCGTTTAGAAGAGAAAGAGAGCGATTAGTAAGCTCGAACGAATATAAATTCTCACCTCGTCGCATGAATTGGCCGCCATTGGAGAGAATTTGTGAAGAGTATATAAGAAGAGTGAAAGAAAGAGAGAGAAGGAAGAGTGAAGTTTTCGAGTTCCAGAAAATAGAAATTTGAAAAATTAAAATAAAACTGAAAGAACGACGTGGCATAAAGCCTCTGACTTGGACAATCACAACAACGCCAAATCTTCTTTATATTTTTATGATGAAAATGCCTAAAGTGCCCTTCCTCTCTATGCTTTTCTTCTCATTTTATTTATTGAATGAATTAAATTTATCTTATCTTAATTTTAATTTAATTTTTGCTCCCTCTAATTAATCTCGTTCATTAATGGATTCAAATTGAGAGACCGACATTTATCCTCTGCACTTTTTTAATTACAAATATTTAAGACAAGCTCCAACACCATTAAAGACGCCAATTTAATATAAATAAATTTAAGATTATTTATTTATTTTAGTGATTAATGTCACATTAGATATACTTTATGGAAGGTATTTTTATATAAATTATGAAAGTATCATAAAGTTCTATAATCTTTTTCATGAATTATAATCTTCCAAAAATTTGTCATTAATTTAAGTTTTTATTAGTAATACATTAGACATATCTAATCCACTTGAGAGTTCAAAATTAATTTACCTTCATCTAATCTTGGCCTTTTTTCAAATAATTTGAATTGATAAGGGGCTGTTTGATGTAAAATTTAATCGTAGAAGTGAAGGGCAAAAGAGGAAAAGAAAAAATTGAGAGATAATAAAATAGAAATCGATGTACTAGATTTTGTCCGGTTGTCTCCAATGAGGTGCATGTGAATCTACAAGTGATACAAAAAAATAAAAAGAAGAGTCACGGGTCTTCCTGTTCCTATTCCAAACTTGTTTTTCTCAATTCCACCCCTGATTTTCCAATCATCTTCCCACTATTTTGACCCACTTTTGACAATGACCCCCCCACCATAACATAGTTAACATGTGATTTTCTTCCTTTCTCCCATCTTGGTAATGGTACCCACATCCACACTTTCTATGGGTTAGAGAGGGTAATTTGGGAATTTTGTAATATATGTTTTAGTGACGTTGAGTCGATTCAGGGTTTTGAATCTGGGAATTTGATTCTTCAAATCATACTGTAATACAAGATGTTAATGTTCATTCAGATTCTGAATCTTTGAATTTGATTATTGGGATTATATTGTAATATATACCCAAAGGATTATAGTGCAATATATAATACTATACATACAAAGTTGAGATCCAAACTTTATATTTCATTACATGTAACAATCAATTTGTTGACATATTCTCAATTATAAGATAATGAAATAAGTAAATTAACTTATCAAATCAACTACTGCATGAGTTAAAAGTGTAACATTACCTATTTTATAAAATCATTTAGTAACGTTATTAGGCAGTTTCAATTTTGAATCCATTATTACGATTATACTACAAATAAAGAAGGTAATATTATCCTCTTATAACAATCTTTAAATCGAGGTCTAAGAGTCATCCACACTTTGATCCAAAAGCCACAATTCTAGAGGGTTATAAGTGTAACGACCATTAAACTAGGATGATATAATGGAACTTGATTTAAGAGAGATTAATGTTCTTATTACTATTATGGAGCCAACATCCCAATAAATATCATTTATGTTATTTGTATGTTTGTCCAACAAAAATATGTGACATTATTGACTTCTTTTGCATAATTGACAAAGACCTTGTACATTTTACTCACCATACCACCTCCATACTTTGCTCACATTTTTTTTCATGTTTTTTTATAATATATAAACTATATAATAAAATAAATAAATAATTTTATTTTCAAAGTTGTTGGAAATTTATCTTTATAAATAATAGAAAAAATTGATAGATCTTGATCAAGATGTGATGTACCAACTTGAATAGTTAAATAGAAATTGAAAAAAATAATTTTTATGCCAACAACAGACAGAGGATATTAATTTTATTAATAAGTGTACCCATTTGTGAGTTGTAGTATGTACGAATCCAAACAGATGAAACAGCTTTAGAAAATGTCAGGCAATTGCTTGGCGAGAATGTTTTGGGCTTCCTTTTAGATAAGCCTCTTTACCAAATGGGCTTTTGGGCCAAATAGTAATAGGCTCCATGCTAGAGCCCAATTACATCTCGATCCCTTCCGCATGCTTACGGGTTTCGTGTAAAAAAAATATATGAGCAATGCTAGACCAACAACACCTTCTCATAACTTTTTCTCACAATTCACCACATGTCAGTTTTTTATTTATCAACTACAATGATTTCACTTGATAAAATTGTACTTAACACAGAACAAACTACTACTTAAGGAAATTACTATTTAAGATGCGTATCCATCCTTATAAATAGGGTTGTAAACAGGAGATCCGGTAAAGTCGTAAGTTTTTTTCTTTTTTTTTTTAAATATTAAGACAACCACACACTATTGGGAGTAGGACATATTCCATGAACAAGTTGAATGGAAAATGAGCAAGATTCTTTTATCAGGATAGGTATAGTTTCTAGATATGTGAGCCACTATTTGATTATTAAATATGCTACTGTCAAGTAGAATAGTAATATTCTATGGAATTTTAACCTCAAAACTTTCTATTTCAATGCTTGGTAAAGCTCCATTTGATTGTAAAAATCAATTATCTACAAATTAATTAATCAAAACTTATATAGATTTGGCAATTGATAAGGGTATCCTAGAGAAGATAAAATATGAACAAATAAATAATTCCCCTCAAAGTTATAAAGAAATTATATAATTATTAAATATTAATCGAAGTTATTTATATATGAATCGACACATCCTAGAAAATAATGGCAATTGACATTCTTTGTGTTATGATTGGATCAACATTATGTTAATTGATATCTACTCATATCCCTCCCATTATCAAAATGCAAGCTTACAATTATAATTTATAACTATTTGATCGAATAAAAAATTTTATGTTATCAAATAATATTAATTCATAGGAGCATGAACGCCCTACACATAACCTCAAGATATAACTATTTATAAAGTTCACATTACATGAGTTTGACCCATTTATGAGTAGTTCAAACTTCAAATAATTAGGATAAATTAAAAATAATATAAATAGACGCATAATCTTAGACTAAAGAAAAGAATTGTAACAATGAGTTATTATGTTAATCCTTATAAAAAACTAGTTGAAATGCGAAGACGTCAAGGTTTATCTAACTTGTATCTCATTTTATTATGATACGTGAAACATTTAACTGGGTGACAGACACTAAACGTAATTGACATTCAACCAAATAGAAAATAAGGACAAAAAAAAAAAAAAATCCAAAGGTTTGGTATTTCACATCATGAGCAGTAGAAATATATGCACACGTGTGAAATGTGTCACAGGCTCACAGCCAAACAGATGTTTAGCAAACAGTGTTGCCGATGTTGTGAGTGTTGTCAAAACAACCGAAGAAAAGCAAACGACTAAAAGCCACGGCGATCAAGCCTAAGACCACGACAAGAACTAAGAAGGAAAGCATATTAATTTAAGCATCTCCAAAAATTCCCATCTGTCATTCTCCCTCAAATCAAATCAATTCCATTCCTTTCTCTCTTCCTCTTCACGCCTCCTCTCTCTACAAAAACCCCATTTCGTTTCATGTAATGTAATGCTAGTTACACTCACCATTACCAACCACCCGCGATAACAATGTACGGTCAAGATCGGTCTTTGAGCTTCGATTCTTTGATCAAAGGCCAGTCCTTTTCTGATCAAGCTGTTCCTTTTGTTTATGGGGGCTTGTTTCTTGATGATCATACGGTTTCTCCTTCGTTTGTTTCGTTAATCTTGAAGAGTGGTGGTGGGGGTGGTGCCGGTAGTAGTTCGGGTTTTGGGTTGGGAAAAACGGTGCGTTTAGTGAAGAGGTGGCGAGGGGGAGGTGGATTTTTATCAGTGAGTTTATCGGTGAAGGGGAGTGAAGGTGGGTATGTCGGGGAATCGAGTGAGAGTTGGGGGCCAAATGAGGATGGACAAAGTAAAGGTGCGGAGATGGAGGTGGAGGAGGAAACGGTGACACTTAAGGTGGAGGAGAACGAGAAGGACTTAGGTGCTTTTAATATTACCAAGCATTTGTTGGCTGGTGCTGTTTCTGCTGCTGTCTCGAGGTTCGGTTTTTGTCTTGCTTTTATGTTTGAATAATGCTTGAGTTACCGATAAAGGTACCGATTTGACATACTGATTAAGTTAAAATTTGAGATTTTGAGAATTGGGCAAGTGCATCGGTATGTGAAAATCAGCAATTTACTCGGTAAACGTAGTATTACTGTTTATGTTTTTGTTTTGTTTGTTTTTATTGTTGTGGTTATTTTGTAAATGGACTTGCTAGGACTCTGTTGCAATTGTAAAAAACAAAATGTCATTTTTAACTGTTAGGCTAACTTAGATAAATATTTCTCATGGTTTGGACCTGGGAAATGAAAATTTTCAGCTGCGCGTTCTTTTAGAATCTGAACTTGAACTCCTGGATGATAGGAGTTTTGCTAAAAGACAAATTTTTTGTTGAACTCCTTCTGAGGATTGATATAAGTTCACCAAAGTTTGTCTTAGTGGTAATATGGAGCCTTTGACTTCTAATGTGTTGAGTAGTAACCTAGAATGTCAAACTTGTAGTTTGAATGTCACTGATTTTCGTTTGATATGTTGAAGATGGAACATTCTAAGCTTATTCGGTAATGAAAATTCTGATTTTTTTTTTTTTTTTTTTGTTCAGGTACAAATTAAAATGTTTTGGTTCAAGTTTTTCTATAATTTTATGTTGAACAAATCTCGTGCATGTGTACACCCCAATGATTTTTTTCTGTTCCCCTATGTTGTGTTGCTTATTATAGTTATCACTAGATATTGTAGTTTCACTGCTGTATGAATCTAGTTTTATGAATACAAATTGTTCTGTTAACTTAGATTTTCGCTGAAATTCTTTTTGGTGTCGCGCTATCAGAACTTTTGTTGCCCCTCTTGAAAGACTAAAGTTAGAATACATAGTCCGCGGTGAACAGAAGAACTTTTTTGACCTTATAAAGACAATTGCCGCTACTCAAGGGTTGAAAGGTTTTTGGAAAGGAAATTTTGTTAATATTCTTCGTACTGCTCCATTTAAGGCTATCAACTTTTATGCTTATGATACATACAGAAGTTATCTGCTGAAATTGACTGGGAATGAGGAAACCACAAATTTTGAGCGGTTTGTTGCTGGTGCTGCATCTGGAATCACTGCTACCTTGCTCTGCTTACCATTGGACACTGTAAGTGCGAGTTTATGATTATTTTTATCGTGGTCATGTAATTTGCTGTCGTGAAACAATTTCTCTTTTGGCGTAAGTTGTTTTGTGTTTAAGCTCTCTTGATATCTGTTATATTTGGTTAGAGAGATCACAGGAGAAGTAAGCATATTTCAAGGAGTTTACACTACTTGCTCTGAGCATGTTCTGGCCATAGAAATCTGTTAATATCCTTTCTTATATGTATATTTTGGCTGAACCCTGATAAAATCTTACTGCCTACCGACATGATAAATGTTGCAGATAAGGACAGTTATGGTAGCACCTGGTGGAGAAGCATTGGGTGGTCTTATTGGTGCTTTCCGCCACATGATCCAAACTGAAGGATTCTTTTCTCTTTATAAGGGTTTGGTACCCTCAATTGCAAGCATGGCACCTTCAGGTGCTGTATTCTATGGTGTCTATGATATCTTGAAGTCAGCTTATCTTCATTCACCGGAAGGGAGGAAAAGAATTCAGTATATGAAACAGGGAGGTCAGGAACTGAATGCCTTGGAACAACTGGAGTTGGGTCCAATCAGAACATTGCTTTATGGGGCAATCGCTGGTGCTTGTGCTGAAGCTGCTACATACCCCTTTGAAGTCGTGAGAAGACAACTTCAGATGCAAGTCCACGCAACAAAGTTAAGTGCATTGGCTACCTGTGTCAAGATAGTTGAGCAAGGAGGTTTTCCTGCTCTCTATGCAGGATTAATTCCTAGCTTATTGCAGGTATGATGTTTTATCTCTTTCTTTTTTTTGCTTTCACATGCCCTCTCTATGATATAGATTTTTTTGATATGGATAAGGAGTTTCTTATGTGGTCCATGTGCATCATCAACTTGGCTTTGCCTTTTTGTGGGGAATCAATCAAAAAGTCTAAAATGTCTATGTTGCATCTTTTTCTCTACCATAATATTAGAGTTGATCAAATTGTGTTTATCTTCTATTATATGTAAATTTTTCACTTTGTATAACGAACTTTATTTTTTTGTGAATCGCAACTTAATTTATCTTTTTGTTTTTGTGATCATTCAGGTTCTACCATCAGCTGCCATAAGTTATTTTGTATACGAGTTCATGAAGATTGTGCTCAAAGTTGAATCTGCATAGACATTCAATCCAACCAATTAAAACGTCTAGGAGCCGGAGTGGGATGAGGCTGAGAATGTTGCATATTTTGCCGAAGAAAAAATTTAAATTGTTTTGGCTGTGATTCTGAGAGTGGAGTTTGTTTTTGTTGTACCATTTTCTAACACCAGCGATGGCTAATGTCCCCTTGCATCATCTTTTAGTTTTAGGCTTTAGCCTCTCCTGGCTCTCTTCTAACGTAAAGAGAATTAAGTTCAGCTAAATTCTAATGTTAGTAGACATCTATGCTTTATGTATGCCTTTCTTTGTCTTTTTCTCTTTCTTATATTATGTGATAAGTGATGCATAAATTAAGCCCCAATGGGCTTACAAAGTTGGTGAATAAATTGAGATTGAACAAACTTCAGAGTATCTGTATCCAAAAACATGGACATTTAAGAAAACTTGAAGATAATCTCCAAATAACTTTCCTTTTCCAAGAACACAATTTGTGAAGCATGTAAATAACATGGGCAAATGTTGAACAAAACTTGTACTCTTTTCAAAACTGAGAATTCTGGTCTGTACAGATAAAAAACACATAAGATTAATCTTCAAATTTTCACCAGCACTTAATTAAAATGCCGTATGAAGACGAGGCACCTGAACGAAAACAGCTTTTAGATATAAAACAAAAAGCCAATAAAATACGAAGTCTTGAGTCTTGACATAACTCGAAAAGCATCCCAAACTGAGGCCAGATAAATTCATCTCAGTTTATTGGATTACTTATATTCAGTTAGTGTAGTATCTGATTGACTTCAAGCAGTACCTATAAACCTTATTGCTGCCAACCATATTGTTGATTTCGACTACCGCCTGGTGGGTTTGGACCTCGGCCAGTGCCGGAGTTTCCATATTGACCACTTTGGGAATAGTTTGGAGGGCCAACACCATAGCCACCACTGGGTCCTCTGGGACCATTAGCAGGCATACCACCGCCAGCATATGGTGGACCACGCCCTTGTGGTGGATATGGCCCATTGTTGTACCCTCCAACTTGGCCTCCACGATTTTGGTTATATCCCCCGCTTTGGTTTCCGCTTGCATACCTGTTTGGGCCTCCAGGAGGCCCTCGAGGCTTTCCATAGTGATGGTGACCAGGACCAGCAGGAACTGGAGGCGCTGCATTATTCATAGGATGATTTGGTCCAGACCAGTGATGAGACTGCCCAGTATGTTGTATAGGAGGCAGGCGACCATGCTGCTGTGAGTGATGTATTTTCTGTCTCTTTGCCGCTTCTTCATGTTGTCGTTGCTGCTGCCTTCTTTTCTTGGTCTGGTACTCATGTGATGATTCGTATTGAGGCAAGCTGCATAAATAAATAAGGACAATATAACATTCCATATAATCAAGCAATCAAGTAGAGGTTGGCTAAAATTTGGAATTGCTTCCTCTTTCAAGCAAACACTATTAGAATATAACAAGTAGCAAGCATAGGATTATCAACCGAACTGATGCGAGCTCATTTGCCAGATGTCACAAAAACGGGTTATTAAGACCCAAGATTGTTGCTAGCTCTTGTTTTCTGAAAGTATTATAGATATTATCTAACGCAAATGGTTGGGAATATGACTAAGACAGGAGAGACACCTCTTGGGATCACAAGGTAAGGGGTCAGTCCAGAAATACTCGGCATCAAGTGCATCCTTTGCAGAGATTCTCTGCGAAAAAGAAAAGGGAATAAGTCAACAAAATAAAGAAAATTTGAAAATGTAGTATTGAAGCATCATATATAACGATGTGGTGCAACAGAATGAGGATATAATATGCGGACAGCCAATTCACAAAAATAGTTTCAGTGTGATACCTGGGAAGGATCAAGCATTAGCATTTTCTCCAATAATTCTAGAGCATGGCGGTCAAAACTGTAAAAGCAAATAAACTTTCACCAAAATATAATTTTGTGCACACACAAAGTTCCATTATTTTGTGATTAAAAAATAAGGAAACAACACTAGATGTGAAAGGCAAATATTTCTTTACGCACTGTCTGAAAACCTCCCTCACACGCCTCTTCATGGGCCTTGAGGGCTTCAAATTGTTATACCCAGGCATCTTGGAGACACCAGGCCAGATGACTTCATCAGGAGAACCACAAAGCTCAAATATCTTATTCAATTGCTCAGGCTGCAATTAAAGTTAAAAATTTATACATAAGATGTAGCTACCAGAAATATCAATCAATTTTATATCATAAGTGAAGAAGAAGTGATAAAACTGTAATCAATGTCGTTTGATCCCTCACAGAAATTTCCCAACGGTTCCAATGCCTTAGGATAGCGAAATAAAAACAACTGAACGTCTAACATTAGAAGACAATTATAAACTGAAAGTAGTGGCTGATTAGTTGCATATAGAATGAAAATCAATGCACTTAAAAGTAGTATATTGACAAAGTATGGCACAGCCCTAACAAGAAAGGAGCACAAATTGGGTTAAGAATAATCTTGCTTGAACCTACAATATAAAACAGATTGACAGTCTATATTAAAGGTTCAATAGGTAGTCACCCTTCCTATCAACAACAAGAAAATACTGCACGAAGTCTTTGTCCTAAAAGCTAGAACCATTTCAGCTTTCATCTCAAATTCCCCTATGCTCACAAGGTTGCAAACCTTCACCTTAAGTTACTATTCTATTGTTGTCATAAAGACATAAACACATTTCTCTCTCCAAGTCTACAGTACATTCCAGTTGAGCTCTGCAGAAATCATTCTGCCTCACTACATTATCATTAAGAAACAGATTCCTCCATCAAAGGAAAAAATATAAAACCAACCTTAATTTACCACCAGAAGCCATATCTCACTTGCATTACATTCAAATCTAAGTTCATCATTTTCAAAAGGTGAAATTTATGTGAAAAAACACAATCTTGAAGAGGAAGGCCAAGCAAGTCAGGAATTTAATACAATCAAATCACTTTACAAGCACAATCACACAAATTCCTGAGCAATCATCACAGCAGACAAAAACAAATCCAGGACATACACCTAACCTCATTTTTTCCTGGCAAGATAGGCTTTCCATTCAATAGCTCTGCAAAGATGCACCCAACAGACCACATGTCAACAGCTGGTCCATACCTTGTGGCTCCAAGTAGCAACTCCGGAGGTCTGGCCAATTCACATGTTTCAGAACCAATTAAATATATAAACTCAAGCAAATTCTTAAAAAAAAAAAAAATAATGTTGTATACGGAGATCATGCTTGGCAATACATATGCAATTTATCATGCTGTTTGAAAAGTTGAGACTTACCGATACCACAAAGTAATAACACGATTTGTAAGAGTGTTATTGTGGTCATAAGAAAATGACCTCGCAAGACCAAAATCCGCTAGCTTCAAATTTCCTTCATTATCTATCAAAAGATTTGAACCTGCAGGAAGAAGTTTTGTTCAGTCATAACCAAGTTAAATTAACAAAAAGGTCCAAAATGCAAAATGATAATAACCTTTAATATCCCTGTGAAGTACTTGATTAACATGACAGTAGTGGAGCCCAGTGAGCAGCTGCCTCATATAACACTTCCAAAACAAACAAAGAATTCACATATTATCAATCACTAGACGTTTGATGCAAAAGAAATAACCGTCTTCTTAAGTATCAGTAATATAATACCTTTATCTGGGGAATTGTAAATCTGAGTCCAGGACGATCAGCAAGGCCTGTCAAGTCATGGTCCATGTACTCAAAAACCATATAGGTACTTCCTTTGTACTTGTTACCATCTGTAGTCTCGACAAAGACACAACTCAAATGAACTTTCAAGATACTAAAACCAACTTAACTACAGTCTGTGCAACAGCTTACTCACCTGGTCTCCCTTGCTCATCCCTCTCAGGACCTTTAAGCGAAAGGATAATGTTAGAGGTATGAACAATATAGATCCAATATTGTTGGTAGAACTTCAAAGAAAGTAGCAAATGTGCTAAACAGCTAAAACTAAAATACCCGGAGAAGTGACAATCTCTTTCAGCTTAATAACATTTTCATGATGAAGCTTCTTCAAAATTTTAATTTCACGAATGGCGGTGATAGGGAACTACAAAATTAACAAAAAAAGAGTCAGAAAAATTATAGAATCAAATGCTTTGTGTGCATGGCGAAACAGCTAACTTTTATTGAAATACCTTGGACGTGTGATAAACCAAAACAAATTTTAACTAACTACCATCTGCCTGAAAATAAAAGCACATATTAACCTAAAAAGAAACATACCCCTTCTTTCTCATTATCCATTCGTATCTTTTTCAAAGCAACAATCTCCCCAGTCTTGATTTCTCTAGCCATGAACACTTGTCTGCAAAACAGAGACATAAACCCTAATGATAAAATATCAATAACCCAGAAAGAAATCACACTACCATCTCCATACTCCACTACACAGTTAACAAATCCTTTTCTTCATTCCATCATAAGCTAAAGACCCAAAAGGAATAAAATTTAGATTAAAAAAACCCACAAAATTTTATTTTGATATTGCCTCAAACATCTAAAGAGTCAATTTTCTCTTACTTCCATAAAAGGAATACCTAAAAGACATAAACTTTAAGTAAAAAAATTCAAAAAATAAAAATAAATTTATGACACAAACATAAATCTCAATCGATCAACAGAAAAGGGAAATTCCCTAAACATAAACCCCACGCAACACAGAATTAAAATTAAGACTTTATCCTCCCACGGATCCAATTTGCAAGATTCCTCGCAGATTATATACATGAATACACAAAACAACAATGGGTAAAAATTATTTAGGCAAAAGGGTACCTAAAACAACAAAAGGTTTTGATTAAAGTGAAAGGCTTGACTTACCCATAAGTTCCTTCACCAATCTGCTCCAATCTCTCGAAGCAGTCGACACTACGAGAACCCCAAGCTGGCGGTGGCTCCTCCACGTTTAGCTGGCCGAGTGCCGCCACTGCCATCTCTCACAACAACCTCGTTTCCGTCGAGACACTACCAGGATTTTTTGAAGACTTCCCTTGTAATTTCTACTGTTGTTTCCACGTGAGACTCACGTGACTATTTAAAGGAAGTGATGAGTTGGGCTGAGCTGGCCCAATCCTAACTCTTAGGACAATTTTTTTTATTTGCCTCCTCAATAATAAATTATTACTTTAAATTAATACATGTTAATATATCAATAATCATATTAATTAAAATTGAAAATTTAGATTTCAACTTTATAAATATAAGAAAAAAAGAGTTTTTTTCTGGCCAGGTTTAAAATCATATTATTTAAAAACAAGTGAATAATCAATCTTATTGTGTCATGCAATTTATTGATTTGTTTATTGTTTTATTGAGTTTATATTAATTATTTTTAGTTTTTGTTACTTTGATTGGGTTTGATAGATTAATTATTGGAAACTCATTTGACTTGTATTAAATAATTTTAGAAGCATGAATTTGAGTTTAAAGTCAATTTAAGTGATTAATATTTTAAATATAAGTTAATCCAAATCCTAAGCGATGAACCATTTCAAGTCAAGTAATTATTCACTCTCTCTTTCGGAATTATCTCATTGCCAAAAATAAGTAGAGGAAGCATTACATAAATTTGTCAAATTGCCGAAAACAGAAGTTATTAGAGACGAGTACAAATTATACAGACCATGACGGCAATGAAGGAAGTTGCATACAAAGTCCAAGTGAAGCATTTGAGCCACAGAGGGAGTGGAATTGTGATGGCTAAATAAATTGCCGTCACTGCAAAAAATACACCAAAACATTCGAGCACCTGAGCTATTTTAGGGAACCTTGAACTGATGAATTTGCTAAGGAAGAGAAAAGTGAAGGAGAAAAGTGAAGGAGAAAACGAGAGCAAGACAAATAAACTGGAAGATGGGTGGGAAGTGGGATGTCTGCAATGATTGGAGAGATATTTCAACAGCTGATGGCAAGCAAAAACCTATCATCATCATCGCCCAGTCTAAGTTACGTCGATCAGCAACTGGTGGAAGGTGGTGCTGGCGCTGGTGCATGTGATTCTCCATTGCTTCATGATCGCCTGCATTATTATTTGTAGGAAGTGGTGGTGTTGTGGAGTGTAACTGCTGGGAGATATATGTGGGTATGGAGAGAACGAAGGCCTTGAAATGATAAAGTTTCTCCATTTGTGCTCTGTTTCATATCAAATAATATTGGAATTCCAACAATGTTTCAATTATATATTTATATATGAAAACTTACGCGTGAACGTAAAACTGAGTCGCCAAAGAATGTAAAACCGACTCGCCAAAGAATGTAAAACTGACTCGCCAATGAATGTATTAGGGATCTCATCTCCCTAAGTTTTTTGTTTCTTTGCGAATGACGTCGTGATCTTAGTTTTGTTTCTTTGCGAATGACGTCGTCTCCAAAGGACCAGTTTATAGACGTAAGGGACCCATCACGAATTTACATATTTGTCAATGTAGGATTGTGATCACTTGATATATCTGTCAGCATGGTTATTAATATATTATGATATCTGATATGTCTTATGATAAAATATATATTCGTTCGTATTCTTAAAAATATCAATACGACTTTATTAATTTAGGCCAAAAGCCCAAAAAAATTTAGGTTGGAATTGGGTCACCAACTCGATTCACTAAAACTTGTCCAAATTTACCTATTTTGCATGGAAAAAGTGAAGAGGAATAATGTTGAAAAAGTAACCTGCCCGGCTTGGCCCACGGCGGTGCTGTGCGTCTGTTTTGGCGGGCCGGTCCTACCCCGCCGACCAACAAAGACAGGCCAGGTTAGGCTCGTCATTTTTTTGGGATTAGCTGCCATTGACCGTCAACCCTAACCCACATTGGATTAGGTGAGGGTCGGGTAGTTAGCCCCTTTTTTTATTTTTGATTTTATTTTGTTTTGTTTAATTAACTTTTCAAATAAATAATTAACAATTTATAAATGAATAAATGTAATTGTTTTTAGTTAACTTTTCAAATATTAATAATTAAATTAAATTATTATTATTATTTTTTTTTTTTTAACATTTCAAATATTAATTCAATTTTAATACAATAAAATTGTAATATAAGAAAAATTAGATTTATTCATTTATCAAAAAATAAAATAAGAAATTACAACAATTATTGCCTCGTTAAAAACCTCACCAAGAAAAACCCAATGGGACAAAAACTTGGTAAAGAAAAAAGAGTGCAATAATTGACAATTAATTTACAAGTTACAATTTACAAAACAACTAATTTGGGGGTAGTTTACACATACAATATTTTTATACAATATGATATGACAAAATAAGATTGAATGATTTTAAATTTAAATTAAACTTTCACTCAATCATCTTTTGCCACATAATGCTATATGAGAAATATTGTATAAGAATGTTGTATATGTAGTATTACTCTTATCGGTTTGGGTCATCAATGGTCAATTTGTTAATAAGTCGTTTTATAATGGGTCGTATTAGGACTTAGTCTTAAAAAATGTTTGATTTTTTAATTAAATATATTTTAATGCTAAAGTATTTAAAAATTTATTATAAATAATAAATAATATTTTGGATTATCTTTTTTATTTTTTTAAATTTATATAGTTTAATTGTAAAATGTGATGGTATCATAGTTTATTAGTATTTGGATACGGTTTCATTGATGAAACTTTAGTAGAAGAATGAATTATATTTTATACAAGATATGAAAATTTGAGAATAAGACTTTAATATTTAATTTTCTTATATTTTACATACCATAAAAAATAATAATAACAATGTGTCAAGTTGGACCTCTCTTTGCAATTGCCCTTGAAACTAAACAAAAGGTTGCTACTGTGGGCCTGTGGCCAATGTTCCCTGCAAAATTTAAAAAAAATAATTAATTTTTTATTTATTTTTAATTCTTTTTCGGCCAACCCGGTGGGGTTGGCTGTTGCAAACAAAATAGTAACCTGCTCCCAAGGGTTGCATGCGGGTTGGGTTCAACTCGACCCGCCTATAAGGTGGCCCGAGTTGAACCCTTTTTAATGCGGTTTGGGTTAGGGTTGACCCGCCTAACCCGACCCATTTGTTCCATCTTTAGGAACATGTGTTATCCATTTTGCATAATAATAATAATACAAGGGAGATATATATATTAAAATTGATCTTAGAAATAATATGAATAGTTGAGAGAAAATAATATAGATTATTAATTTTGTGATTAATTTGATTTTGTAATATCATAATTTGAAGTCAATAATATCACAAAATTCTTTAATTAATCTTGAAGATAATATTAATTTTTAGAAAATTTGATTATTTTATAATTTTTTTGAAAAAGACGTATCCTACGATACGATACGATATGATACGTGATACACAATTCAAAAAATTAGGTTTTTAATATACAATACAATACTGATTTGACAACCATATTTGTTAGTATAGTATTGTGGTCACTTGATATATTTGTCAGCATACTATTATTTTACTGTGACTCATAAAGTTTGAACGAACTCAAAGGGATAGAACAAACTTTCTTATACTAACCCTTGGGATTGATAATACACTTCTCAAAATAATATTTTATTAAACTGTATACATATTGTAAAGTTTTCCATAAAAATCATTTTAAACGTATTTTTACTTTACTTTATTACAATTTTTTGACCTCATAAAAACTTTTAACACTTGGCCTGATGTTTTTCAACCCAATAAACACGCTAGAAACTTCATGGTTCCCTCCATTAACGCAGTTTTATTCAATCGCTAAATTGTCTTCTTGCTTC
Source organism: Pistacia atlantica (assembly GCA_026229545.1). Classification (NCBI taxonomy): domain Eukaryota; kingdom Viridiplantae; phylum Streptophyta; class Magnoliopsida; order Sapindales; family Anacardiaceae; genus Pistacia; species Pistacia atlantica. The sequence goes on along the minus strand of CM047901.1, from coordinate 442,916 downwards.
GATGTTTTTTTTTTTTTTCATATAAAATAATATCTTAAAATTAATTTAAGTTTTTTTCTTTTTCTTGTACATAGCTTGTATTAATTGTAAATATCAATTTTCGTGATGTTATGGATAGACTGCACTTAATTTTCATATAAAACATGTTGTAGGTGAACACCTTTAAAATCTTCTTGCTTATTCCTTCATTAAGTTCTCCCTATACAATGAGGTGGTGTATAACACTAAGTTTAACAGAATATTGGAGTGAAAATTACTTTTTCTTTTTCTTTTTTTTGTGTTATTAATTACGTATTAGAATGAAAATGAATTGTTGGCCATCTCTGATTTGAACTCTCAAGTTTTGATTTGGATTTAAAAGGATGTTGATGTGTCAGATTTTTTTTTTTTTTTTTTTTTGATCGGAAGTGTCCGAGCCAACTTACACGCACCTCAACTAATCATTTAGAGCTCTAAAATTGACAACCGGATAAATCCTCTCACTAATCACCCCTATTAGGGTCTGTAGGGACTTGAACTCAATAACTTATCTTAGATTCATTTACATTTTTACCATAAGCCATAGTGGTGATTAGATGTGTCGGAACTTGTTGGAGAAAAAGCAATTGAGATTTGAGACAGTTTGAGTTTTTCACCATCATATCTAATTTCAAGTTGTCTATTTTTGTAAGTTAGTATTTCGGTTTAATGATTAAAATTGTATCTAGTTTAATGTTAATAGTAATTTTTTAGGTGACCTTTTGTTTGTATCAATTAGGTGCCCTTATGAAACTCATTATTTTTAATATAAAAAAGTTGTGCTTAAATTAAGCTATGAAGATGGTAACATAAGTAACATGTCAAAGTGTATTTGTTTTATGAGTAATGTTACACTTACACCATTTTTTTACACCATTTTTATTACATCATGATTTTTACACCATTTTTATTACATCATGATGTGTCATATGCTACAATCACACAAATTCTATTACAATATTAAAAATTAAAAATAATTGGGGTTTTGTGATACGCTAGCATCACGACAGAAAATCAGCAGAAAAGAATTATGTAGTCAGATATGTGTGTATATGCTCGTAGCGTAAAAGAAAATTGTGTAAAAGAATGATGTAAGTGTAGCAATATTCTTGTTTTATTTATTAGCTTCTAAGCCATCATCACCGCCAATACCCGGGGCGAAGTTCTTCCTCCCACACATTCTGGTTGCAAAGGCGAAGCTCTTCCTCTACCTTAAAATCCAATATTCTGGTTATGTCTTTCTCCCACACATGCATATAATATACTCTAGCTACAAAGCTCTCTGCCTTTCTTTGTTTTCTTATCAATTTAACCTCTCCTTTCTCTCCTTTTCAATCCATTCCTAAAGAATAAACACATTACTCTGTTTCTGTAACTACTATCATATTTTCTCTCAACTTAAACTACCAATATGCTCAAATCTCTCGAAGCAGTCAACACTACGAGAACCCCACACCGGCGGTGGCTCCTCCACGAAGAGTTGGCCGAGTGCCGCCACTGCCATCTCCATACTCCAGTACACGCTTAACAAATCCTTTTCTTCATTCCATCATAAGCTAAAGACCCAAAAGGAATAAAATTTAGATTAAAAAAACCCACAAAATTTTATTTTGATATTGCCTCAAACATCTAAAGAGTCAATTTTCTCTTTCTTCCATAAAAGGAATACCTAAAAGGCATAAACTTTAAGTAAAAAATTCAAAAAATAAAAATAAATTTATGACACAAACATAAATCTCAATCGATCAACAGAAAAGGGAATTCCCTAAACATAAACCCCACGCAACACAGAATTAAAATTAATACTTTATCCTCCCACGGATCCAGTTTGCAAGATTACTCGCAGATTATATATATGAATACACAAAACAACAATGGGTAAAAATTATTTAGGCAAAAGGGTACCAAAAAAACAAAAGGTTTTGAAAGTGAAAGGCTTGGCTTACCCATAAGTTCCTTCACCAATCTGCTCCAATCTCTCGAAGCAGTCGACACTACGAGAACCCCAAGCTGGCGGTGGCTCCTCCACGTTGAGCTGACCGAGTGCCGCCACTGCCATCTCTCACAACAACCTCGATTCCGTCGAGACAATACCAGGATTTTTTGAAGACTTCCCTTGTGATTTCTACTGTTGTTTCCTTGTGATTTCTGGCACTGCGGGTGGTAGGAGTATTTTTGTCATTTAACAAACTTTTTATATATAGAGTGTTTAGTTAAATTAGCAAACTTAAGGGGTTTTTTAGAAATTTTTAAATTTATAAAATCTAAAATATCAAACTTTTAAGATATTATCAAAAGAAAATCACTAATAGAACATGATAAAAATACTTATTTATCATTTTAAAATCTTTTGGATACCAATTTACAACTTATCGTTTTGATAAGTTTTGATAATTCTTAGATATGCCTGTCCTCCAATTTTCGTGATGTCATGACTGCGTTGGTTACCGTAGACTGCGTCGGTTACCGTAGACGCGTTGGTTACCGCCAATCCCTAAATTCTTTGGCTTTTTGCTTAAAAAAATATATTAATAACATGTACTTATTTGAGTGTCTGCTGACGTGGGTCTATGATGGGAACTGAACTTGGTCATAGGTGATGAGCAATTTACTATCCCTCGTTACCGACAGGTACGTAATTATTTTGTTATAATGGTGTAGTTTTTGACTTTTGTCGAGGGCACACTCAACTATTCCAGTTGAGTTGAGCACGAGCTTTTTAATACTCAGCTTGGTTCGACTTGGTTCGATTGTAACACTATTTCAGTATGCATTAATCATAAGTACTAATTAGACAATTGTCTTAGTTAGTATGTCCTTAATTACTCATCGATTAATAAAGTTCTCTTAATTGTTTAATTATAAACATTCATGTAATATGTAAAATTTAAATTAATTTTTGCAGAAGGTGTATATCTTGTGGGGTGAAATTGAAAATGATTTGATTTTCGATATGGAAACTGCCTGGAACTTGAAAGATTATTACTTCATCTTAATTGATGTACATTTATTTCTTTATTTACCTGTGTTTTTTTGCTACAATTATTCTACTGAAAAAGAATCAACATCGACCAAATAATTTATGACGATATATAATTTATTTAATTAATTAATTCATCGACAAGTGGGACAGAATGCAACCTTTGAAGGCAATAGAGAAGGCAGGTCACCTTGTTAATCTGGAGCGACTATGCCTCTATAACAGGGAGCTCAAGAGAATTCTTGCCTATGCTCAAGACATGTCTATTATTTGATTTCTTCATATAGCAGTTTGTTCATTTGAATGTAGAGTTCATCCATGGCCAGGGGCGGATTCAGCCCCTTTGAGGGTAGGCCCTCAAGATTTGGAAAAAAAATTATTATTATACAGGTCATAAAAAATTATTAATTAACATATATATTCAGATCTACTTTCAAATTTTTAAGAAATAAAAACTATTACAAAAACGGTTAATATATATATATATTTATTCAAAGCCTACATCATATTAAAAGTTTAAAACTCTCTTCAGTGTTTTTCTACACAATTTTACCTGTTTTTTTTATGATTTTATCCCCAAATTCTTTATTCTCTCTTTCTCTTTCTCATGTTATTCGCTCTTAAAATTTTTAAAGACTAAAATTGTTAAATTTTCACTACTCAAGGTGTCATAATTAGCTCTATTTTCTGTTTTATCGATTTTAGGTATGTGTATTATTCATTTCAATTTAGTTTATTTAAGGATTGAATCATTTTTTTTCTTTTTGAGGTTTTTTATTCTAATTTGGGAGAAAAAAATATTAATCTTGTGAGTTTATTTTGTATTTTCTGTCTAAGAATGAATCTGCTTTCTCAAATTAAAACCTTAACTATATTTTAAAGGACGTTATTCTTCACCCTTCACCCACTACTTTCCTGCATTTTAAACGTCACCGTTCAGTTGTCAAAATTATTAAAGAAATTTGAGTTACTATATGTGTTTATACTAAAAAAACTTCCCCTCTTTTATTAATTCATATTAAAAGTCAATGTAACATTGACTTGATTTAAGTTTTGGTTGGCTTTAGCTTAATTAGGCTAGGTTTGATCAACGTTATAAAAATTTATATTGTAATCTTTGAAAGCCAAAAATAAAAATATTAAAAGAAGGTTTTGTTCAAGGTTTACTCAACACTTTTACCCAAAATTTTGCTTCTCATAGATTTATTCAAGTAAAAAAATATTGTGTTATTGTATATTCTTTTTTCTCAGGTTCTTAATATTGTATTATTATTTTTAACTATGGTTTAGTGATTTTTTAATGTTTTCACTAGTTATTTGGCAAATAATGGCGGAGCCGCGAAGGCCCCCCCTCGACAAAAATCCCGGATCCGCCACTGTCCATGGCTGTTGAAGAAATTCGATTATGGATGAAGGGTTTAAATCTAAACTGAATTTTATTTTCAGCTGTCAGAAAATTTGCAAAGATTTCTATGATCTCTAAGTGTTTGATGAGTGTATATAATAATGTTAATAAATGAATGATATTTCAGTCAAAAGATTATGTTATGTCGCTTGGTATATAAGAATTTGACTAATTAGTTTGTATATGTGGTATTATTCTTATATAAATATCGGCAGTATTAGAGAAACGAATCCAGAAGAAACAATATTAACAAAAGTAAAATCTCAAATTAAGAAAGTATTATAGTCCTTAATTTCTTTGTAATTTACAATCCAAGGGCCTTGACGTGCATACATTTTTATATATGATTGTTGACTAAGAGCCCCATTCATTCCAAATTAGATAGCAAACCCAATTGTTTAATTATGTGGGGGACATTTTTCTACCAAGAAAGTTTTTTGTTTCATTTCGGTGTGCATACATTTTTATATATGATTGTTGACTAAGAGCCCCATTCATTCCAAATTAGATAGGAAACCCAATTGTTGAATTATGTGGGGGACATTTTTCTACCAAGAAAGTTTTTTGTTTCATTTCGGTGATGCGTAAGAAATTATCGGAGGAAAAGCAATACAAACACTACTTAGTTTGCACGTATTTTTAATTAATCTTTAGAACTAATCCAGATAAGTCACAATGTTATTGTGACATATAGTCTCAAGGTTTGAACCAAAAAATTCAAGAAAGAAAACAAATATCCTTGACCGTTAGGTTAACCCTAAGGGTTTTCAAGATAATATTTTATTAAACGGTATAAATATTGTAAATTTTTCTATGAAAATCATTTTAAGCGTATTTTAACTCTACTTTATTACAATTTTTTGACCTCATAAAAAAATTTAACGCTTGGCCCAATGTTTTTCAACCCAATAAACACCTTAGAAACTCTATGGTTCCCTCCATTAACGCGGTTTTCTTCAATCGCTAAATTGTCTTCTTGTTTAATCTTACCATTTTTTAATATATAATAATATCTTAAAATTACTTGTTAACATTTTTTTTTTTCTTTTTCTTGTACATAAATTGTATTAATTGTAAATATCAATTTTCTTGATCTTATGAATATACTGCACTTAATTGGGCGGCATATCATGGCAGGTAAATTCCTTCAAAACTGCTTTGCTTTCTTTCTGTTGAAGTAAACACATTTTTCGTTTTAAGGTGGAAGTGGGCTTACTAAGTTAGATAAAGGTGTCCAAGGGGTGATACATTTTGCAGCTTCTCTTGGTTATAATTGGGCCTTAAAAGCCATAGGTGCTGCTGTAGTAGACATCAATTTCCCTGATGTGATTCTGCAATTCATTGGGCAACATATTGTTGGAGGTGAACACCGTTAAAATCTTCTTGCTTATTTCTTCAGTAATTTCTCCCTATACAATGAGGTGGTGTATAGCACTATGTTTAACAGAATATTGGAGTGAAAATTACATATTTGATTTTTTTTTTTCTTTTTGTGTTATTAATTACATATTAGAATGAAAATGAATTGTTGGCCATCTCTGATTTAACTCTCAAGTTTTAATTTTGGATTTAAAAGGATGGTGATGTGTCAGATTTTTTTTTTTTTTTGTTGATCAAAGGTGTTCGAGTCAACTTGCGCATACCTCAACTTATCTTTCGAGACCCTGAAGTTGACGGCCGGATAAATCCTCTCAATGGCCACCCCTAATAGGGCTTGTAGGGACTTAAACTCAAGAACTTATATTAGACCCCTTTGCTCTTTTACCATTAGGTCACAGTGGTGGTTAGATATGTCAGAACTTGTTGGAGAAAAAGCAATTGAGATAGTTTGAGTTTTTCACCATCATATCTAATTTCAAGCTGTCTGTTTTTGTAAGTTAGTATTTTGGTTTAATGATTAAAATAGTATCTAGTTTAATGTTAATAATATTTTTTAGGTGACCTTTTGTTTGTATCAATTAGGTGCCCTTATGAAACTCATTATTTTAAACATCAAAAAGTTGTGCTTAAACTGTGAAGACGGTAACATAAGTAACATGTCAACGTGTATTTGTTTTATTTATCAGCTTCTAAGGCATCATCACCGCCAATACCCGGAGGCGAAGTTCTTCCTACCACACATTCTGGTCACATTCTGGTTGCAAAGGCGAAGCTCTTCCTCTTCCTTAAAATCCAACATTCTGGTTGTGTCTTTCTCCCACACATGCATATAATATACTCTTTAGCTACAAAGCTCTCTGCCTTTCTTTGTTTTCTTATCAATTTAACCTCTCCTTTTTCTCCTTTTCAATCCATTCCTAAAGAAATAAACACGTTACTCTGTTTCTGTAACTACCATCATATTTTATCTCAACTTAAACTACCAATATGCTCCAATCTCTCGAAGCAGTCAACACTACGAGAACCCCACACCGGCGGTGGCTCCTCCACGAAGAGTTGGCCGAGTGCCGCCACTGCCATCTCCATACTCCACTACACGCTTAACAAATCCTTCTATTCATTCCATCATAAGCTAAAGACCCAAAAGGAATAAAATTTAGATAAAAAAAAGCCCACAAAATTTTATTTTGATATTGCCTCAAACATTAAAGAGTCAATTTTCTCTTACTTCCATAAAAGGAATACCTAAAAGACATAAACTTTAAGTAAAAAATTCAAAAAATAAAAATAAATTTATGACACAAACATAAATCTCAATCGATCAACACAAAAGGGAAATTCCCTAAACATAAACTCCACGCAACACAGAATTAAAATTAAGACTTTATCCTCCCACGGATCCAATTTGCAAGATTCCTCGCAGAATATATATATGAATACACAAAACAACAATGGGTAAAAATTATTTAGGCAAAAGGGTACCTATAAAAACAAAAGGTTTTGATTAAAGTGAAAGGCTTGACTTACCCATAAGTTCCTTCACCAATCTGCTCCAATCTCTCGAAGCAGTCGACACTACGAGAACCCCAAGCTGGCGGTGGCTCCTCCACGTTTAGCTGGCCGAGTGCCGCCACTGCCATCTCTCACAACAACCTCGTTTCCGTCGAGACACTACCAGGATTTTTTGAAGACTTCCCTTGTGATTTCTATTGTTGTTTCCACGTGAGACTCACGTGACTATTTAAAGGAACTGATGAGTTGGGCTGAGCTGGGCCAATCCTAACTCTTAGGACAATTTTTTTTATTTGCCTCCTCAATAATAAATTATTACTTTAAATTAATACATGTTAATATATCAATAATCATATTAATTAAAATTGAAAATTTAGATTTCAACTTTATAAATATAAGAAAAAAAGATTTTTTTCCTGACCAAGTTTAAAATTCTATTATTTAAAAACAAGTGAATAATCAATCTTATTGTGTCATGCAATTTATTGATTTGTTTATTGTTTTATTGAGTTTATATTAATTATTTTTAGTTTTTGTTACTTTGATTGGGTGTGGCAGATTAATTATTGGAAACTCATTTGACTTGTATTAAATAAATTTAGAAGCATGAATTTGAGTATAAAGTTAATCGAAGTAATTAATATTATAAATAAAAGCTAATCCAAATCCTAAACGGTAGTGGTGGTATTGATTTTGACTGAATTATGCTTCTTTGAACAATTTCAAGTCAAGTAATAATATAATTATTCACTCTCTCTTTTGGAATTATCTCATTCATATGTCTTTTAACATAGCAAATATAATCAAATTTTCGTCTTAGACCTTTTCTCCATTGACATATGCTTACAGGTAAATAAATTTGTCAAATTGCCGGAAACAGAAGTTATTAGAGACGAGCACAAATTATACAAACCATGAGGGCAATAAAGGAGATTGCATACAAAGTCCAAGTGAAGCATTGGAGCCACATAGGGAGTGGAATTGTGATGGCTAAATAAATTGCTGTCACTGCAAAAAATACACCAAAACATTCGAGCACCTCAGCTATTTTAGGAAACCTTAAACTAATGAATTTGCTAAGGAAGAGAAAAGTGAAGGAGAAAAGGAGAGCAAGACAAATAAACTGGAAGATGGGTGGGAAGTGGGATGTCTGCAATGATTGGAGAGATATTTCAACAGCTGATGGCAAGCAAAAAGCTATCAGCATCATCGCCCAGTCTAAGTTACGTCGATCAGCAACTGGTGGAAGGTGGTGCTGGTGCACGTGATTTGCCATTGCTTCATGATCGCCTGCATTATTATTTATAGGAAGTGGTGGTGTTGTGGAGTGTAACAGCTGGGAGATATATGTGCGTATGGAGAGAAAGAAGGCCTTGAAATGATAAAGTTTATCCATTTGTGCTCTGATTCAAATGAAATAACAATGGAGTTTCAACAATGTTTCAATTATATTTAAGAACTTCCGCGTGAATGTTGATACTGACAGGAAACAAGACATTTGACTATTTGAGACACTCTCCGTCTCGTCTTATTTATTTATTGGCCACTTATTTCCCCTAGTTTTGGTTCTTTGAATGGGAAGTCACGCCAAAAGGAATAGAACTTAAGTATCCAAGTGCGAATAACGTCGTGATCACTTGATAAATTTGTCAGCATACTATTATTTTATCGAGACAATAAAGTTTGAACCAACTCAAAGGGATGGAACATAACCCTTGATTGATAATACACTTTTCAAAATAATATTTTATTAAACTGTATACATATTGTAAAGTTTTCCATAAAAATCATTTTAAAGGTGTTATGCTTGAAAAAATCGGGCTGATGCCAAGTCCTATCAGTGCGAGAGGTCAGAATTTAAGTAAATCCTACAGCCATTCAGACATAATCACATCATGTGTTGACATGAGCAGGACGTGTCCAATCCCTGTGCATGTCGAGTAAATCACTCAAGCAAGTGAATAACGAAACACAAAGAAAGATTTGCACGGTTAACTGACCCACTCTCAGATTCAATAATCATTATCTCAATTCATCTTACTATAAATAGAGAGTTTATCTCCCGTTTGTGGGATTAACTAATTTTTCTCTAGAATAGCACACATACTCTCTCTCTCTCTCTCTTTCTCTTGTAAACATTTGTAAGTCAACTCACTGAACGCGACCTAATACCTTATATTAATACAATATCAGTAGACATAGAATTCGTTTGTCTAAGCATCCGAACCATTTTAAAACATTGTTTCTCCATCTTTTATTCATTTTTATCCCCCATACACGTGTGTCTTCTGAGTCAGCCCAGTATTTCTCACGTGTGTTTAGTTGATGTAAAAAATGAAGCATCAACAAAAACGCATTTTTACTTTACTTTATTACAATTTTTTGACCTCATAAAGACTTTTAACACTTGGCCTATGTTTTTCAACCCAATAACACACGCTAGAAACTTTATGGTTCCCTCAATTAACGCAGTTTTCTACAATCGCTAAATTGTCTTCTTAGTTCGATGTTTTTTTTTAATATAAAATAATATCTTAAAATTAATTTAAGTTTTTTTCTTTTCTTGTACATAGCTTGTATTAATTGTAAATATCAATTTCCGTGACGTTATGGATAGACTGCACCTAATTGGGCGGCATATTATGGCAGGTAAATTCCTTCAAAACTGATTTGCGGGCTTACTAAGCCAGATAAAGGTGTGCAGACACATTTTGCAGCTTCTCTTTGGTTATAATTGGGCCTTAAAAGCCATAGGTACTGCTGGAGTAGACATCAATTTCCCTGATGTGATTCGATGGGCTGCAATTCACTGGGTAACATGTTGTTTGAGGTGAACACCTATAAAATCTTCTTGCTTATTCCTTCACTAAGTTCTCCCTATATAATTAGGTGGTGTATAACACAAAGTTTAACAGAATATTGGAGTGAAAATTACATATTTGGTTTGTGTGTGTGTGTGTGTGTGTGTGTGTTATTATACATATTAGAATGAAAATGAATTGTTGGCCATCTTTGATTTGAACTCTCAAGTTTTAATTTGGATTTAAAACGATGCTGATGTGTTAGAAATTTTTTTTTTTTTTTTTTTGGTTGACCGGAGGTGTTCGAGTCCATTTGCACACACCTTAACTAATCTTTCAGAGCTTTGAAGTTGACTGATCGGATAAATCCCCTCACTGGTCACCCCTATTAGGGTCTGGAGGGACTTGAACTCAAGAACTCATGTTAGATCCATTTGTTCTTTTACCATCAGACCAAAGTGGTGATTAGATGTGTCGGAACTTGTTGGAGAAAAAGCAATTGAGATATGTTTGAGTTTTTCACCATCATATCTAATTTCAAGCTGTCTGTTTTTGTAAGTTAGTATTTTGGTTTAATGATTAAAATTGTATCTAGTTTAATGTTAATTGTATTTTTCAGGTGACCTTTTGTTTGTATCAATTAGGTGCCCTTATGAAGCTCATTATTTTTAATATAAAAAAGTTGTGCTTAAACTATGAAGATGGTAACATAAGTAACATGTCAAATTGTATTTGTTTTATTTATCAGCTTCTAAGGCATCATCACCGCCAATACCCGGGCGCGAAGTTCTTCCTCCCACACATTCCGGTTGCCAAGGCGAAGCTCTTCCTCTACTTTAAAATCCAACATTCTGGTTGCGTCTTTCTCCCACACATCATATAATATACTCTTTAGCTACAAAGCTCTCTGCCTTTCTTCGTTTTCTTATCAATTTAACCTCTCCTTTCTCTCCTTTTCAATCCATTCCTAAAGAATAAACACATTACTCTGTTTCTGTAAATACTATCGTATTTTATCTCAACTTAAACTACCAATATGCTCCAATCTCTTGAAGCAGTCAACGCTACGAGAACCCCACACCCGCGGTGGCTCTTCTACGAAGAGTTGGCCGAGTGCCGCCACTGCCATCTCTCACAACAACCTCGCTTCCGTCGAGACAATACCACGATTTCTTGAAGACTTTTGCTTTATGAGTTTATTTCCTTGTGATTTCTACTGTTACTTATATTTTCACGTGAGACTCACGTGAATATTTAGAGGAACTCATAAGTTGGGATGAGCTGGCCCAACCCAATCGTAACTCTTGGGGAAATTATGGATTTGCTTGTAACTCTAAGCCTCAATAATAAATTATTATTTTAAATTAAGGAAAATGCTATACCACAGCCTCTTCTCACAAACTTTCTCTTATAACTCTGACATAACAACTTATATTGGTCTGTTCGTAATGAGTCTCATTTGGGTCCCACCTAATACATTGCAACTGATTAATTGCGAGCTGTCACGTAAAGATTATGAGAGAGTTTGTGAGAGAAGGTTGTGAATGTAGCATTACTCTTAAATTAATACATGTTAATATATCACTAATCACATTAATTAAAATTTAAAATTTAGATTTCAACTTTATAAATATCAGTTTAAAATTCTATTATTTTTAAAATAAGTGAATAATCAATCTTATTGTGTCATGCAATTTATTGATTTGTTTACTATTTTATTGAGTTTATATTAATTATTTTTAGTTTTTGTTACATTGATTGGGTGTGGTAGATTAATTATTGGAAAGTCGTTTGACTTGTATTAAATAATTTTAGAAGCATGAATTTGAGTATAAAGTTAATCGAAGTAATTAATATTTTAAATAAAAGCTAATTCAACTCCTAAAACGGTAGTGGTGGTATTGATTTTGACTGAATCATGCTTCTTCGAACAATTTCAAGTCTAAGAAATTAGATAAATTATTCACTCTCAATACTATTAAATAATTGATCTTAATTAAACTTATTAAATATATAATGTCTTTGTAACACAATCAATCTCAATACTATTGTATTGAAGTTCTAGATTACAAAATTCATGATTTGCTGTTAATTTTGGAATTTGCTTATGGAACTTAATTTTAAAAAGAATGAAAATAGATTAGGTTTTATATTTCAGAGTTAATTTGAAAAAAAAAAAGGGTATTAGAATGATTTGCAACAGCGTAACAACATACATAAAAAGTTTAGCACATCATTTGGAATGTGAAATTTGGGATATGTATTAGAACAAATAGAATTACTCATAAAACATTGAACAAGAAAATGTAGATGAAAAAAGAAAAAAGAAATCAACAATAAGAAACAATATTTAACTAAAAATTCTCATAATCATCAAGGGGGAATATAGATGCAACGAGCTATCTTGAGGAAGTTAAAAGAATGATTTGCAGCAAAGTTGCCAAAGTTGTTAAGACAAACAACACTCCTCGTATAACTATATACATCCGTCTCCTCACCTGTATAATCATCTTGCATAATCCGAATCCATTTATTAATGTAACCCATGTGATTTTTCTTAAGATCAATAACATACTGCTTATTCAAGTAAATATCAAGATATGAACCTCATTGGGCCCAAGCACCAAAGTATTGAGTTATAACCTAAACATGTCGCCATGAAGCCATATCATAAAGACTTATATTACCACCACTTACTCTAAATTCTCTTATCCAATAATACTCTTTCTTATCATAATCTTTCATCACCCATATCTCCATCCAGTTACAAGAGGGAACACTGACAATAGTTAGGGATCCCTTTAGATTAATCAATTTCAACTTTTTCCAAGGAGCATATGCATCGTACTCAAAATTCGGAGGACGAATCCACTTGAATTCCTCTTTTTTGAAATCAAAAGATGTTATCAACCTCTCATGGTCTGTAACTTCTAAATCAAAATGCAATCAATGCATATCTCCATATGCATTCACCCCACAATTACTTAACATAAAAAAAGGGTTTGAGTCGATTCATCGCCATGATCTGTGCCCAAAGTGTGAATTTCAGTCTCAATTTCCACATCAAATGTTCTAATCACCCGAACAATCTTGTGTGTTAGTTGTACAGTCAAATCCCATTCCATACCATAACATCTTCTCTGGAGGAATCGTCCACAACATTGAAGTTGGCCCAGGTAGCTCCAAAACTTCGCCCCTAAGAGGATTCAATAAAAAGACTACTTCATGTTGTTGATGAACTTGTACATCTCGAATGCATAATAAACCATATGCAACAAAGCATAGTAAATACGTATTCTCCCCGAAAAATTCTAGGATATGAATTTCACATATCTTTATTACATTATTAGCCTCGTCATATTAATAGGAATGCAATTTCTTCATTGACATCAAATCGAAAGGAGTATACAAAATTTGAGATTCTTCAACATATGATGATTCGTGCATGATAGCAAAAGAAACCTTGTCAATAGTTTTGCAACACATCTTTGACACACATCGAAAACGTAAAAGTGATTTTACGAGCAATCTCAAAAGGATATTGTGGACGATATCAATAGGAATATACTTTCCAGAAATACTTATGCAATTCATGATTTCCATTAATTTCGTAAACTGAATATGAAAATGTCCCTTATATATGATTATATAACTATAAACAACTCAATATTAAATTTAGTTGACCAAAACATATAATGAAGTCATGAATTAAATTGGAACTAAAAGGCAGTTGTATATGATTAACAAATTAAGTGAAAATCTAACCGATGGAGCAAGAAAACTATAGATGCAAAAAATCTACCATCATGAAAATAGGGTCTGATCCCGTGAGGTTGAGGCCACTGACAATCTGTTGGATTTACACACATGAAAGGGCAAGCGTGAAGCTTCCGGAAAACACCAGGGTGGTGTTTATCGTAGGCACTCTGACGTCAAGTCAGAGAAGCTGAAAGAGATTATTTGATAAGAATTAAGGAGATAAAGAATTACGAGGAGTGTTGTCGGAGGTTAAGACTACGGCGGAGGTGTCGGGTTCTTGGGAGCAAGAACTTAGGAGCAAATAAATGGTTTTGAGTAGTGTAGATTGACTATGGGAGACTGTCTGCCTAATGAGAGGGCAGACCCCTGTTTTTATAGTGAATCCAAGGGGTTGGAATCTTAGTAGGACATTGAGTCCTCTTTTTTGGGAGATAATCCCTATCAAGAAAGAAATATGATTTCTTGACCTTATCAGATTAAGTTTAATAGTTTAAATAAGATTTGGAATCTTAGTAGGACATTAAGTCCTATTTTGGGAGATAATCCCTATCATGAAAGAGATATGATTTCTTGGCCTTATCAGATTAAGTTTAATAGTTTAAATAAGATTTGGAGTCTTAGTAAGACACTAAGTCCTATTTTGGGAGATAATCCCTATCATGAAAGAGATGATTTTTTGACCTTATCAGATTAAGTTTGATAGTTTGAGTAAGATTTGGAATCTTAGTAGAAGAGGAAATAGAATGAGATTCTAATTTCCTATTTATAGATTGTTGCAGGCTAATGGCCTGAAACCCAGTTTAGCTTAACTTATAGGATAGCCCAACTCATAGAGTGGGTAGTTCACAAGGTCATTTTAAACGGAGATCCAATTGGGATTGGGTTGAGCCATTGGGCTGTGACTTGTTTATTTCGTTATTGGGCCTCGTCAAGCCCAAGACAATATTTGGCCCTAACAAATGCTCAAGTCTTAATCGACAATGTTTGGCATCCCTAAAGAAACAATGAAGTTAATATAGTAATTAGATAAATAAACAACATAAACATTAAGCAGAAAATTAATTATTGAATTTGAAAACTTACAATAACGAAGAAATAAATAAGAACTAAGCCAAAAGCAAAAGCAAATATTTGTAACACACCACGAACGAATTTGTATAAACTTATAATGAGTTTTGGTGTTTATTTGGAGTAAAACACAATGAACCCTAAGAACACACCACTAAGCACGAATAGAGATATATTCATACTAAAAGTCTTAAAATTATAGTTAAGGCTAAAAAAAAGATTTTATCTTTTAGAGGAGAAGATTTCTTTCTCTAAAATAGTTTTTCCTTTTTCGTTTTTTTTTTCCTTTTCAATAAAAGTGGTATTTTTAAATAAGGAAATTAGAATAAGAGCTTAATTATGAAACCCAACTTTAAACCTATATCAATTTGTTTCTTAATATTAAAGCCCATTTTTATTATTGAGCCTTAGAGGCAAATAAAAAATTGCCCCAAGATTTAGGGTGAAGGCTAAGTCTGAGGTGGGCTCTAAGAGACTGAAGTTCCACGACTGGTTTACCAATGAGTTTAGATTGGTTTTTAGAAAAGAAGGGTGAGAAGATTGGTGGGGAATGATTTTTTTTGGGATTTCCTATCTTTGGTGTTGGGAATCTGTCATTCTAACCCTCAAACGCTCTTTGGTTTCAAACTAAATCCAATTAAATGAGTTGCATATCTTGCAAATAGATTAATTGATCTTAATTAAACTTATTAATTATATAATGTCTTTATAAAACAATCAATCTCCACACTATTAAATTGAAGTTCTACATTAAAAAATTCATAATTTGCGGTTGATTTTGGAATTTGCTAATGGAAATTAATTTTAAAAAGACGAAAATAGATTAAGTTTTATATTTCAAAGTTTATATATATATAATAAAGTATAAATGTAATGGTTATTTTGTAAATAAATAGTATCTATTTAGGTAGTAGACGCGCAAAAGGTAACGGACTTCTGAAATTTTTAAAAGAAGGTGGTGGCGATCTCTTGCCCTGTTTCATTTGTTAACTCCAGCTCAAAATTCCTGAAGATTGAACCGACAAAAGAGAGATGGGACACGTTCAAAGAAAGACTCAGATCAATAAAATCGAAAAAGCGGAGCTCCAGATGGGTGACTTTCTCCAAGAGAAGACACGGTCTCTTTAAGAAAGCTCGTAAATACGCCGAGTTCTCACATCGCCGTGCTTGCATTTTCCCTCATTGGGAAGCCCTTTGTTTTGGGTTCTCCTTCATTTGAAGTCGTGTCAAGAGTTATCTAAATGGTGCGTGGCTGTGCTAAAAGTGAGAAGTAGGAGGCTTTTGTGGCGTTGGAGGAGGAGGTGAAGGCAACCGATACTGTGGAGGAGCTGATGGAGGTGAAGAGAGTCTCAGAGGAGGTCAGAGGGATGGGCTTTTGACCAATAAAGTTTCTTTGATGGGGGAACTAGTTATAGCACTAATACTTTGGGTCCCTTTTTTAGATACCAGAGAAATCAACTTTACGAAGCAAGTCTACCACTAATTAATCTCTAAGACTCGTATATTTAGAACACTTTGGATTGTTATGGTTCTCTACTACGATAACAAGGAGAAAGATAGTAAAATCTTGAATCGAAGCTCACATATAATATCTGTAGATTTTATGATTGGTGAAGTAGTGTTGTTAGGTATGCACTATCAATTTGGCAATTTAAGAACCGGGAATGACAATAAATGCGTGCAAATAGATAATAATCTTTTAGAAGATGCCTAATAAACAGAGAAGATGTTTCCCAAATCAGATTTAGTACAATCTTTTTAGAAATCACTAGAATACATGTTTGGGTTTTTGTTTGCCTATGATGCTTGTTGTTTAAGAGTTCTCTTGTTGATTATCAGTTCCAAATAGAGGTGGAAAAAATGGGTCGGGTTAGACGGGTCAACACTAACCCAACTCGTAATGAAAAGGGTTCAGCCCGCCCCGCCTTCCTAACCCGCTAGCAACCCCCGGGCGGGCCGGATTGCTATTTTTAAATTACCCTTTTACCCTTGAAATATAGTCGTTTTATAGCCGTTGGAGGGGTCTTTTTCGTCATTTTTTCCCCATTTTTTTCTATAAATTGGCCCTAAACTCTCATATTTTTCTCACAACTCAAATTCTCTCATTCTCTCATATTCTCTAATCTCTATTCTCTCAATTATTCATTTATTCTCTTAATCTTTTTGTTATCAATTTACTCTTATTTTAATTTTTATTAGTTTTTGCAATTTTCAATTCATATTTCTAATTTTCCAAATTCCAAATTTCTAAATTCCAATTCTCTTTCTTTAATTTTTATTTCTTCTACATCAATTTTTTTTTCAACTACAAGTCTACAATGGATAGATATTTCTCTCCCATCAATTTTAATGATGAAGAAAACTATTATCCTAGTCCTAGTCCCGCTGATTTTACTATGAATGCAGGAGATTCAAATAGTCCCGCTGTCCTAATCCCAGTCTCAGAATTCGATACACCTCAAAATATGCCGTCGATTCCAACAGCTCCGGTGGTTCTAGAAGTCGTCCTCGTAATCGTCATCCTCGTCCAACTTCATCTCAAGCTGAGGCGGGATCATCAACTGCCGTCGAAAGTGAAGACAGACACACATCAGACGTTTGGGCGCATTTCGACAAGTTTTACGAGACAGAAAATGGCGTTCAAGTCAAGAAAGCAAGATGCAAATATTGTGCAAATGTTTATAAAGATGATTCGGGTAATGGTACTAGTACTTTAAAAAGGCATGCTAATAAACATATTAATCAACATGGAAATAGAAAAAGCAATCAAACTCAAATAACTAATATGGGTACTACTTGGCATTATAATTCTGATGTATATAGGGAGCAGTTAGCTTTATATATTGCTGCATCTGATCAACCTATTAATATGGCAGAAGATAAATATTTTGAAAGATTTGTTCAAAATTCATTTTTTCCAGGATTTAAAAGTTATTCTAAAACTGCAACTAGAAATGATTTAATAAAATTGTTTAAAAAAATGAAATTAGAATTAAAAAATAAATTTCATACTTGTCATATTAGTGTGGCTCTAACTGCCGATATTTGGAGTGGTAGAGCTAAACAAGATTATATTTGTGTGACTAGTTATTATTTTGATAATGAATTTAAATTAAATAAATCTTTATTGGATTTAGATTAATGGATGTGGATCATAGTGGTTTAGAAATCTATAATAAAATTGTTGAAGTTTTAGAAGATTATGATATTATTGATAAAGTGATAAGTTTAACTTTAGATAATGCAAGTTCTAATAGTAAAGCTATAGATTTTTTTCAAAATAATTATCCTTTATATAACAATTTGAAGTTTTTTCACCAACGTTGTGCATGTCATGTTATTAATTTAATTGTGAAAAGTGGTATAAAAATAATTAAACAAAATATTGCTAGAATTAGGGAATGTTTAGCTTGGATTACTGGTAATAATAAAAGAAATGCTGAATTTCAAGAAGCTTGTATAAAATCAAATATGTCTCCTAGAACTTTTGCATTAGATATGCCTGTTAGATGGAATAGTACTTATTTAATGCTTGATTCATGTTTACCTTATACTAATATAATTAGTTATTTTGTAGCAAATAATAGAGGTCCTCATTATTTGGTAGAAAATGATTGGAAGATAGCTAAAGTATTTTATTCTTTTCTCAAATGTTTTTACCAATCCACTTTACAACTTTCTGTTATGTATTATCCTACTAGTCCATTGGTAATACATACAATTATAAAAATTTCGAAGTTATTTACAAAAAACAGAGACAATGAAATTTTACATGCACCAATAAAGGCAATGGAAATTTTTTTTTTGAAATATTGGGAACCCATTCCTTTTCTTTATTGTTTAGGTGCTATATTTGATCCTAGAATTAAATTAGCACGTTTAGAAAATGGTTTTGACAATTTAAGTGAAAATTTACAAACCGAATCATATGTCAATCAAATAGGAGAGGTAAAAAATAGTCTTTTCGAAGTATATTTCCAATATGAAAACAGGTATGGGAACCCGCAATCGCAAAGAGGCGAAATATCCAGAGAAGCTGTATGCAGAAGAAACAACAAATGAAGACTTATACTCTTGGAATGCACTGAATAGGCCGAAGAGGACCCGAATCCGAAGCACAGCCTCCTCTTTAGAAGCACCACCACCAACAACAACAACAACTAATATATTGTCCTCCATGGAGTCGCAGAGTAATGAACTTCAAAAATATTTGGCAACCCCCGAAATGTTTTCAACAGGTCACTTTGATATCTTAGAGTATTGGAGAGCCAGAAAATGTATTTTTCCGGTATTATCAAGACTTGCCTTGGATGTTTTCGCTGTTCTTGTCTCAACCGTCTCATCCGAACAAACATTTAGTGCAAGTGGAAGGATTTTAAATGAAAGGAGGACTAAACTTGGTCCAAAAATGATTGAAGTCCTCACATATCTTCGAGATTGGGAACGATCGCGCCATCAAGATCAATACGAGGTTATCGACAATACTTTAGTAGAATCATTTCAATTTTGTAATATAGATGATACAGATGAGGGAGGTCCTAGTGAACCACCCCCAAATTAGTTGTTTTGTAAAATGTAATTTGTAAATTAATTGTCAATCATTGCACTCTTTTTTCTTTACCAAGTTTTTCTCCCATTGGGTTTTTCTTGGTGAGGTTTTTAATGAGGCAATAATTGTTGTAATTTCTTATTTTATTTTTTGATAAATGAATAAGTCTAATTTTTCTTATATTACAATTTTATTGTATTAAAATTGAATTAATATTTGAAATGTTAACAAAAAAAAAAAAAAATTGAATTGAATTGAAGATCCAAAAACAACATCAGTTGATGTAAAATGTTATGAGTCAAATTACTCATCAAGATTAAGAAGATCCAAAGCTTTTGAAGCATCAACATAAGGACGAACATCCAGAGCTTCCAAAGCATGCTCTTATTGTTCTTCAAGAATATCACCAAGTTCTAGGTGTCCAGAGTCAAATGGCAAGTCAGTAGGTGTGCTGGCAAAAAGATATTTGGGAGTTGGAGTACATGGTAATCGAGAAGCTGCACATTTAGATAAATATTTTATTACTCTTACTCTATTAAATTACTTTAAATAAGATAGATGGATGAAGTTACGGCCTTGCGGGCGAGGGTCACCTACAACTCAAATGGAAACTATGGGAAACATTCTCGAATAAGATGGAATTTTGGAATAGATTTTTTCCAAAATCTTTGGTGAATCCCAAGAGTTTGGTAGTCACCTCGGTCCAAGGAAGCAAGATGGCCCAAGATGGAGTTTGTTTCTCCAAGACCAATCTGACCCAACTTGTGCATTTTAATTCTTTACTTGGAATTAATCTCATCACATGGGATAATACCCATGTGGAGTAGTTTGGGCAGCAAAAGAAGAGTCCAAGGAGAGATTATTTGGCCATGTGGAAGCATTGAATGCAAGGGAGACAAGAAAACATGGGGCTGCCACACTCTTTCCTGATTTGGCATAGACTAGGTTGAAAGGTTGGGCGGCTCATTGTCCCTTACCCGAAGAGGAAAGTCACATGATTCTTTGATTTCTCCTAGGATTGACTTCTTTTATTTTATATTATTCTTTGTTTGTATTTTCCTAGGTTATTTGAACACTTTTGAATTTCAAAATCTCCTTAGGCCGCCACATGTATGGTTGTTATTACCTAGGGTTGCTTTATGCCACATGGATGACTTAGATCTTTTGTAATTAGGGAAACTTTTGTAAGGCCTTATATAAGGTCCGAATTTTCCATGTAAAACTTAGATTTGATGAATGAAATTTGGTTGCTCTCAAGAGTATTCTTCTCCTTTATCCAACTTTTGCTAAGGGTTGGTAGTGGATCTCCTTGGTTGGTGGTGTAATCTTTAGGCCTTGGATTTTATCAACAATTATCTTCATTTTCATGTTGTGTATTGTTGTTTAGTTATAGTTGTTGGGTTGACTGAGATTGTGCATGGTGAATATAGTTTTGGCCAAAAATCCTTGGAGTTGTTTTGTGCAGTTGCGGCTTGGCTTGACATTATCTCACTCAAACTCATCACATACGGTTCAAGTGGTATCAAAGCTTGGGTTAGTGAGTGAGATTTCTATTTTTTTCTACTTGTTCATGTTGAAATTTATGTTAGTTGACTGGAATTTTTGAAACCTGTTGAGTTTGGCTTTTGTGTGTTCTTCTTTCACCTCCAGTGTGCAAACACATCTCCATACACCTATATTCGCCTTAAACACTTACCACATGTCCCAAAAACTTCACCATTTACCCACTTACAACCTGCAAACACTTCCCAAAAGAGACAAAGTTTCATTGAAACTTTGGTTCTCTTTCCCTAACACCACTTAGACCTCAAACACTCACCAAACACCACCTAAACTCTAACCACCCTAATGTCCAACAAAACCAGCTCTTCATCACCACCCCCACCTTGGGAATTTCCTAACCTTAGGATCCAGGAAGAGTTAAATGATCTTAAGGAGCAAGTAGGCACCATTGCCCGAATGCTTAGAGCTCAAGAGCTCAAGGTGAAGGAGAAGTTGCAAAAGAAATAGGCTTCTTCCATTGGACATAAAGGAATTGCTAATCATCATGCAGATTCTGACCTGAGCTCTCACCTTTCATCTCTTAATTTGGATGACAAAGATATTACAGAAGAAAGAGGCTTCAAAACGTTTCTCAACAATGTCCTGTAAAAAGAGTAAATGGTCTGTAAGAACAATTTGTATTAGAACCAGTCCTTGTATCAATTTCAATATGTAAGTGTGAAGACCAAAACGGTGCCGTGTCTCTTAACCAACACGCTGTCGTTTCAAGCATGAATCTGGACCAACAGTTTTGAGAAGATCCAACGGCTGTGCTTAGTCCATCCTGGTTAACAATATATAAGTGAACTTTTTCTCTTTAGTTTCAAGGGTTTTTGTTTTTCGATTGAAACAGGGTTAGGTATTTGCTCTGCTAGGGTTCATCCTTGGTTATGAAATCTTGGTTCTATGTAACGGGTTGAGTGATTGATTTGTCATTCTGTTTGAGAGGTTTTGTCTTTCGGTTGGCTGGGATTCTCAGTGTATAGTTTCCAGGGCTATTAGTTACCAGATAGGGTGATTTCAGGTTTGATTGAATTTTTCGATCTTGCGTCTATAATCTGTAAACTGCTTTCCTAATAGTGCAGTGGGCTTCGACGTTTCCGGAGCTCAACGTGGACGTAGCCTTCCCAATCTTGGAAAGGTGAACCACGGTAAAAATTGTGGTGTTCTTAATCTTTTGTGGATGCGTCTTATTTGGTTATAATATGTGGTTTGTGAGTGTGTTATTACAACATTGGTATCAGAGCGGTTTCACCTTAGAGCCTAGAGCGAGTCGTGAGATCCAAATTTGAGAAAATTAAATTCTAGGGTTTCATAGAAATTGGGGGTTTTCTAAAATTTTGAGTTCTAGGGTTCTTAGGAGTCTTTAGTATTTCTCCAAACCAGAAATAATCTAGAATCAACGCTGATTTCTGATTATGAGCACTACTAGTTCCACCCGCATGGAAATTGCACAGTACGATGGAAAAATTGACTTCAATTCTTGGAAGAAGAAAATGAAGGCCCTACTTTCACACAATAAGGTAGGGATTGCACTGAAAAAGGATGCTGAAAAGTGGTCAGCGGACAAGTTAAAAAGAAAGGCATAAATAGACAAGGAAGCGTAAAACTTGATTGTGATGAACTTGGCAGACAACGTGTTGAGGAAAGTGGAGAGATTGGAGGCTCCAATCGCACTTTGGGGTAAACTCGAAACTCTGTATGCTTTACAATCTGCACCAAATCTTGCTTTCTTGAAGGGTGCACTTTTTTCATATAGAATGGACAGTAGTAAATCAATAGAAGATAATATTGATGAATTCTTGAAAATGACCATAGTCCTAAAGGGTACTGACCAAGAATTAGGTGAAACGAGTTTAGCAATGATCCTGCTAAACTCACTGACTGAAGACTATCAAGTTGTTAAGAAAGCTTTATAGTATTCAGGCACAATCCCTAGTGTAGATCTCATAGTATCAGGACTAAAGGCTAGGGAATTGGAATTGAAGGTTCAGAAAAGAAGTGGCAATAATCTGTTTGTAAAAGGTAAACCTGATCTAGGTAGTTCCTCAAGTGGCAAGCCAAGAAACAATTGGTCTAAGGCTAAAAAAAAAGGAAAAGGGGCTAACAAGAAAGGGGAGACTAGAAAATGCTTTCAATGTAATAAGCCTGGTCATCTAAAAAAGAATTGCTATGATTGGATTAGGAAACAAAAATCAGTGAACACTGAGAGCAATGTTGCATGTATTGATAACAACATCACTGATCTAGAAGTTCTAACTGTGTCTAGAACAGATCAAACTCATGACTTGGTTTTAGACTCTGGATGCTCCTTCCATATAAGCCCTAACAGAGAGTGGTTTCAGGATTTTAGGGGTGGTGAATATGAAACTGTCTATATGGGTAACAATAACACTTGCAGAGTGTTAGGATTAGGAAACATTACCCTAAGGCTAGATGATGGAAAAATCATTGTGTTATCAAATGTTAGGTACATTCCTGAACTAAAGAGGAACCTAATATCCCTAGGTACCCTAGATGATTCAGGATGTAACTATAAGGCTGAAAGGGGTTGTATAAATGTGTTTAAGAATAACCATATTGTTCTAAGGGGGTTGAAGAAGAATGGGCTATACATTCTGTGTGGCAATTATTACTATAAGAATGGAAATAGTGCCTTGGTCTCCACAAATCTAAATGATACTAATAAGTGGCATTTGAGGTTAGGTCACATGAGTGAAAAGGGTATGAGTATTCTTAGACAACAGGGGTTATTTGGTAGAGATAAAATAATAACCCTAGATTTCTGTGAAACTTGTGTTTTAGGAAAACAACATAGAGGTAGTTTCACCAAAAGTATATACTTATCCCAAAACTGTTTAGATTATCTACATGCTGACCTTTGGGGGCCTGAAAGAATTAGATCTCATGGGGGGAATTCCTATTTCTTTTCTATTGTTGATGACGTCAGTAGAAAAGTTTGGGTATATCTACTAAAGTCTAAAGATGAGGCACTGTCCAAGTTCAAAACCTGGAAGACATTTGTGGAAAATCAGATTGATAGAAAAGTAAAGGCTTTAAGGACAGACAATGGTTTGGAATTCTGCAATATGGAGTTTGACAATTACTGTAGGGATCAAGGTATATTAAGGCATAGAATAGTTAGGAAAACCCCTCAACAAAATGGAGTTGCTGAGAGAATGAATCGAACCTTGTTAGAAAAGGTCAGGTGTCTCTTGTTCACCTCAGGTCTCCCAAAAACTTTTTGGGGAGAAGCTTTGACCACTGCTGCTTACTTAATAAACAGAAGCCCTAATAGCTCCATAGGATTCAATTGTCCTGAGTTAAAGTGGTCAGGAAGAGAATGAAACCTTAGCCATCTAAGAGTGTTTGGATGTGCTGCTTATGCACATACCAGTGATGGGAAATTAGAGCCCAGGTTCATAAAATGTCTATTTTTAGGATATCAGGAGGGCACTAAAGGTTACAGATTATGGGATAAGACTGCACCAGGGGTTAAGATTATTATTATCAAAGATGTGATTTTTAATGAAGGGGATTTCCCTTGCAAGTTTGCTAATGTTGATACAGAATCTCCAAGCAACAAGGTAGCACAACCAAGCACTACACCAATTGAGGTGGAGGCAACCATCAGGCAACCAGAGAATACCCACAGTAAAGAGTATCCTGCACCAGAAGCAAGAATTACACCTGATGAACCTGACCAAAATGAGGAGGAAACAGAAGAGGCCCAAGGCCCCCTGCAGGATGATTTGCAGGATTACCAACTGGCAAGGGTGGGACAGGACCAAGAGACATAAGGCCACCAGCTAGATACTCATTTGCAAAACTGGTCTATATAGCCCTAATGGCAGGAACTGAAATTCTGAGGACAGAACCAGAGTCATACTCCGAAGCAATCACCTCAAATGACAAGCATAAATGGTGGCAAGCAATGACAGAGGAAATGAACTCTCTACAGGTAAATGGGACTTGGTCCATAGTCCCTAAACCTAAACACCAGAAAATTATACAGTGTAAATGGTTGTATAAGATTAAAAAGAGTGTAGATACAAATGAACCACCTAGATACAAAGCTAGATTGGTGGCCAAGGGGTTCACCCAAAGGGAGGGCATAGACTTCAATGAAGTTTTCTCTCTCGTTGTCAAATATAAAACCATTAGAATGATGCTGTATGTAGTAGCTAACCAAGACTTAGAGTTAAAGCAACTTGATGTGAAAACAACATTCCTTCATGGGGATTTAGAAGAACAAATTTACATGGCCCAACCAATAGGTTTGTAGACCGCCTTAGACCTGACCATGTATGCAGATTGCATAAGTCCTTGTATGGACTTAAACAGTCACCCAGACAGTGGTATAAAAGGTTTGATACCTTTATACTTAACTTAGGATTCACTAGGAGCAAATATGATAACTGTTTTTACTTTGCCTTGAAAGATGCCATGCCTATTTACTTGTTGCTTTATGTTGATGATATGCTCCTGATTAGTAAATCAAAATCAAAGATAATTGAACTAAAATCTAGACTTAGTTCTGAATTTGATATGAAAGACCTAGGAGTGGCTAAGAAAATATTGGGAATGATGATAAACAGAGACAGAACCAGGAATACCCTAAAGGTTCATCAAACAGCATACCTACAGAAGCTAGTTTCCAAATTTGGAATGTCTGATTGTAAGCCTGTAACAATGCCTCTTGCAAATCATTTTATTCTGTCTAAGTCCCAATGTCCAAAGAACTCTACTGAAACCATAAAAATGGAGACTATCCCTTATTCAAATGTGATAGGGTTTGTGATGTATGCAATGATTAGCACCATACCAGATTTAGCTTTTGCAATTTCTTTACTGAGTAGGTTCATGTCAAATCTAGGAAGTGATCACTGATCTGCATTGAAATGGGTACTCAGATATATAAACTGTACTGCATGTATAGGCTTACAATATTGTAAAAGAACATCTACACTTGATCTTATAGGGTTTGTGGATTCAGACTTTGCAGGTGACAGGGATAGCAGGAAGTCAACCACAGCCCACTGCTTCACCCTTGGAGGAAATTGCATCAGCTGGAAATCACAACTCCAGCCTCTAGTTGCCCTATCAACAACTGAAACAGAGTATGTGGCACTAGCAAATGGCTTCAAGGAGGCTGTATGGATGCAAGGATTATTGACAGAATCTGAATTGACTGATAGCAAAGTGACTATCTTCTCAGATAGTCAAAGTGTCATACTGTTAAGTAAAAATCCTATCTACCATGAGAGAACGAAACATGTGGACGTGAGATTTCACTTCATCAGAGACCTAATTACCAAAGGGCAGATTGAGTTAAAGAAAGTTCCCACTGAACAGAATCCAGCAGATATGGGAACCAAAATTGTCAGTCCAGCCAAGTTCAAGCATTGCATGAACTTGTTATTCCTGAAATAATCAAAGCATCACCAAAGCTATGAGGAAATAAGTTGAGGCAAACTGCACTAGAAAGGGAAGTCAGTAAGAGAGTGGGTTTTATGTCTTCAAGGTGGAGATTGTAAGTGTGAAGACCAAAACGGTGCCGTGTCTCTTAACCAACACGCTGTCGTTTCAAGCATGAATCTGGACCATCAGTTTTGAGAAGATCCAACGGTTGTGCTTAGTCCATCCTGGTCAATGATATATAAGTGAACTTTTTCTCTTTAGTTTCAAGGGTTTTTGTTTTTCGATTGAAACAGGGTTAGGTATTTGCTCTACTAGGGTTCATCCTTGGTTCTGAAATCTTGGTTCTGTGTAACGGGTTGAGTGATTGATTTGTCATCCTGTTTGAGGGGTTTTGTCTCTCGGTTGGCTGGGATTCTCGGTATAGTTTTCGTTTCTATTGATTGGACCTGATAAGGTGATTTCTTTGGGTTTGATCGAATCTTTCGATCTTGCGTGCATGTCATGCTTGCTTTCCTAATAGTGCAGTGGGCTTCGATGTTTCCAGAGCTCAACGTGAACGTAGCCTTCCCAATCTTGGAAAGGTGAACTACGGTAAAAATTGTGGTGTTCTTAATCTTTTGTGGATGCGTCTTATTTGGTTATAATATGTGGTTTGTGAGTGTGTTATTACAACACAATATATCTTCTTGTTACTTGACTACCACTCTGGTTATAAAACAAGTTTTCTTAGCTTCAATTGAATTTGCAGGCCATTGCTCTGAATGATTAACAAGAAACAGTTGATGTTGGCATAATTTTTACAGAAACTTCTTGTTGTAAAACTTGTTTTAATTACAAGATTAACTAAATAATAATTAAATCATGTTTCTAGGACTATCATCCAAATTCTAACCAATCATTGTGATCCTGTTTTAATTCAAAACATATCTATTCAATTTGAAAGAACACAAATCTTATAAATAGAATTGCAGGTTCATTCCTTTGATGTGGGATGTGATGATTAAATTAAATAAAAATTTCTGATGCTAATGAAGTGTAAATGACCACTTTACCCTTTGACCACTGCATTAAATGATTTTATGTTAATTTAAGGGTAGAATTGGAATTGATGAAAGTAGAGTGAACTTGTTCGTTCGCGAAACCTTGGGTGGGTAAAGTTGTTTGACTCAATTTTACCCTAACACCTAATTTTCATATTTGCTGCTGCCGAGTGCCGACTGTGAAGAAACAACAAACCTGAGAAAAAAGTCCAGTTCAACTGTGAAGAAACATAAACATCTCATGGCTTCACGTATTTGCTTCTCTCTACATCATCTTCTCCACTCTTCTCCACTTTTCATTCCTTGTTTTAAGTCAAACCCATTTACACTTTCAAAAATTTCAGAACTTTCTCCTTTTCATTCTTCTTTCTCAACATTGAACAGTACTTGTCAAATCAAGCTCGAGCATCTACCAGGAGATTCTGCTGAAGGTAAACTTATCCTTCTCTGTCTCTTCGTTCTTCTTTTTAACTTTATTTTCACTTTCATATGTCTTTAAACATAGGATTTTGGAGCTTTTTGCTTGAGTTTTGTTCAGTGTTAGAGCTCTTACTGTTGTTGAGATTCGCATTTACTTTGATTTAATTAACAGTTCATTAAGAATAATTTGATTTTGGAGCCTATTTAGTGTTCTATTTCTTCTGTAGCTCAATTTCAGGGATGGACAAGGGAAATTTTGATTGTTTCAGGTGTTTTTTCTTTTGATGAATTTGTCTAGATGAGTAAAGGAATGTAACTATGAAGGCCTGTTTCTTCAGGAACCCTTTGCATTATTGAACCGTTTGAGATTCTTTATTCATACAAATAAGGTTCTATCTTAAAAAAATAAAAAAATAAAATAAAATTTGAAGAAGGGAAACATTAGGAGCTAATTTTTTTTTTTTTTAATATCTAAAATCGGCTTTCCAAGCTGGTAATTTGGTTCGGTTTAAAACCGGTTCAAGCACAAATCTGTTCAGTCTCGGTTTGGATTTCTGCTTGAACTGGTTTTCCGGACTGGTTTGGAAAGTGACCAAACCGGTTCGTTAACCGGCTTTTCCACCCCTAATTGGAATGATGCAGGTCTTGAAGAATTACGGAAAGAAGCGCAACACCGCTGGTTTAAAGCAGCTGAAATACATGATATGTTTGCCAAGTATGAACGGCATGATATAGTTATCGCTGAACGACAAGAAAGGCCTCCAAGTAAGATGAATTGAACATCTTAATTGTTTGTTTTTAGATTTTGTTTTATCAACTTATAATTATGCATATTGGTTTCTAATTTCAGGTGGTTCATTCTTTGCAATAAAGCGGCACATGATGAGAGACTTTAAAAAAGATGGCCATAACTGGACTAAGAAAAAGAATGGAAAGACTGTGCAGGAAGCGAATAGGATTCTCAAAGTACTATTATTGATTTAATATGTATAAGAACACAGATTTGTAAATTTTATATTCAGTGTTGTCAACTAAGTATATTAACAAGTGTGTATTCTTTCAGGTTGGAAATGTTAAGATGTTGCGGTGCTTCTATGTCCATGGACAAGATAATGACAATTTTCAAAGACGCATTTATTATATGCTTCAGTGAGTCTTTTTAAAATTTGGTTTCTTGTTCTTAATCGACATTAGCAGTTGTTGATTTATATGTATATTTGCTCCCTGAATTCTATTGCAGGGGACCTGTAGACATCGCTCTTTTTCACTACCTAGAAGTAAAGGTTAGCTATCCTATTATCTCTTTGTATGCTTATGTTCAGTCTGTCATCTGTAAACTTTATGAAGAATTTACTCTTCCCCTGCTTACAATTGTACTTCTCTACAAGTTATAGTTATCCAATTGTTTTCATTTAATTGGTAAACTAAAGGATGAGAGAAAGAAAGAAAGAAACATAAGCCATAGCCGTCAAGATTTTGATGCTATCTAAAACTCATAGCCTATGATCCTCGCAAACTCTTCCACACAGAGCCATATTTTGAATATAATTATTTTTTTTTTCCCTGAAATTATCAGAGAAATCGGACAAGATGTGAACGAGAGAAGAAGGACATATTGGATGTCATTAATAGACGTCGTGTGATTGTCCGACCGACTATGGAGTGGCAGGTATAAAATTAA
Source organism: Pistacia atlantica (assembly GCA_026229545.1). Taxonomy (NCBI): domain Eukaryota; kingdom Viridiplantae; phylum Streptophyta; class Magnoliopsida; order Sapindales; family Anacardiaceae; genus Pistacia; species Pistacia atlantica. The sequence continues at coordinate 413,340 of CM047901.1, read as the reverse complement.
TTGTAGAGCTTGTATGCTTATTGTTTTATCTCTAATTCAGTCCATTAAAGGTTTTATTCCATAAGATTTGTGGGATTATGTTTTTGGAATTAAATCCTGGACTTCCCATTGCTGGTGATAAGACCATACTTTTGAACGAAAATTTACCAGCTATAACATATTAACTATACTTCCTTTCTTAAGTAACAACTTACTGTTACATTCACTTAACAGTAATATTTTTAAATCATTTAATATACATAATTCGATTATATGACAAATGCCACCTGTTTTTTGTTGTTGTAGGAGAAAAGATAAAATAAGGGTATATTAGTGATTAATCATTGTACTAATAATAATGGTATAACTATTTTTTCCCGAAACCATAAGGGTGTAATTGTTTCATTCTGAAACTGATGAGTCTCCTATATTTTATAATTTATAGTGGAACATAAACAATAAGACACAAGGATTGGAAGAAAGTAAAAACTTGTCAATAATGATTTTACACTCACCTTTCATAGCACAGCAAATTATCACAAGATCTATAATTCATCCAAGAAAAGTTACATGGCCGCCGCCTGACGCCGCGTGCTCTACTACTTTATCTTCAAGATAATGACGAATTTCTTGATGTCCAGCGGCAAAAGCCAAGTAAGCAGGTGTGTTGTCGGCTGGACAATTGAGGGTCGTGATTTGTTTGATAATGTATGAACTTGAGGTGAATGTTTTGGCTTTGGGTTATGTTATGGCGGAGACAAGACAAGATTTATTTATGTTATTTATTCTTCAGAATCTGAATTCACGAGTAATATGTATGAATGAGACAGTTCCAGGAAAAATTGAAGAAAATCATTAATTAAAGAGTTGAATATGACTCTGGAATATATAAAAGCATGATTGGGTCAAAACTCAAAATCAACAACACCACTACCGTTTAGGATTTGGATTAAATTTGTTTAATACAAGTCAAGCCAGATTTCAATAATTAATCTACCGCACGCAATCAAAGTAACAAAAACTTGAAAATAATTATTATAGACTCAATAAAAGCATTTTTAAAAGACTCTTTATATGATCTAAATTCTTTATTATAAAGAGTCTATTCATACAAACAAGAGTTTAACAGGCTCTTTATTTTTAAAATATAAATTAGAGATTGAGTTTGACTCTTTACATTTAGAGAGTCAAATTTCACTCTTTATCTTAATTTTAATTAATAAACTACAAGTTTTTATGCATTTTATTTATTAATTCTCTTTCCCATTAAGTCTTTTTCTTGAAAATAAAGAGCATCTTCATTAAATTTAAAGAGTCTATTGGATTTGAATAAAAATTGTGTTCTTTATATTTAAAATGAATGAAAATGTTATTTATTTATATGAAAGATATTTTGCAAAATAAACAACACCATTGGAGATGCTCTAAGGCAAATAAAAAATTGCCTCAAGAGAAAAGAGTTAGCATTGGACCAGCTCAGCTCTCCACAATTAAGTACTTAATCGGTTAAAATTTAATTGATTTTTAGGGAAATATTTTCAAAAGAGAGAATAACTCTTCAAGCCACTACTGCCAAATAGGGCTTGTTTTTCGACAACACTCCTCATCACCACGAAAACACTCTCTTTAGCCTCTTGACCAAAATCTATCTCACTCTTTCCTTGTTAGCCTCCCCAATCATCGAAGACATTGAGCTTTTTCCAACAATATTGTTTTGCGATTTCTAATCGATTCACTCATCGAAAATCGCAGCCGTTGCCAACATTGAACTCATCGGCCATTTCTTTTCAAAAACCCTAACATTCTAGCCTTCAATTGTTCATGGATTAATGTCCTAATTTCTAGGGTTTTCAATTAATATGAAAAGTTGTAACCCTGACCTAGTGAAGGCTCTAGGTCTCGGTTTGATTGGCCGGGTCGGGCTTTAAAACACTGTTTTAGAGTAAACAAATATTATATAGGCTTTTCTTGTCGTTGAAAGGCAATAATTGGCTGATTAATTTAATTTATGTATTGTGATATTAATTAAGTTAATTAATAGCTTTTGATTTATATATACTTAATTAGATAGATTATATGCTCTCAAAGAAGGCTAGTTAATTCTTACAAACAAAACAAGACAAGATTGATTTATGTTATTTACTTGCATGACAATAATATGTATTTATTTAAATTAAATTAATTGAAAAAAAGCATTAATTAAATATTTGAGTCCCATGTTCTATTATTATGCAATTGAGATTTGTTATGCGAATTAGCCTAAAATGCAACTAATTAATCACACACACACACACACAAAGAATCAACACGGGAATTTTACTGTGGTTCACCTTTTCAAGAATTGGAAAGGCTACATCCACATCGAGCTCCGAAAACAGAGGAAGCTCACTGCACTATTACGAACAGAGTTTACAAATTACAGAAACACCAGATCAATCACTCTCAAGAAACCCCTTAATGTCTCTTAATCCCACAACCACTAACCTAGAGAAACTAATCCAAGAATCCTTAGCCCTTGAGAGAACACTAACCCTCACTGAATGGTTAACGCTAACCACTCACCAAGTTCTAGAGATTTGATTAAGAACACCCAAAAAACCCTAGCAAAGCTTTTTCTTCACACAAAGAAAAATTCTTGATCGATCTGATGAGGCTGACTTTGGAATGCTTAAATACCGTTGACCAAGTCAGGAGAGATTGCAGTCGTTGGATCAAAACACAATGAAGGGACAGGATTCAACCACATAGCACTGAAACAACAACATCTTACTTATTTTGAATACGACATCGTTTCAATCTTCACATTTACAATCTCCACCTTGAAGACTTGAAACTAACTCATTTCTTGACTCTACTCAGTGTAGCTCACTCCAGTTTGATTCCCTCATAGCTCCGTTGCTTTAGCTCACTTCACAAACAATAAGTTCAAGCAATGCTTCAACTTGGCAGGTGTAACTACTTTAGTTCCCATGTTTGCTGGATTGTCTTCAGTAGGGATCTTTTTCAGCTTAATTAACCCTTGAATAATCATGTCTCTAACAAAGTGGAATCTAACATCCACATGTTTTGTTCTTTCATGGTAAACAAGGTTTTTACTCAGATGAATTGCACATTGACTATCTGAGTAAATAGTCACCCTGCAACCAGTTAGCCCAGTTTCTGACAGTATCCCTTGCAACCATACCACATATTCAACTTCAATTGTTGAGAAGGCTACCAAAGGTTCAAGTTGGGATTTCTAGCTAATACAGTTTCCACCAAGAGTAAAGTAATAGACTGTAGTTGATTTTTGCAATCACCCGAACAATCTTGTATGTGTTAGTTGTACAATCAAATCCCATTCCATACCATAACATCTTCTCTGGAGTAATCTTCCATAATTCTAAAGTTGGCCTAGGTAGCTCCAAAACTTCGCCCCTAAGAGGATTCAATAAATAGACTACTTCATGTTGTCAATGAACTTGTACATCTCAAATGCATAATAAACCATATGCAACAAAGCAAAGTAAATACATATTCTCCTCGGAAAATTCTAGGATAGGAATTTCACTTATCTTTATTACATTATTAGCTTCGTCATATCATGGGAATGCAATTTTTTCATTGACATCAAATCGAAAGGAGTATACAAAATTTCAGATTCTTCAACATATGCCTATTCGTGCATGATAATAAAAGAAACATTGTCAATAGTTTTGCAACACATCGAAAATGTAAAAGTGATTTTACGGGCAATCTCAGAAGGATATCGTGGATGATATCAATGGGAATATTCTTTCTGGAATTACTTATGCAGTTTATGATTTCCATAAACTAAATCTGAAAATGTCCATGGATTATATGGTGAGCATCTAACTATAAGCAAGACTAACTTTTAAATTCACTTGACCAAAATATATAATAAAGTCATGAGGGACTAAAAGACAATTGTATAGGATTAACACATTAAGTGAAAAACTAACCAATCAACCAAGAAAACTCAAGTCTTAATCGACAATGCCCAGCGTCCCTAAAGTAACAGTGAAGTTCATATAGTAATTAGATAAATAAACAACATAAACATTAAGCAGAAAATTAATTATTATATTTGAAAACTTAGATATAAACAAGAACTAAGCCAAAAGAAAAGAATTTGTATGAACTTAACATGAGTTTTGGTGCTTATTTGTAGTAGAACACAATGAACCCTAAGAACATACCACCAAACACAAATAGAGATATATTCATACTAAAAGTCTTAAATTTATAGTTAAGACTCAAAAGAAGATTTTATCTTATATGGAGAAGATTTCTTTCTCTGAAATAGTTTTTCCTTTTCCATTTTTCCTTTTTTTTTTTTTTTTTTTTTTTTTTTGGTTTCCTTGTCAATAAAAGTGGTATTCTTAAATAAGAAAATTAAAATAAGAGCCTAATTTTGAAGCCCAACTTTAAGCCCATATAAGTTTGTTTCTTAATATTAAAGCCCATTTTTATTATTGAGCCTTAGAGGCAAATAAAAAATTGCCCCAAGATTTAGGATTGGGCCAGCTTAGCCCAACTCATGAGTTCCTCCACAATAAGGTTACTAAAAATCTAATTGATTTTTATGGAAATATTAAAAGAAAAAGAAAAAGCATTTTGATTTTAATTTGAATTTAGTTTTTAGTAAATATTTTAAATATAATTTTTAATTATGTGTTCTGTGGGGTTTATGTTTAGGGAATTTCCCTTTTCTGTTGATCGATTGAGATTCATGTTTGTGTCATGAATTTAAATAAATCTTGAATTTTTTACTTAAAGTTTATGTCTTTTAGGTATTCATTTTTATGGAAGTAAGAGAAAAATTGACTCTTTAGATGTTTAAGGCAGTTATTTTGGTAGCATTACAGTTGAAAGTCTCCATAAACGATCATGTCTAAAATATTTCCGTCCAAATTATAATCCCAGCTATTTAAGTGAAGTGCTTCAATTTAGCTATTTAAGAAAGCAATGGTTAGTTGTTGACTTTTCTTTGCAATATTTCAATGATTATAACATGGTAGAAAGTGAGCAATTAGATTTAGAATTGATCGGTTCCTAAGATTTGGAACCGGAACCTGAAACATAGGTTTCGGTTTTGATTCCGAGTACCTAGATTAATTTCAATTATCTCCTTATTTTCTAATAAAATGACAAATACACCCTCACCAGTTTACAAAAAAATACAATTTAAACCCGGTTCCTACCCGAACCCGAGAATTCTTGATTCCAATTTAAATTACTGTGATCCCATCCTCCAATTTAAATTACTGTGATCCCCTCCCTGGTTCTTGCAATATAAATTAATGTCAAATCAATTTTGGGAAAAATCTTGCGTGTGATGGACATGTGTGTGGTTGTTATTTTTTATTTTATTTATTTTTATCTTATTTTAAACAGTAATAAAGTGATTGTAGTTGGGGTATTTGAGACTATTATTTTTGTATTGAGAATTCTTTTAAGTATTAAAACCATGTACTTCTTTTCAAAAGTATTAAAATCTTATATTATTTAGTTCTATTTTAGGGTGTAAAATGAAAACTAGTCTGAAAATGAGAAATGTCTTACAAAATAGTCTAAACTCAATTTTCATCAAATTTTGAAAGTAAAAAAGGCCCGAATACACATTTCTTTTAACTTCTTCAAAACTTACACAAATATACGTGTAGAAAACATGGTAATTGTGGTTTTTGATGTAGATGGGTGGTTAATGTTGGTTGTTTGGTTAATTTTTTTTTTTTTTTTCTTTGGCAATATTGAAAATCGAAGGGACTTCGATGTTGTTAACAAAACCTAGGATAACCTCTCGGTGGGTATCGATGTGTATTGGTGTGTAGAGGTATCATTCATTATTAGTGACTTATAGGAAGCGTTTTGTTTAGGGAATGTTGGATTATTGGGAATATTGGATTACTAGAATCTTATATTACCTTGAAGATTACTGGAAATCTTTAAGAAAATGTATTTGGTTAGTTGGTGGGTATGTTATAGTAATATGTTTGGCTAGGGAAAATAAATTGGTGGGTATGTTATTTAAATTACTAAATTACCCTCTTTTTAAATATTATTTTTATTATTATTTTTTGAATAATTTCTTTTAACCCTCAATATTTCAAATTTACCTAAAACACCCTCGCTTATATAAAACTTTAATTTATGACAAAATCACCCCCACCCTTGCCGCCACCGCAAACCACCGTCGGAAGTCTTCGAAAGTCGCCGTGAGTAGCTTACCGTGACCACGAGACTCCGATATAACCGTTTTAGATATGGCTGTTTCTGGCCATATATGGTCGAAAACGGCCATATTGAAGCCTCCCAGCTAATTTTGGTCATTTTCAGGGACTCCAACGACTTTCTGGCGGCGGTCCATGGTGGTTGGCCCATTGTCGGTGGTGGTGGCTGGTTGGCGGTGGTGGTCTATAATTTGTTTTAAACATAATGGCATTATTGTTCAAAAACTTAATTAAACAAAGGTAAAATTGAAATGGCATATTAATGTAAATTTATTTTAAAATAGGAACATTATTGTCCAAAATTTTTATTAATAAGAAATAGAATTATAACAAAAATAAGATTACCTTGGTAATCTTACAATACTTAAGAAAATGGAGATAATCAGATTACCTCCAATATTACCAACAGTAATAACTATTGCCAATGCAAGATTACCGGAATCTTATATTACTTGACAATCAAACATGGTAATCAAATAATATAAGACGATATAACCCCAATAATCTCCTATTATCCGCAACCAAACACCCTTATAAAGGTATTAGTCATTTATTGTAAACTCAAATCTTACAATAAATGGGCTTTTAAGATTAAGAAGCAAACAAGTATAGGCTTAGGAAACAAACAAATAAAGCCTTACAATTGGGCTACAGTATAATAAATTGGAAACAAACAGACATGGACTTGGAATTGAGGTACAGCATAATAAATGGGCTTTAATATTAGGAAACAAACTAACATGGGTTTAGAATTGAGCTATAGTACAATAAATGTGTTTCAATATTAAGAAACAAACTGATATCGACTTAAAATTGGGCTTTATAATTAGACTATTATTCTAATTTCCAGAACCTATAAATCAATTCAAGCTTTGAACTTGGCACAAGTGATATTGATGATTGATGGAACATAAATAATAAGACGCAGGGATTGATAACATACTTGGATTGAAGCACATACTTGCATTAACATTGGAACATTGGAGTCGTATCTTTAATTGATAGTCTTTTTTTTTTTTTTTTTAATTAATTTATTTTATTTTCAAAATGTTCCAATAAGCTGAAGCTTTGCAACTCACTAACAATATATTTTCGAGGTAAATTTCATCAATATTTATCTTAATCTTTGGTGGGTATTGTTTTAATTGATCTTTCATTCTGTCCCTAGTTAGAATACTGAAATTTAGAATCTTTGTACTAGACTGTGAGTTTTAGACAAAAGACAAGACGTTCTACCCAGGAACAGAAACAAAGCTTGGCTATTTTTAGGTTGAAGGAGGAGTTGGTTCAAGTTGTGCATGATAATTAGGTTCTGGTTGTGATTGGTGAAACAGGTTCTAGGAAAACAAAGCTTGCCTGTTTTCAGGTTGAAGGAGGAGTTGGTTCAAGCTGTGCATGATAATCAGGTTCTAGTTGTGATTGGTGAAACAGGTTCTGGGAAAACAAAGCTTGCCTGTTTTCAGGTTGAAGGTTCACTTTTCCGGAGGGTCGCTGCCACACGACGGGGTGGTGTTGTAGTGGGTGAAGACTAAGTTTGAGGTGGGCTTTGAGAGACTGAAGTTCCCCGGCTGGTTTACCGGTGAGTTTAGATTGGTTTCTGGAAAAGAAAGGTGAGAAGATTGGCAGGGAAATATTTGTTCTAGAATTACCCATCTTTGGGGTTGGGAATTTGTTATTCTAACCCTCAAACGCTCTTTGGTTTCAAACTAAATCCAATTGAATGAGTACTTTGCATATCTTGCCAATAGATTAATAAATTGATCTTAATTAAACTTAATGAATATATAACTGTCTTTGTAACACAATCAACATCAATACTATTACATTGAAATTCTAGATTACAAAATTCATGATTTGCTGTTGATTTTGGAATTTGCTTACGGAAGTTAACGCATCATTTGGAATGTGAAATTTGGCATAAGTAATAGAAACAAATAGTATTACTCATAAAACATTAACAATCTCTTTCAGCTTGATAACATTTTCAAGATGAACTTCTTCAAAATCTTAATTTCACGAATGGCAGTGATAGGGAACTACAAAATTAACAAAAAAAGTGTCAGACAAATTATAGAATCAAATGCATATCTGTTTCTCTCTGTAATTAGTAGTATTGTACGCATGGTGAAACATCTAACTTTTATCGAAATATCAAACAAAATTTTAACTAACTACCATCTGCCTGAAAATAAAAGCGCATATTAACCTAAAAAGAAACATACCCCTTCTTTGTCATTATCCATACGTATCTTTTTCAAAGCAACAATCTCCCCAGTCTTGATTTCTCTAGCCATGAACACTTGTCTGCAAAACAAAACCATAAGCCCTAATGATAAAATATCAATAACCCAGAAAGAAATCACACTACTATCTCCATACTCCACTACACTTAACAAATACTTCATTCCATCATAAGCTAAAGACCCAAAAGGAATAAAATTTAGGTTTAAAAAACCCACAAAATTTTATTTTGATATTGCCTCAATCGTCTAAAGAGTCAATTTTCTCTTACTTACATAAACTTTAAGTAAAAAAATCGATATTCTTATGCCTCAAAAGTCACGCTTATGTCAGCCTAATAAATATCTTCTTGTACCAGCTGCCAAACCCATATCTGCAAAGATATTCATACCAACCATATCTCATTTCAATAGATGAATGGACGAGAACCTTCCATGTGTCAAGGCAACTTGCAAAACACTCATTACATTTGAGTGCAAGGGTGTATAAATTGGCACTCCTCTTCCCAAAGAAAGAGGCTGGGCATATGAGAGCTAACCATAGATAAGAGCTCAATTCTTTCTCTCTGTAAACACTGTATTTCTTCATCTTTGTATGCCTTCTGGGCAATATCATATAAATAGTCAGAGATTAATAAAATAACAATGGATATAGGAGTTGCTTGTTTGAGCATCCGAACCACCATAAAAACCTCTCTTGTTAGCCTATTATTTATGTTTTCTGCAACATATATAATCTCAGCTCCATATTCAAATCTCATGGATCCATCACGTGTGATTCCTAAGTCCGCTTAGCACTTCTTACGTGCGAATTGTTGGCGTCCAAAATCAAACGTCAAGCGGAGCCCATGAGTCCGCTCAAACTCGTGTCCAAGTTCCCTGATGGCTTGCTTAGATCTCAAACCTGCGTCAAAATTCTCTAATCACGTGGCCAGATCGTAGATTGCACACGTTAGAATTCTCCAACCGCGTGGCCATATCGCGCGCCGATCGCGCGCACGCCTAGGTTGTTTTGATCTTCAGCTTTAGATCGCTGATCTTTAGCTCCAAATCGTGTGTTCAATATCGTTGAGATCACGCGTTCAGATCTCTTAGATCGCATGGCCAGATCGTTGATCTTTAGCTCCAAATCGCGCGTTCAAGATCGTTGAGATGACGCGTTCAAATCTCTCAAATTGCGTGGCCAGATCGCTGATCGCACGTATAAGATCGTTGAGATCAAGCGTTCAAATCGCTTAAATCGCGTGGCTAAATCGCTGATCGCACGCTCAGATAGCGCGTTCAAGATTGTTGAGATCACGCATTTAGATCTCTTACATCGCATGACCAGATCGCTGATCGCACACTCAAATCACCCAAGTCGCGTTTTAAGATCTTGGATAAGAAATTCTACACTATTGTATTTTTGAAATATATTCCAAAAAAATTATAAAAAATTAGAGCCTTTTTTACCCTATTTTCTAGGGGCCCTAAGCAGGTGGCTCACCTGCCTACTCCTTGGGCCGGCCTTGCTAGGTATTCTTTAAACTTCCCATGTGATAATTGATATTTGGTACATGTAAATTCTTAAGATAGTCTTTAATAACATTTCAGCATGGTACATAAATATTCAGTTTAAATATCACCAATTTTATTAATGGTTAAAGAAATATAAAAGAGAAAAATATTCTCATGCATGAGTACCTTCTTTTTGGTAGCGTTGACATAGTATTTCCGTAGTATTTTAGAAATTTTTTTTTTTTTTTTTTTTTAACATGAAATCGGAAGTATGCGGAAGAGATTTGAGATATAACAGGGCTCTAGCACAGAGCCCATTACTATTTGGGCCGAAAGCCAATTTGGTAAAGAGGCTTATCTATCTAAAATGAAGCCCAAAACGTTCTCACCAGGAATTTTCTAAAGCTGTTTTTATCTGTTTGGATTTGTACATATTACAACTCACAAATGGGTTCCTTCGTCTGTTGTTGAACTATTTTAATTTCTATTTAAATATTCAAGTTGGTACATCACATCTTGGTCAAGATCTATCAAACCTCATTTCACAACTTTGATAATTTTTTGTCTGTCCTTTATTATTTTTTATTCTCTCTAATTTTAATTATCATCAATCTAAAATAGTAGAATTATTTAGCTATTTAATGCATTTATTTTATTTTGGTTTTAGCATACACAAGTTGCTGCTATCTTGGATTTTCTTCGTCAATTTTTCTGGATCTAGCTTGGAAGACAAATAATTTATTTTCATCTAGCGAGGAAGGGAATTTGGTGTGTTGATTTTACTATGACTATTAGGAAATTTCCACCACTAAGAAAAGGATAAAAAGATCAGATTTGATGGGAGTTAGGTAATCAATTTTACGTCAAAATGCTTTCCCGAAGCAACTCTGCTAAACATTGACATGGGTATCAAGTATGAACCCAACTTGTTCTTGGTTCGGTTTTTTTTTTTTTTTTTTTTTTTTGGTGGATTCCTTTCTTGTCTATGTTTATTCTCTCTCTCTCTCTCTCTCTCTATTTAATGATAATGATAGGATTGATCATGGTATTGTTTTGAATTAAATACATTTATTGATATAGGATATTACTGAACTTTCCAACAAACATTTGTTCAATATGCTTGTTAAATGAATTAATAGTGGGTTATGCATACTCTCTTCATATGTAACGGAATGCAAATTCTTCATTGAATTCGAAAAAAAAGGGAATAAACAGAATGTCAAGTGCTTCAATACATGTTGATTCTTTTATATCAGCAAAAGAAACGTTGTCAATAATGTTGCAACACATCTTATAATATCATTATTATATATTATAAAATGTGTTGCATATAAAATCAAGCCACTTGCATAGAATTATATACAAGACATCCTTCCCATAACTTATCTCAACATTCATATCCCTTCTAATGTATCAAACATGTACATGTGATATTGATACATAAATAAATTGATGATACATTGAATGACTTAACATTGTTTATATGATAGACACATCATTTGGAATATGAAATTTGGGATGAGTATTGGAAACCAATATTATTACACTATTACTCATAAAACATTGAGCAAGTAAATCTAGATGAAAAAAAAAAAAAAAATCAATGAAGAGAAACAATATTTAAATAAAAATTCTCATAACCATCGAAGAAAAACATAGATGCAACGAGTTATTTTGAGAAAGTTATAAGAATGATTTGCAACAAGGTTGTCAAAGTTTCTAAGACAAACAACACTTCTTGTATAACTGTAGACATCCGTCTCGTCATTTGTATAATCCTCTTGTAGAATCCAAATCCATTTATTAATGTAATAAAGAATGAGTATGGTGAAGAAGTTGTTAATGCTGTGACCAATGCCTTGACCGAAATGAATACATACAACCCAAGTGGCAGATTCCCGGTGCCAGAGCTATAGAATTCCTGCGAAAATAGAAAGGCAACCTTGAAAGAGGCAAGGGAATAACACATTTATTGAAACAGTGGAAAGGGAATAAACGAAAAAGAAACTGAAGCTGAGGGTATATCAGCTGACTTTAACTCCTTCAGAGAATATGCATTTCTGATACATTTTCACACTTTAATGGTAGGATTAGTCAGAATTGTGGAATTGGTTCTTCGTTGACCATGTAGTTTTATTTGAACCAGCGATTTGGCAGCTTGATTTTTAATTTAGATATGCTTCCTAAATGACAGTTATATTTGAAGTTTAATTGTTGGGATTGTGGTTGAGTTAAATAGATAGTTAAAAAGTACAGATACAGCAATTATTATTGTTACAGTCATAATTCCCATTACCTCTTTTTTTTTTTTTTTTAGAGTGTGTGTTTTCAGGATTTGGGAAAAATGACCTCTTTTGAATTCTGACATAGTGTGAATGTGGGCTTGTGAATTTCAATTATGCAGTAACTTAAAATATTACTCAATGGTCCATGGGTTGTACATTTCAGAAGTTTGAATTGCTATAGCTTTTGTTAGATTTCATCAAGTAATGATTTTAGAAAACCATTTTGTCGGATTCAGTTTTTGAAGGTTTTAAAATGCATTTGGGAACTATAGAGTCGATACCATTTAATATGTGCACCATAAATTTGGCAATTGAGCATTACATATTTACATATTCACACCCATCAGGACTAAACAGACGGCTCCCTTTCCTAATATACACCACACCAGCTTGGCTACTTGGTAAGCAAAATCAAATATAAAATTTTCAAAGTTGTAGTTTACAGTAATTCTGTATTAAAATTGTGGTGGAGAATCAATACATTAACTGCCTATCCAATTCAATGAAATAATTACTTTTTTATTCAACTCAAAATTCAATCTTATTCTATTAAACTCAAAACATTTAACAATAACTTTTCTCAATAAAAGTTTATAAATTAACAAAAACACCTCAATTCATCCAACTATTGCCTGTAGCTGGCCGTTTTTTGGCAGTCAACGATGACCAAGATATGGCCGTCGTTAATGGTCAGATTTTTTGCCATAGATCTAGCTATTCTCGATCATATCAACACACGAACGACCATATCTAATTGGTCGTACACCATTCCGACGAATTTTAGTCATCGTCCGATGGTGATGGCCGACTATTGTCAATAGTTGGATGGGGGGGTGTTTTTATTAATTTATAAACTTTATTGTGGAGGGTGTTTAGTTAAATTGATAAATAATCTAAATATTTTCCGAAACACATTCTCAGAATCATATCTAATTTGATTAAGTAGTATTTTATTATAAAACATTATTCTAAAAACTTAAACAGACAGCAAGTTTAGGGTTAATTTAAGATTTAGGATTTTGATTAGTTTTGGGGTTAAAATATTGTATATATTTATTTTGAAAATAATAGAAATATAGATAATGTTACTAAGATTAATAGAATATAATACTTTTAAGTATATAATCAAAAGTTATTTTTAATTTAGGAATTTAGAAAAATAAAATAAAAAAGGAATAAATGGCAAAGACGCAAGGCAGTAACACTAACCCCTCCGCGCTGCACGCGTTTGGGTTATATGGGAAATTTTTGTGGGCCACCATGCCGATGTGGGTGTTAGAAAGAAAAGAAAAATTGAAATTGGAACAAAAATAATTTAAATTTTTGTGGGCCCTAGTGTTTTTGTTGGAGTCTTACATTGATTAGGCACGCTCAAACCTATTGGGTTATAAGAGGGGGTAATCCTTCCATTCAACAAGGCCTTATTGGGTGAGGAATCAGACCCACTTCAAATTTTATCATGGTATCAGAGCTCAGGTTCAGTTGAGCTGAACGCTTGATCAGCGGATAAGGAGTTAGAGCTAGCAAATACCTCTATCAACAGGCATGATCCAAAATATGGGCTTGACCGTGAGAGAGAGTATTAGAGTCCCACACTTACTAAGTATGCTTAAATCTATTGGGTTATAAGAGAGGATAATCCTTCTATTCAATAAGATTGGGTGAGGAGTCAGACCAACATCAAATTTTATCAGTTTTGGCTATGGGCCTTTGGGCTATGGCTGGCTGCCTAGCCTCTCTGCTTGCAGCCTTTGCCATTTCACTCATCAAATAAACCAATGTCGTTACGAGAAGTTACTAGTTTTATGGTGTTTGCTTATTTACGAGAAGTTATATACTTACTAGTTTCATAGTATTTGCTTATTTATTTATTTATTTGTCTTACCTTTTTTCTAGGGTGAGAGTATTTTTGTCCAAAAAATTAATATATGTGATTACAAAAGTTATTTTCCACATTTGAGCTAATTATTAATTGATAGACATATGAGAGCATTTGTATATAAAATGTTTATTAATTAAGGGTAAAATTGGTATAAACAGTAGATCACCTCGGTAATAAAAAATAACACCCTTTTAGACGGTAATCAGTAATCACTATTGGTATTGGTCGATTTTCAAAATCTTTCATTACTTGACACCCAAACGTAATAATTGTCGAATTAAAAGATAGATTACAACTATTTTCTTTTATGACCCCAAACCAAACGCTCACTAAGGGGAGTTGAATCCAGAAACTATTAGAATAAGCCTACATGTTTCACTATCTATAGTTGGAAATTTATTTGTATTATTGTCAGAAAAATTTATCTCAGTTTAGTGGATCACTCAATGTTCTAAAAACTGGATCAGGCCTTGACTCGATCAAGGGCTCGATTCATGGTTTGACAAGTTCGATCGGTCGGATTGATGATGTCATCAACCAACATTTTTTTTTTTAAATTGAAAATTATCCCTTAAATAATTAAATTTTAAATATTACAAAAAAGCCCCAAAAAGTTACCAAGTAGTCCCTAAAAATTTGATATATTTCAAAATGTGCCCAAAATATTAGTCCGTAAGGATTTGAAATACTGCAAAAACACTCCTAAAAAATTGCAAGGAGCCCCTACCGGTTTAAAATATAACAAAACTCTCCTAGAACCTGAACCAGACCGGAAGGCTGTCGATTCCCGGTCTGACCAGTTGATTCAGTCCAGTTTTTAGAACACTAGGATCACTTATATTCAGCTAGTGTATATCTTATTGTCTTGGAGTTCTATATGTCCATGTTATGATACAACAAATCAACAATTAATACAAGTAAATTTCCAAGATTGTACCATACAATCAAACCGTTGCTAGAAGTGGAGGATGGTGACTTTAATTGAATGAAGAAAGTTTCATCAGTTTGGCATGACGCTCTCCTGATATGTCCATTTTCTCGTATCCTTCTTTCCCTATTAGAACAACAATGGATTGCACTTCATTAAAATGGTTTGGTAATATTAATTATGTTCCATCTATTATGCCTAGAAAAGTAGGGCTGACGTAGGGCCCAGTTAGCGCAATTGGTCAAGGTCTCGGCAGATCCTGCAACCATTCAAGCACGGCCACGTCGCATGCTGGCGTGAGCAACATGCTCCTATCAGTGCAGTGGGTGCGCGCCAGACTGACGAAATGCTGGAGGTCCTCCACGTGTCAAATCCTTGCATAAAGCGAGGAGATCGCGCGAGTAGGTGAGTAACGGGACGTAAAAGAAGATTTGCACGGAACTTGACCCCTTTTTACGGATTCAGTAATGATTATCTCAATGTATCCCACTATAAATAGAGAGCTTCTCTCCCGTTTGTGGGATTTGCTCATTTTTACTTTGGATTAGCTATCTTTTCTCTGTAATATCTCTCTCTCTCATTTGTATTCCCATCAGCTCACTAAGCCGCGACCTGATCCGTTAATTATCAATACAATATCAGTGGATATAGGATTCGCTTGGTCAAGCATCTGAACCATTTTAAATATTGTCTTGCCATTATTTACATCCTCAATCCCCCATTCACGTGTGTTTTCTGGGCCAACTCAGCATTTCACACGTACGGTTAGTTGGTGTTAAAATCACGCATCAACAATCTATATTGGGAAAGCAATTGGTAATCATTTTCATATCCTCTTAACTATCACTCATTTACTCATCATGGTAATACGGCAGTAGAAATAACAGTATAGCTCTTAAATGCAGCAGTGATCTTAATATATCAAACCACTCAATGAAAGAATTAGACTCTTTTTTTTTTTTTTTTTCTCATCTTCACTCTTTAGCTGTAAAGCTTTCTGCGTTCTTTGTTTTCTTATCATTTCATCTCTTCTTTCTCTCCTTTCTAATCCATTCATCAAGAATAAACAGAGTAATCTGTTTTGTTAACTAGTAACTAGTTTCATCTTATCTTAACACCTTTTTTTTCAAATGGCGTTTTCCCCTGCACCCTTTTCTGCTGAGAAAAAAAAGTAATGAATTAATGAGCTAATAGTTGTAATCAATCACATTACTATTTCAAATGTTTTATTGATATAATTGATTGACGTGACGCAGTTGTTGATGAAATACTGAGAGAAGCGCCACTCCGATGCTTTCACACTGATGAATTAAGTGAAATATTTGAAACTATAGAAGGCTTCGTGTACTTATCTCTCCGGGACAAGAAAAGCCACAAGGTATTAATTGTTTCATCTTGATTTTGTTTTATCAATTTTTAAGCATGCATGCAATTAATTAATTTCTCTTTATTGATTTTTAGATCGCTGGTTTATTTTTTGCAATTAAAAAGGACATGCTCAAAGCGTTTAGAAGAGATGGCATTAACTGGGCAAATAAAAAGAGGGAAAAACAGTTCAGGAAGGCCATCAGAAGCTCAAGGTTACTACTGATAAAATTCATTTCCGTAATTTATATTCAATACTGCTTTGAATTAACTAACTAGTTTGCAGGGTTTCAGTTCAACGGAGTTGAAACGTGGGATTGCTACTATGCCAGGGAAGAAGAATAGCGAAATTTTATACGATGCATTTATCGGATGATCAACAGGTGATTCTTTCACCTTTCGATTACTAGTTTGCTTGAATATGAATATGAATGTGACTGCATGTAAGCTTAGGCGCTGTAAAAATAGTAAAAATAATTTAATTATAATGTAATGTTATAATTAATTAAATAATCGTACTATATATGTAAAATATAATATTATAATTAATTAAAATTTTAATTATTTAATTAAATATTATACTAATATTTATAATATAATGTTATAATTAATTAAGTAATCATACTATAAATTTATAATGTAATGTTGCAATTAATTAGATTTTTTAAATTTAATTAAGTAATGTACTAATGACTAATATAGTAAATTAATAATGTTTATAATGTAATATTATAAATTTATAACTAATTAAGTAATCATTTAACTATGTAATGCTATAATTAATTAAGTGATTATAATATAATGTAATAATATAATGTTATAATTAATTACGTAATAATTTAATTAAGTAATCATTTGTTTACAATGTAATGTTACAATTAATTAAGTAATCGTACTATAAATTTATGATGTAATGCTAATATGTTATAATTAATTAAATTTCTAATCATTTAATTAAGTATTGTGCTAATGTTTATGCAGTAAATTACTAATGTTTATAATATAATGTCATAATCAATTAAGTAATCATTTAATTATATAATATTATAATTAATTATATGATCATACTATAATGTAATGTTGTAATGAATTAAGTAATCATACTATAAGTCTATAATTTAATATTTTAATTAAATAAATTTCTAATCATTTAATTAGTATACTAATGCTTATAATGGAATGTTATAATTGATTAAGTAATCATACTATAAATCTATAATAGAATGTTATAATTGATTAAGTAATCATACTATAATTCTATAATGTAATGTAATGTTATAATTAATTAAATTTTTAATCATTTAATTAAGTAATGTAATAATGTAGTAAATTATTAATGTTTATAATGTAATGTTATAAATTTATAACTAATTAAGTAATCATTTAACTATGTAATACTATAATTAATTAAGTGATCATAATATAATGTAATGTAATAATGTTATAATTTAATTAATTAAATTTCTAATCATTTAATTAAGTAATCATTTGTTTAGAATGTAATGTTATAATTAATGTTTATAATATAATGTAATAATCAATTAAATAATCACTTAATCATGTAATATTATAATGAATTATGTAATTATACTATAATGAATTAAGTAATCATACTATAAATTTTTATTATAATATTATAATTAATTTGTTTATAATAAAATATTATAATTAATTAAATGATTATTTAATTATAATATAATGTTACAATTAATTAAGCAATCGTACTATAAATTTATAATGTAATATTATAATTAATTAAATTTCTAATTATTTAATTAAGTATTGTGCTAATGTTTATGTAGTAAATTAGTAATTACTAATGTTTATAATATAATGTTATAATCAATTAAGTAATTATTTAATTATGTAATGTTATAATTAATTTTTATAATATAATGTCATAATCAATTAAATAATCATCTAATTATGTAATGCTATAATTAATTATGTACTCATAATATAATGAAATGTTACAATAAATTAAGTAATCGTACTGTAAATTTATAATGTAATGTTATAATTAATTAAATATCTAATCATTTAATTAAATATTGTGTTAATATTTATGTAGTAAATTAGTAATTACTAATGTTTATAATATAATGTCATAATCAATTAAGTAATCATTTAATTATGTAATGTTATACTCCCTCCGTTTCTCTTTAAAAGTTGTTTTAGCCTTATAAATTTTTTTCAAAATAAATGTCGCTTGGCCAAATGCAACCTGCTCTCTCTTTCTCAAAGTATGCCCCTGTGTCCTCTCTCTCTTTCCCTCACCCCTCACCTTCTCTCTCTCTTTCTCTTTCTCTTTAAAAGCCATTTATTTTTAATCTGTGTCCTCTCTCTCTTTCCCTCACCCCTCACCTCCTCTCTCTCTTTCTCTTTCTCTTTCTCTTTCTCTTTAAAAGCCATTTATTTTTAATCAATCATCATTGCCATTTCCCACGCACTTTCAAAGGAAGGAGTAAAGAGAAAAAAGTTTTACATTAAAAAATTAATTTATTCAAAAGCGTGCAGTAACTTAAAACGATTTTTAAAGAGAAACAGAGAGAGTAATTAATTATGTGATCATACTATAATATAATTTTATAGTAAATTTAGTAATCAAACTATAAATCTTTAATACAATATTATAATTAATTAAATTTTTAATCATTTAATTAAGTATTGTACTAATGTTTGTAATGAAATGTTATAATTAATTAAGTAATTATACTATAAATCTATAATGTAATGCTATAATTAATTAAATTTCTAATTATTTAATTAAGTAATATACTAAATATTATAAGTTAATTAATTAAGTAGTAATCAATTACTGTAATGCTATAATTAATTATACTATAAATCAATTAAGTAGTGTTATAAAATTATAATTAATTAAGTAATCATTTAACTATAATGTAATGTTGTAATTGATTAAGTATGATATTTAACTAGGAATTAAATTTATTAATGTTTATCAATTTATCATATATAATTAATTAATTGTTAATTTACTATAGATATACTTAGAACTTGATCGTTGAAGTAAATAACTAAATATATTATTATTCAATCAAATATATTATTTTATTCAAAAATGATTATTTTAATAACATTAAAACACTTTTAATTGGATCATAATTCTAATTATACACTTAATTAATCAAAACTTTAATATTAATATATTAAAGTTTTTAATATGGTGTAGTTTATATGTAATAAGTATTATTGTATATTTATTTAATTAGGTTATTCTAAAATTTTAACTTTTTCTATTTTAAATTTTTTTATATGTAAACTAATGAAACCCCCCATTATTCACAAATATTTCATTGGAGCCTAGGTTCCAAATCGAGTACCCACTAAAAGTTTCAAACCAGGTACCCGTTTCAGGTTCTTTTTCTAGGTTCCGGTTCCTCCACACATAAGAACCAGAACCATACAGTGTCAATTCTAATAAAATGGAACCGAAACCTACCGACACAGTGTCGGTTCCGAGTAGGTTCCGATTCCGGTTTCAGTTCTATCCTCATGTTCCAGTTCTACTTGCTACCCATACTCACCCTTATTGTTGGGCTATCCACCCCCAGTGTGGGCATGAAGCTCAAAGCCAAAAACCAAAATGAAAAGAATGAAGCTTTCAATTGTGCAGCCTTTCTTTTTTGCAAAATGCAAGGGAAGAAGAAGAAGAAGAAGAGAAATAAAAATAAAAACAAGAAACGCAGAATGAGAGAGAAGGAAAAGAGAGAAAATTAGTTTGTTTTTGGCAATCTAAACTTCACATCTAACGGTTTGGATGGTCACTTTCTCTTGTTTTGCTTCCATTGGTGAGAGTAGTGATGGCAA
The DNA here is from genome assembly GCA_026229545.1 of Pistacia atlantica. Lineage (NCBI taxonomy): Eukaryota > Viridiplantae > Streptophyta > Magnoliopsida > Sapindales > Anacardiaceae > Pistacia > Pistacia atlantica. Next base: position 393,100 of record CM047901.1, on the reverse strand, counting down.
TGGGCCGGGCCGGGACGGCATACCCCCTGACCTAGGCCCAAACCCGATATCATGACAAAGGCCAAGCCCAGCCTAGGCCTGTCAAGGGTATGACATGTAAAGCCCAAGCCCGGCCAGAATAGCTTTTTGTAACCTCAGACTCGACCAAAGCTCGCTCATTTTTATAATGTGAATTTTTAAATATTAATAAATTTCAATTTTTTTTTTTTTATACTTTTAATTCTAGAAATAGTTTTTAAATATTAATTTATTTTTGAATACTCACCAAATATATAAATAACATTCTACAAAGTACATCCATCCATCCATGTAGGGTTTGAGAAAAATAGGTATATATATATAGGATAATCTTGTAATTAAATATATAGTATATGGGTAATTTAGTAAAATTAATACTAAAATTGTCGAGCTGGGCCTGAAGACATACACAGGCCCGACCTGTACAGGTCGGACCTTAAAATCAGGTCCAGGCCCAAGCCCAAGCCCAAGCTCGCGAACACCGGGTAAAGCTTGACCTTTTAGGGACGAGTTGGGCCAAGTATCCGGAAATGTCAGGCCCATTTCCATCTTCGTGAGAGTATCCAAACCTTTTTTAGTTTGATGAAATTTGTTGTTATTCAGTTTTGAGTGAAAAATTTTGTTGTTTGTATGCTCTTAATAATCTATAGGATAGAAACTTGTTGCAACACATTAAATCTGGCTTCTCGATCCGGTGATATACTGTTTAGTGTTGCTTACCTATTTAATTACATATCTAAACTTGATCTTTGGTTTTTTCCCTTACGATATCGCTTTTCTTCTTCATTTTGAGAGGAAGTACATTGTATGTTGATTTCTATATTTTGCTGCAGGGAAGAATCAGACATAGTTCTTTTTCACTACCGGCATGAAAAGTTAGCTAGCTTATATCATATCATATCCTTCTATTTTTGTGCTTGCACGCCCCAGTCCCGACCACTCCCACGTCAGAGAACTTATCTCCCTGATGTCTGTTAAAATACAAGGTTTTGAAACCACTGTTGTCTTAACCGTGCGTAGATCGAAACCTCAATAACCGATACTACCAATTTAAACTCATGCTTGATGAAACTTGTACATTTTCCCATAAAGAGCCAGATTTTGGTTCTTATTTTCTGTCATTTGTTTTTCAAACTTTCAGGAAAAAAAGGGGAAAATCGTGAACCCAGCAACAAGACAGAAGAAAACCCTTCAATTGGCATTGCCGATGATGGGGGTTTCCAATTGCCTATGCCTTATGCTGAATTAGGTTCATTATTTTAGCTTTAATATTTTATTATGAATCACACTAATGTTAGAATCTCGGTACACACAATTTAAGTTAATTTGATTTGATCATTGAAGAAATGATGATATATACATGTTACAGAAGATATATATATGTATTCTAGGCAAAATACGAATCTGTATTCTCGGCAAGAGATTGAGGAAGTTTCTGATCTCTTCGACCCTGGTACCCCTGGTAGCCCTAGTGCATGGTAAGAGACGTACCACCATATAGATAATGAAGTATTTATGGACAACCAAGATTTAATAAACAATTATATGTCAAATTAAATGATTATTATCAAATGAAATCAACTTTTTCTTGCAATAATTCCAAGATGGGTAGAAAGTCACCAATTAGTTTATTTCTTTGTTTTAAGAATCTATTTCAATACATTAAATTTTTGGAATTACTACTGCAGGTTGTCCAATGTATCAGACTAATATTCCAAAATGATTTTCTGACTAATTTTGCAGAATGATTTTGAAACACAAACACAGGATCGTGCAGCTAATTCTGTTGGTATTACATGAGAAAATCTCCATATATGATTTGAAGATCGAGCTATGGAATCAATTTCACCAATCAGCTTCCATAATTTAAGAGAGTAAAGGGTCTGTAAGAATATGTTTTAAAAACCAATCCTTGTATCAATTCTTGTAACTCGATGCCACTCTGTTTATCAATCTTATTTATACCATTTCAGCTAATTATTTATGATCCTAATTTGTTATTGTAATCAGATGGTTAGTAAGTTATCAAGATGATATAAAAATTAATACTGACATGACAAATCACATTTCATTAAAAAAAAAGGGTAAATTATAATATTAAATGTGTTATTTTTGATATATTATTAATCGATTGCAAGTCAAAGAATTAAAAATCAGTTAACAGTTTGTCTGATGTTCAATTTTGACAGTGACAGTGTTCCGTTCAATTTTGACAGTGACACTGTTCCTCTTTCCTTCTTTTTTGGCATTCGTTAACTTTCAAAGACGAAGTTATTGGATGCTCCAAGACCAAGTAAGTCTGCGAGACCAAGAGCTAGCTATTTGTGCTCGAAACAAGGTGCCGTGGGGTTGTCTAAGTAGTATGGCGGAATCAGAAATGTTCAGTTCTGCTGCGGTATCTTACTTAATTGACGCTATTTGCTATTGGAGGGAGCTTTCAAACATAGTTCTTGTCCCCTACCGAGAAGTAAAGGTTAGACAATTGCTCAGAAACATGCACCCCTCTATAATTTATTTCTAAAAAATTTACCATTGGTAACTAAGCCTTTTCCTTGTTTGCCTTGTGCCTTCTGCAATTGCTCAGAACATGAGAATGCTGCATCAGGTAAATTCATGTAGCTTTTATAAGTTATCAACATTTAATTTCACTTGTGTTATGTGCTGCAAGAGATACCGTATAACTTTGTACATACATTTGTTGGTTGCTGCTAGTTCCAGGAGATGCCATGGAGGATTGGGCTACCGAATTTGAATCTCAGCCTCTTCATCATCTCAAACTGACACCATAGAAAACATCTTTGAACAAGACGACGACAAACTGGGAGAGCTTTTTACTGAAAACTTTGATGTATGTCAGGAGTTTAGGAGTCCCGAAAAGATTCGAGAGGATAGACAGGTAATAAATAAAACAGCTTGTAGGATTATTATATTGGCATCAAATATTTACTATTAGATGAAATGAGTCTTTCTGTGCACATCCTCACAAGCAAAATGATCTGAAATGCAGCATTTAGAGAATGATTCTTTATATTATTTTAGAACAGAGCATGGTTAGAGGAGTGATGGGTCTAAAATTCCCTCGGATCCCTATGAGCGGGGTACAGCTCTCTCCCGAGATCGGCTTTATTGCTTTGCCAGCTTCCCACCATAATGGTCATATATCGGCTCAGCAATCCAGGTGTACTGTACTTTATATATGTTCTTCAATGTTTAATTTTGTTGACTAATTTTTATTATTAACAGAACTCTGAAAATGAAGCTATTCGTTTATCCGAGCAGCCCATGAATCAGAACTTGTTTTTGGACTCCACACTTGATCTTACTTCAGTGTTTTATGAGCAACGCATTGATTGTGATCTTATATTTGTTTCACTTGATAGGCAAAATGATCCACAAATACAGGAGACCGCAAAAAATTGTGGTTGGTCTCCTATGTTTAGGGAAGTGGAAGTTTCTGCTGAAAAATGGTTGATGGTTTTCTTGATTGCCATACTCCTAAACAAGAAGTTGGGTTAGCTCGTACTGAAGTGCCGGAATTTCAATGTGGCGAGATCAGAATTGAAAGTCTCTGTAAACGATGTGGAAATTTACTGTGTCTGAGTTCGGTAACTCCTACTCCAAATTGTGATCCTGGCAATGCAAATGAAGCATGTCAAATAAGCAGTAAAATCAGTACATTGCTTAAAGAGGACTGTGTTGATTGGGACCAGATGTTAATACATACTTTAGAGGGAAATTTTTTATCAGCAACGGTAAAGGAAAAGCTTTTGCAGAAGTTTTCCAAGGAGAAGTTGCTTGCATGGCTCTTGCAGAAGGCAGGTGAAGGTGGTGGCCAAGGTGTGCCTCATAGTGCCATTGAACCCACAATTGTTGCAGGTGTAAATATCAATTCTAGCGATGTGAATGGATGGACTGCACTTCATTGGGCGGTATCTAGTGGCAGGTAAACGCCTTGAGTAATTTCGTTCCATATGTTTAAATTGATTCTTATCTGCCTTCCTTTCATTATTCAAAGCACCATATAGAGAGAGCTGGGCTATGACAATAAGTTTAACAAAATGCTTAAGTTGAGAGAATTTCAGCACCAGCCATTAATAAATCAAAACCTTGGATCCTTTGCCTTGGTTGACATGTAATAATAATAATAAGATAGATATATACAAAAGAAAAGATGGGTGAATTGTTGGCTCATTAATTTTATAAAATCAATTAACACGACTTGACCTCCTTTAGTGATCTGTCTAGGTTGCAATACAATTTACAATTATACACTTATTTATTTAGGAGACTTTGAATAAGTTTTAGTAAATATTCCATTGATTTTTGCATGTGATTGTTTGTTCCATAATGTACCTGCAATAATTTTATTCAATAAGAGGTTATATTAAAACATAGTTTTTGTGTTGGCTGCTTTGGCGTGGCTGCTCATTTGGTGCTGTTGGTGGTTGGGTTCTGGCTGTTGTGTTTTTGCAGGTTATCCTGGATGTTCATAAGTCGGTTTACCTGTTTTGTCTGTATAGTTTTTGTCCTTGGTGTTTAGGACAAAATTGGATGGTAAGTAGATTTTTTTTTGGGATAACCTCGGTAATGTATTAGGATTTAGAAGAAAATAATGATACAGAAATAAGGGAGTAACCCTTAAACTTGCAAACCCTTGGACAGGCCCAAAGGGGTAATCACCAAAACAAATCGTCACAAAAAACAGCCTATTGGTCTAGGCCTGTATAAATGGAAAGGCTATACAACTAAAAAACAAAGGCAGTAGCCCAAAAACGAAGGGCATAGCCCGGCTGCACTAAGAAGAGCACAGGCCCAAACAAATACGCAAAGGCCTACCGGCTATAAAAGAGGCTCATAGCAACAGCCCGAAAAAGGAGAGAGGCACACCAGAGCCCATAGAGAAATGGACAGCAGGCCCCCCTCCACAAAGACCAGTATGCAGACACCCTTATAGAGGCCCAAAACAAAGTAACCCAGTCTTCCCAAACCCAATAATCATCCTTGTCCAGCCAGGAAAAAACCAGCCGCCTAAAATACCACCTCAAGTCAGACTCCAGCCCAAATCTTGCCAATACTTAACCAACTCATAATCCCTCTCCAGATCACAATAATAACTGATCCATCTGATCCATTAGTAGTCAAAACCAGCGAAGGAGACGAGGAAGCCAACACCATAAAAGAGCAGTCCACTTTCCCCCTTGCTAAAATCCTTCGAGCTAACACACCACGGCAAAAACCACTTCTTCCACAATAATAAACCTTCCTAATTAACCATTGTAAACGCCAACCTCCAAAGACCACCCACCAATTCTCACATAATAGCACAAATAACAAAGAGCAGGTCATCACAACATAATCAGGGAGGGTAGCACCAGTAACCAAATCCCTTGGAAGCAGACAAAATGAATCCAACCACATAGCCAAACACACAACAACCAATCAGTAATTGTACCACCCCATCCAAAACCGAAAGCCAAACACATAGCCTAGAGAAAAAAAATAAAATCCATGTCATTCCAATTGAGCAGATAGGTTGTCAGAAGTAAGCACATACCGTTTAATACAATCCATAGGGAGATCCGACGAATAGTGAAGTTGATTTAATCAATGAAAATGTGAATGAATAAGATAAGTTTGATAGTTAAATCATGGAAGGTCAAGAAATTTTATACTTTAATTATTTTGTGACAATATGTCAAGGTTTAGACATCTCAACTATTCAATAGAGGCAGGAACATTAACTAAGTTGTCAAAGTAAAGCTTTATTCAAAATTTACAGTAATATTCAGTAAATACTATTTTCAAATTTCTATTTTCTTTTTCACTTTACATTCTCTGATTTTTATTCAGACTTTTAATTTTCAATGTAAACAGACATATGAAAATAATTCCTGTGCAAACTGAAGTTAAACAGCCTTTAGATTTCCTTTTGGAAATAGATTCAGACTATTCTTTAATGGAGGAATATGTGAAGAAAACTGAAGCTCAAATGGCCTCATAAGTAAGGATTTTGAGATGCTGGCTCCATGGTCTTTCCAAGACCAGCTCGGTAGCACGATTTTTTTCTCAACAAATTGGGAATAATAATATATGGGCTAAGAAGTTGAGGTAATACTATAATTAGCTCAGTAGTGACACTCAGTGAATGATAATTTCTAATTTGCAGTTTCTTTTTCCCTTGATAACTAATTAAGTTTGTTCAGACTAATTTTCCTTGTACACAGATAACTGAAATTGATTCTGCACATTCATCCAAACGTCCCATGGATCATCAGTTGTACCCGGACTCTGAAGATGATCTTACTTCAAGCTTTTCTGAGAAAGTCTTTAATTCTATTAATGTAATTGAAATCTTTGAGCCTTCCCGTGCACATTTGAATCAGGAAATCGATTGTCAGACTTGGCTTTTAGACATAGAATATGGATATCTTTCAGAATCAGAATCTCAAACTGATGAAGGTCTGAGTAAAGAACTTGGAGATGTAATTGAAAGTGAAAATAGAGTGCACCAGCATTCCTACAACATTTTTGATATGGGAAGATTCCTAATGAGTCGAAACGGAAATTATAGCTGATGCTGTTCTTCATTGCCGAGCTCTTGCAAATGAAAGTCTCCATATGCGATTCAGGAAGTTGCGTCTTAGCTCTGTCGCCACTCCAAATTATAATTTCGGAAATGGTGGTGAAGTATCTCGATTGAGCGGTGAAGTCTGTTCATTGCTCAGAGAAAAAAGCGATGAATGGAGCAAGATGCTAAAACATACATCACAAGAGAAGTTTGCACCAGAAAAGGTGAAGGAGAAGTTGCAGAAGAAATAGGCTTCTTCCATTGGACATAAAGGAATTGCTAATCATCATGCGGATTCTGACCTGAGCTCTCACCTTTCATCTCTTAATTTGGATAACAAAGATATTGCAGAAGAAATAGGCTTCAAAACGTTTCTCAACAATGTCCTGTAAAAAGAGTAAATGGTCTGTCAGAATAATTTGTATTAGAACCAGTCCTTGTATCAATTTCAATATATCTTCTTGTTACTTGACTGCCACTCTGGTTATCAAACAAGTTTTCTTAGCTTCAATTGAATTTGCAGGCCATTGCTCTGAATGATTAACAAGAAACAGTTGATGTTGGTATCATTCTTACAGAAACTTCTTGTTGTAAAACTTGTTTTAATTACAAGATTAACTAAATAATAATTAAGGGTGGCTTATTATTTTGGATATGATTTTGGGGATAGTATTGGATAATTGAATATAGGAGTATTACGAGGTAAAATTTAAAAATTTATATAAAACCTCCTAAGTTTGCTAATTTAATAAATACCCCAACATGTAAAATGACAAAAATACCCCCACCACCACTGAGTGCTAGATTACAGCCTGCCGCCAGGAATATGGCGGCGTTACTACACGTGATTGGATGCGTAGCGTGAACTCGTCGCTCTGACCTTTTTCGGCCAGATCCACTGCTAAATATTGTCATCAACGGTCAAAAAACGTCAAAAGAAGTCCATCTTTGGCCGGTAGGTATGCGTCGATTTTCGATCAAGCGATCCGGTGATTTGCCGTTGTTGTGTCCCGATAGTCATTTCTTTGATCATCGCTGACGGCCAGATCGTTGAACTTTCGACTATTTCTGGTCGGCAGATAGGCCATTGTACAGTTCTGGCTACCACCGACGGTGGTTGTCAGAATTTGACAAGTATGGGTCGTGATGGTGTTTTTGTTAATTTTTAAACTTTTTTTCAAGGGGTATTTAATGAAATTAATAATCTTATGGGGTCTAAAAAATTTAAAAAGTAGAGTAATATTTCTGGATATTATTCAGAGAATAGGATTAAAAATATGGGTAGAAATAATAAGCCAAACATGCGCTAAATCATGTTTTTAGGATTATGATCCAAATTCTATCCAATTATTGTAATCTTGTTTAATTCAAAACATATTTATTGGGTTTGAAAAAACACAAATCTTATAGTAGAATTGCAGGTTCTCCTTTGACGTGGGATGTGACAATTAAATTAAATAAAAAATTTATAGTGCCAATATAATCTAAATGACCACTTTACCCTTTAACCATTGCCTTAAATGATTTCATGTTAATTTAAGGATAGAATTGGAATTTACAAACCAGATCTGTGATTTAGGGTTTAGGGTTTACTCAATTTTACCCTAACACCTAATTTTCATATTTGCTGCTGCCGAGTGCCGACTGTGAAGAAACAACAAACCTGAGAAAAAAATCCAGTTCAACTGTGAAGAAACATAAACATCTCATGGCTTCACGTATTCGCTTCTCTTTAAATCATCTTCTCCACTCTTCTTCACTTTTCATTCCTTCTTTTAAATCAAACCCATTTACACTTTCAAAAATTTCAAAACTTTCTCCTTCTCATTCTTCTTTCTCAACATTGAACAGTACTTGTCAAATCAAGTTCAAGCTTCTACCAGAAGATTCTGCTGAAGGTAAACTTATCCTTTTCTGTCTCTTCGTTCTTCTTTTTAACTTTATTTTCACTTTCATATGTCTTTTAACATGGGATTTTGGAGCTTTTTGCTTGAGTTTTGTTCAGTGTTAGAGCTCTTACTGTTGTTGAGATTCGCATTTACTTTGAGTTAGTTAACTGTTCATTAAGAATAATTTGATTTTGGAGCCTATTTAGTTTCTTCTGTAGCTCAATTTCTGGGATGGACAAAGGAAATTTTGATTGTTTCAGGTGTTTTTTCTTTTAATGAATTTGTCTAGATGAGTAAAGGGATGTAACTATGAAGGCCTGTTTCTTCAGGAACCCTTTGCATTATTGGACCGTTTGAGATTCTTTATTCATACAAATAAGGTTCTATCTTAAAAAAAAAAAGGAAAAAAAATTTGAAGGGAAACATTAGGAGCTAAATTTTTTTTTATCTAATATGGGTTTTCCGAGCTGGTAATTTGGTTCGGTTTAAAACCGGTTCAAGCACAAATCTGTTCAGTTTCGGTTCGGATTCTGCTTGATTTTCCGGTCCAAACCTTAACCGGTTTTTCCACCCCTAATTGGAATGATGCAGGTCTTGAAGAATTACGGAAAGAAGCGCAACACCGCTGGTTTAATACAGCTGAAATTCATGATATGTTTACCAAGTATGAATGGCATGATATGGTTATCACTGAACGACAAGAAAGGCCTCCAAGTAAGATGAATTGAACATCTTAATTGTTTGTTTTTAGATTTTGTTTTATCAACTTATAATTATGCATATTGGTTTCTAATTTCAGGTGGTTCATTCTTTGCAATAAAGAAGCACATGATGAGAGACTTTAAAAAAGATGGCCATAACTGGACTAAGAAAAAGGATGGAAAGCTTGTGCAGGCATCGTATGAGAGGCTGAAAGTACTATTATTGATTTAATATGTATAAGAACTCAGATTCGTAAATTTTATATTCAGTGTTGTCAACTAAGTATATTAAAATGTGTATTCTTTCAGGTTGGAAATGTTGAGATGGTGCAGTGCATCTATGTCCATGGACAAGATAATGGCAATTTTCAAAGACGCATTTATTGGATGCTTGACCAGTGAGTCTTTTTAAAATTTGTTTTCTTGTTCTTAATTGACATTAGCAGTTGTTGATTTATATGTATATTTGCTCCCTGACTACTATTGCAGGGAACCTTTAGACATCGCTCTTTTTCACTACCTAGAAGTAAAGGTTAGTTGTCCTATTATCTCTTTGTATGTTTATGTTCAGTCTGTCATCTGTAAACTTTATGAAGAATTTACTCTTCCCCTGCTTACAATTGTACTTCTTTACAAGTTCTAGTTATCCAATTGTTTTCATTTAATGGGTAAACTAAAGGATGAGAGAAAGAAAGAAAGTAACATAAGCCATAGCCCTCAAGAAGTTGATGCTATTAATTGTGGTGTTTTCTGTCAGTAGGCTATATCTAAAACTCATGCCCTATGATCCTTGCAAACTCCTCCACACAGAGCCATATTTTGAATATAATTTTTTTTTTCCCCCTGAAATTATCAGAGAAATTGGACAAGATGTGAACGAGAGAAAAAGGACCTATCGGATGTCTTTAATAGATCTCATGTGATTTTCCGACCGACTATGGAGTGGCAGGTAAAAAATTAATGATAGAGCTTGTATGCTTATTGTTTTATCTCTAATTCAATCCATTAAAAGTTTTATTCTATAAGATTTATGGGATTATGTTTTTGGAATTAAATCCTGGACTTCCCATTGCTGGTGATAAGATCATACTTTTGAACGAAAATTTACCAGCTATAACATATTAACTATACTTCCTTTCTTAAGTAAATTTTCTAAAAAGTTTATTTTCCAACTGACTGTTACATTCACTTAATTTTGTAAAACTATCTTTAAGTACAAAATCTTGCAACTAATTTTAGAGACGATCCAAGTGACAAACTATAATATTTTTAAATCAGTTAATATGCATAATTAGATTATACGACAAATGCCACCTGTTAGGTTTTTTTATATTTTTTGTTGTTGTAGGAGAAAAGATAAAATAGGGGTCTATTGGTGATTAATCATTGTACTAATAATAATGGTATAACTATTTTATCCAGAAACCATGAGGGTGTAATTGTTTCATTCTGAAACTTAGGAGTCTCCTATATTTGATGGTGGAACCGTGGAACATAAACAATAACACAGAAGGATCGGAAGAAAGAAAAAACTTGTCAATAATGATTTTACACTCATCTTTCAGAGCACAGCAAATTATCACAAGATCTATAATTCAGTGGTTACAACCGAACAAAAATATAATTCTTATAAAAAAAAAAAGGTTTCCAGGACCTGTTTATAATTTATCTAAGTTTACTCATCCAAGAAAAGTTCCATGGCTGCTGGCAACGCTGCGTGCTCTACTACTTTTATCTTCAAGATAATGACCAATTTCTTGATGTCCAGCGGCAAAAGCCAATTAAGCAGGCGTGTTGCCGGCTGCACAATTGAGGGTCGTGATTTGTTTGATAATGTATGAACTTGAAGTAAATGTTTTGGCTTTGGGTTATGTTATAGCAGATACAATACAAGATTTACTTATGTTATTTATTCTTCAGAATCTGAATTCACGAGTAATATGTATGAATGAGACAGTTCCAAAATAGAGAAAGAGATAGGGAGTATTTATTTAAACAATTAATCGACACTGTGGAATATTTTAAGCATGATTGGGTCAAAACTCAAAATCAACAACACCACTACCGTTTAGGATTTGGATTAAATTTGTTTAATACAAGTCAAGCCAGTTTTCAATAATTAATCTACCGCACCCAATCAAAGTAACAAAAACATAAAAATAATTATTATGCAAATAAAAAATTGCCCCAAGAGAGAAGAGTTAGCATTGGGCCAGCCCAGCCCTCCACAATTAAGTACTTAATCGGTTAAAATTTAATTGATTTTTGGGGAAATATTTTTAAAAGAGAGAGAATAACTCTTCAAGCCATTGCCGGCAAATAGGGTTTGTTTTTCGACAACACTCCCCGTCATCACGAAAACACTCTTTTTAGCCTCATGATCAAAACTCATCTTATCATTTCCTTGTTAGCCTTCCCAATTGTGGACGACATTGAGCTTTTTCCAATAATATTGTTTTGCGATTTCTAATGATTCATTCATCGAAAATCGCTGTCGTTGCCAACATTGAACTCATCGGCCATTTCTCTTCAAAAACCCTAACATTCTAGCCTTCAATTGTTCATGGATTGATGTCTCAATTTCTAGGGTTTTTAATTAATAGGAAAAGTTGTAACCTCGACCTAGTGAAGGCTCTAGGTTTCGGTTTGATCGGTCGGGCCGGACTTTAAAACACTGTTTTAGAGTAAACAAATATTATATAGGCTTTTCTTGTCGTTGAAAGGCAATAATTGTGAAGCTTTATTGATCTGTGGTTGATTAATTTAATTTATGTATTGTGATATTAATTAAGTTAATTAATAGCTTTTGATTTATATATACTTAATTAGATTGATTATACGCTCTCAAAGAAGGCTAGTTAACTCTTACAAACAAAACAAGACAAGATTAATTTATGTTATCTACTTGCATGAAAATAATATGTATTTATTTAAATTAAATTAATTGAAGAAAAGCATTAATTAAAGATTTGAGTCCCATGTTCCATTATTATGCAATTGAGATTTGTTATGCGAATTAACCTAAAATGCAACTAATTAATCACACACACACACAACGAATCAACACGGGGATTTTACTATGGTTCACTTTTTCAAGAATTGGAAAGGCTACATCCACGTCGAGCTTTGAAAACAGAGGAAGCTCATTGCACTATTACGAATAGAGTTTATAGATTACACAAACACCAGATCAATCGCTCTCAAGAAACCCCTTAATGTCTCTTAATCCCACAACCACTAACTTAGAGAAACTAATCCAAGAATCCTTAGCCCTTGAGAGAACACTAACCCTCACTGAATGGTTAACGTCAACTACTCAACACCAAGTCCCAGAGATTTGATTAAGAACACCGAAAAAACCCTAGCAAAGCTCTTTCTTCACACAAAGAAAAATTCTTGATTGATCTGATGAGGCTGACTTTGGAATGCTTAAATACCGTTGACCAAGTCAGGAGAGATTGCAGTCGTTGGATCGAAACACAATGAAGGGACATGATTCAACCACATAACACTGAATCGACAACATCTTACTTATTTTGAATACGACATTGTTTCAATCTCTACCTTGAAGACTTGAAACTAACTCATTTCTTGACTCTACTTAGTGTAGCTCACTCTAGTCTGATTCCCTCATAGCTCCGTTGCTTTAGCTCACTTCACAAACAATAAGTTCAAGCAATGCTTGAACTTGGTAGGTGTAACTACTTTAGTTCCCATGTTTGCTAGATTGTCTTCAGTAGGGATCTTTTTCAGCTCAATCAACCCTTGACTAATCAAGTCTCTAACAAAGTGGAATCTAACATCCACATGTTTTGTTCTTTCATGATAGACAGGGTTTTTACTCAAATGAATTGCACTCTGACTATCTGAGTAAATAGTCACCCTACCACCAGTTAGCCAAGCTTTTGACAGTATCCCTTGCAACCATAGAGCTTTTTTAAAAACATCAGCCACTACCACATATTCATCTTCAATTGTTGAGAGGGCTACCAAAAGTTGAAGCTGGGATTTCTAGCTGATACAGTTTCCACCAAGAGTAAAGTAATAGACTGTAGTTGATTTTCTGGAATCCCTGTCACCTGCAAAATCTAAATCTCCAAAAACAACCAATTCAAGTGAAGTAGTTCTTTTGCAATAATCTAAACCAACACAAACAATACCTTTGATGTATCTTAACACACATTTCAAGGCAAACTAGTGCTCAATTATAAGGTTAGACATATATCTGCTTAAAAGGGATATTGCAAAAGATGAATCTGGTCTAGTGCTTATCATTGTATACATTATCGAGCCTATCACATTTGAGTAAGGAATAGATTCCATTCTAATTATTTCAACAGGTTTCTTAGGATACTGAGATTTAGAGAACATAAAGTGACTAGCCAGAGGCATTGATACATGATTATACTCAAACATCCCAAATTTAGAGATAAGTTTTTGTCAATATGAGCGTTGATGAATTTTCAGTTCACTACTGCTGCTATTCCTATTTATAACCATTCTTAAAATTTTCTTAGCCACCCCTAAGTATTTCATATCAAATTTAGAACTAAGTCTGGCTTTTAATTCATTTATTTTGGACTTGGATTTGCTAATTAAAAACATATCATCAACATAAAGCAGTAAGTAAATAGGCATGTCATTTTTCAAAGCAAAATAGAAGCAGCTATCATATTTGCTTCTTATGAATCCTATACTAACTATAAAAGTATCAAACATTTTGTACCATTGCCTAGGTGATTGTTTAAGGCCATACAAGGATTTGTGTAGTAGGCAAACATGGTTTGGCATCCTATGGTCTACAAAACCTACTGGTTGACTCATGAAGATATGCTCTTCTAAGTCCTCATGGAGAAATGTTATTTTCACATCTAATTGCTCTAGTTCTAGGTCTTGATGAGCAACAACCGAAAACATCATCCTAATGGTTTTGTATTTGACTACTGGAGAGAATACTTCATTGAAGTCTATGCCCCACCTTTGAGTGTACCCTTTAGCCACTAATCTAGCTTTGTACTTAAGGGGTTCATGTGTAGTAATGCCATCCTTAATATTAAACAACCACTTACTTACATTGTATTAGTCTCTGGTTTTTAGGTTTTGGGACCAGGGACCAAGTCCCATTTACCTTTAATGATACCAGTTCCTGTGTCATTGCTTGCCATCATTTGTCTCTGTCTTTTGATTTCATGGCTTTTGCATATGCCTTAGGTTCCACCCTTTGTGCTTTCGTACCCACAAGTAGGGTTGTATAGATTAGCCCTGCATAGGAGAACCTTGCTGGAGGCCTTATCTCTCTTTTGGTCATATCCCCTGCTGGTTGGTATTGTTGTAACTCATCATGCTATGGGTTTGCAACCTCTATTGCTCTATCTTCTTCTACTTGGTCTGGGTTCATCAAGTTCTATACTTTCTTCTAGTGCAAGTTCTGTTTCAAGTAGTGGCATATCAGGTTGCATTCTGGTAGGCTCCACGTTAATTTGTGTGACCTCTGTTTGGTTTGAGTGTGTTTCAGGATTACTTAAGGAACTTGCATAATTGTTAGTTGATTTGTAGGGGAAGTCCCCTTCATTAAATATAACATCCCTACTTATAATGAGTTTTACCTTGGAGTCTCCCTGTCCCATAGTCTAAAGCCCTTAGTTCCCCAAGAACACACATCTTATTGATCTAGGTTTTAACTTTCCATCATTGGTGTGTGCATAGGCTGCACACCCAAATAACCTTACATGGCTTAAACTTGGCTCTCTTCCAAACCACTTGGTCTCATGACACTTAAATTCTATAGAACTGTTTGAGCTTCTGTTTATTAAATAATTAGTAGTAATCAAGGCTTCTCCCTATAAAGGTTTTGGTAGGCTAAATGTGAACAAGAAGCATCTAACCTTTTCTAAGAGGATTCTATTCATCCTTTTAGCAACCCCATTCTGCTAAGGGGTTTCTTAACTGTTTTGTGCCTTAAAATACCCTGGTCATGGTAATACTTATCAAATTATGTGTTGCAAAACCCCAATCTATTGTCAGTTCTAAGAGCCTCTACCTTCTGATCAACCGGATTTTCCACTAGCATTTTCCAGTTCTTGAACTTAGATAGTGCCTCATCCTTAGATTTGAGAAGGTAAACCCATACATTCCTGCTAAAGTCATTTATTATGGAGAGAAAGTAGTTATTCCCTCCATAGGACCTCATCTTCTCGAGTCCCCATAGGTTAGCATGTAGATGGTCTAGACAGTTAGATGCTAGGTATGTGTATTTGGTGAAACTGCTGCTATGTTGCTTGCCTATGACACATGTCTCACAAAAATCCAATGCACTAATTCTGTCATTACCAAGTAGCCCTTGCTGGTTTAGGATGTCCATACCCTTTTGGCTCATGTGCCCTAATCTTAAGTGTCATTTATCTGTTACACTAAGGTTTTTTTGATACAAGAGCACTATCACCTTTCCCATGGTAATAACACCCACATAGTATGTATAGGCCATTTTTCTTCAACCCCCTTAACACTCTGTTGTTGTTTCTAAACACATTAATGCACATTTTCTCCACTTTATAATTGCATCCAGACTCATCCAAAGTACCAAAGGAAATTAGATTTCTCTTGAATTCAGGAATGTATCTCACCTTAGATAACACAACCAGTTTCCCATCTTCTAGTCTTAGAGTTATATTTTCTATTCCTAGCACTTTGCAGACATTGTTGTTCCCCATAAACACAGTCTCATGTTCATCACTCCAAAACTATTGGAACCATTCTCTGTTGGGGCTCATGTGAAATGAGCACCCATAATCTAACACCCAATCATGAATCTAGTCAGACCTAGACATAATGAAGACCTTTGATATTGTAATACTATCATTAGTGGAGGCTACAATACTCTCAGTATTCCCAGATTTTTGCTTTTTAATCCATTTATAGTAGTTTTTTTTTTTTTTAAGTGCCTTGTCTTGTTATAGTGGAAACACTTTTTGGTTTCCCCTTGTGGTTTGTTAGAACCCTTTCCTTTCTTCTTATACTTAGACCTAGTATTTTGTTGAAAATTAGTTGAGGATTGTCCTGGATCTACCTTGCCCTTAACAAACAAGTTATTCCCACTTCTCTTATGAACCTTTAACTCTAATTCCCTAGCTTTTAGGCCAGCAATCATTAAATCTAAACTAGGTACAGTACTAGAGTACTGAAGGGCATTTTTAAGTACTGGGTAGTCTTTAGTCAGGGAGTTTAAAAGGGATCATAGGTAGGCTCGTATCTCCTAGTTATTGGTCAATGCCTTTTAGGATTAGAGTCATTTTCAAGAATTCGTCTAAATTATCTTATATAGACTTACTGCTATCCATTTTATAAGAAAACAGAGCACCTTTCTAGAAAGCAAGGTTTGGTGCAGCTTGTAATGCATATAGAGATTCAAGCTTACCCTATATCGCGAGAGGAGTCTCCAGCCCATCTACTTTCCTCATAACATTGTTAGCCAGGTTCATGATGTCGAGGTTGTAAGCCTTCTCATCAATTTTTGTCTTCTTCTTCAGCTTTTCTTCAATCCACTTCTCGACGTTCGTCTCTAGAGCCAAAGTCAAAGCCACTTTATTGTGGGAAAACAATGCTTTCATTTTCTTCTTCTAACTACTGAAGTCGATTTTCCCATTATATTGGGTAATCTACATTCTAGTAGTTGTAGACATGGTGTGTATTTCAGAAAGATTTCAAGATTTACCCCCAATTTGAACCCTAGAGGTTCAATTTTAATTTATGACGTAAAAAACCCAACAAAACCCTAGATCTCTAAGAACTATTCCAAATCGATGAATTTGTTCTTTGATTTTCAGATATAGGGACCCTCGAGTATTAAGGAGTTGTCTAGACACAAAATCCCCAAAAATTAACTAACCCTAGATTCCACAACACCACACCCCCCGGAAAGAGATTTTCGATCGAATTAGAGAAATCAGAATCTCTCTCACCAAATCTCTGATACCACTATTATGCGAATTAACCTAAAACACAATTAATTAATCACACACACACACACACACAAAGAATCAACACCAGAATTTTACCGTGGTTCACCTTTGGAAGAATTGGAAACATCCATGTTGAGCTCTAGAAACAAAGGAAGCTCACTGCATTATTACAAACAGAGTTTACAGATTGCACAAACACCTAATTAATCGCTCTTAAGAAACCCTTTAATCTCTCCCAATCCTCCAACCTCTAACCTAGAGAAACTAATCCAAGAATCCCTAGCACTTGGAGAACACTAACCCTTACTGAATGATTAACCCTAACCACTCAACACCAAGTTATAGAGATTTGATTAAGAACACCGAAAAAAACCCTACCAGAGCTCTTTCTTTACACAAAAAAATTCTTGATCAATCTGATGAGGCTGATGTTTGGAATGTTAAATACCATTGACCAAGTCAAGAGAGATTGCAGCCGTTGGATCAAAACACAATGAAGGGATAGGATTCAACCACATAACATTGAAATGATAGCGTCTTATTTATTCTGAATACAACATCATTTTAGTCTTCACATTTACAAGATTCTTGGTTTAATTTCTTATTTGTGGCCTCTCAATATAATAATATATGCTATTCATTCTATGTTAATTTAGTATTAGAGATATATCAAAGTAATGCTAACTTAGCTTAATAATAATATGCACTTTTGAGCTAATTAATTTATGAAATACCTGTTAAGAAACTAAAGAAAATTCAATTATGAGTTTGTGAGAATTGAGTTAAGAATGAAAAACACAACAAACTGTATTATCTAAATAGCTCATCCAAATTCTTGAAATACCTTTGTATTATATTTTTTTATTGAATTTAATGTTAGGATTAAATTAAATTTAATCAAACTCTAGAATCCCGTCCTTTCCATCTCCACTCTCCAATTCGCACTTTGTCTTCGATTCCATATTAAGCAATAATCACGAGTTCTGTTAGTCTATATTGTGTATTGTGTTGTGTAATCTAAAGTGGGTTGTTTAGATTCATTTGATGATGGTTTTCTAAAGTAAAATTATCGGCTTGGTTGCTAGTAGATATAGGAAAATAACTTGGAGTCTAGTTATTTCGTAATACTGTTGTAGACTTTTAATCTCTTCAAATTACCTTTATATGGTGTAATATTAAGTGGCTTTGTTTGAATTCGTTAGTGGTTGTCTTTTTGGATGTATATGATATGTTTGGTTGGTGGGAAAAGTTGGAAAATAACGTAAATTCATATTTGGATGTTGTGTTTAATACTGTAGGTGGCTTTGTTATGTTAAAGTTTAGTGTGTCTATTAAATATTGGAAGTTGATGATACATTGAATGACTTAAAAATGCTTACATGATGACACATCATTTGGAATGTGAAATTTGGGATAAGGATTGGAAATGAATAGTATTACTCATAAAACATTGAACGCAAAAAAAATTAGATAAAAAAAGAAAAAAGAAATCAATGATGAGAAACAATATTTCAATAAAAATTCTCATAATCATCAAGGGAAAACATAGGTGTAGTGAGCTATCTTGAGGAAGTTATAAGGATGATTTGCAATAAGGTTGCCAAAGTGTCTAAGACAAACAACACTCCTCGTATAACTATAGACATCCATCTCTTCATCTGTATAATCCTATTGCAGAATCCAAATCCATTTATTAATTTAACCTATGTGATTTTTCTTAAATCAATAACATACTGCTTATTGGGGTAAGTATCAAGATAAAAACCTCATTGGGCTCAAGCACCAAAGTATTGAGTTATACCCCAAACATGTTGCC
Organism: Pistacia atlantica; assembly: GCA_026229545.1. Classification (NCBI taxonomy): domain Eukaryota; kingdom Viridiplantae; phylum Streptophyta; class Magnoliopsida; order Sapindales; family Anacardiaceae; genus Pistacia; species Pistacia atlantica. The sequence continues at coordinate 374,150 of CM047901.1, read as the reverse complement.
ATGAAGATATATCATAAAGACTTGTATTACCATTAGTTACTCTAAGTCCTCTTACCCAATAATACTCTTTCATCACCCATATCTCCATCTGGTTACAAGAGGGAACATTGACAATAGTTAGGGATCCCTTCAGATTAATCAATTTAAAATTTTTACCAGGAGCATATGCATCATACTCAAAATTCGGAGGACGAGTCTACTTGAATTCCTCTTTTTTGAAATCAAATGATATTATCAACCTCTCGTGTTTTATATCTGCTTCTAAATTAGAACTCATCCAATGCATATCTCCATATGCATTCACCCCTCAATTACTTAACATAAAAGAAGGGTTTGTGTCTATTCATCGCAATGAATTTGTGCCCAAAGTGTGAATTTCAGTCTCAAATTCTGCATGAGATGTTCTAATCACTCGAACAATCTTGTATGTGTTAGTTGTACAATCAAATCCCATTCCATACCATAACATCTTCTCTAGAGTAATATTCCACAATTCTAAAGTTTGCTTAGGTAGCTCCAAAACTTCACCCCTAAGAGGATTCAATAAAAAGACTACTTCATGTTGTCAATGAACTTGTACATCTCGAATGCATAATAAACCATATGCAACAAAGTAGAGTAAATACATATTCTTCCCGAAAAATTCTAGGATAGGAATTTCACTGATCTTTATTACATTATTAGCTTTGTCATACTCATGGGAATGCAATTTCTTCATTGACATCAAATTGAAAGGAGTATACAAAATTTCAGATTCTTCAACATATGCCTATTCGTGCATGATAACAAAAGAAACATTGTCAATAGTTTTGCAACACATCTTTGACACATATCAAAAATGTAAAAGTGATTTTACAGGCAATCTCATAAGGATATTGTGGATGATATCAACATGAACATTCTTTCTGGAATTACTTATGTAGTTTATGATTTCCATAAACTGAATCTGAAAATGTCCATGAATTATATAGTGAGCATCTAACTATAATCAAGACAACTTTTAAATTCACTTGACCAAAATATATAATAAAGTCATGAGGGACTAAAAGACAATTGTATAGGACTAACACATTAAGTGAAAAACTAACCGATCAACCAAGAAAACTCAAGTCTTAATCGACAATGCCTAGTGTCCCTAAAGTAACAGTGAAGTTAATATAGTAATTAGATAAATAAACAACATAAACATTAAGCAGAAAATTAATTATTGTATCTGAAAACTTAGATATAAACAAGAACTAAGCCAAAAGAAACGAATTTGTATAAACTTAACGTGAGTTTTGGTGCTTATTTGTAGTAGAACATAATGAACCCTAAGAACATACCACTAAGCACAAATAGAGATATATTCATACTAAAAGTCTTAAATTTATAGTTAAGGCTCAAAAGAAGATTTTATCCTTTATGGAGAAGATTTCTTTCTTTGAAATAGTTTTTCCCTTTTCAGTTTTTTTTTTCCTTGCCAATAAAAGTGGTATTCTTAAATAAGGAAATTAAAACAAGAGCCTAATTTTGAAGCCCAACTTTAAGCCCATATAAGTTTGTTTCTTAATATTAAAGCCCATTTTTATTATTGAGCCTTAGAGGCAAATAAAAAATTGTCCCAAGATTTAGGACTGGGCCAGCTCAACCCAACTCATGAGTCCCTCCACAATAAGGTTAATAAAAATCTAATTGAATTTTATGGAAATATTAAAAGAAAAAGAAAAAGCATTTTGATTTTAATTTGAATTTAGTTTTTAGTAAATATTTTAAATATAATTTTTAATTATGTGTTTTGTGGGGTTTATGTTTAGGGAATTTCCCTTTTCTGTTGATCGATTGAGATTCATGTTTGTGTCATGAATTTAAATAAATCTTGAATTTTTTACTTAAAGTTTATGTCTTTTAGGAATTCATTTTTATGGAAGTAAGAGAAAAATTGACTCTTTAGATGTTTAAGGCAGCTATTTTGGTAGCATTACAGGTGAAAGTCTCCATAAACGATCCTATCAAAAATATTCCGTCCAAATTATAATCCCAACTATTTAAGTGAAGTGCTTCGATTTAGCTATTTAAGAAAGCAATGGTTAGTTGTTGACTTTTCTTTGCAATATTTCAATGATTATAATATGGTAGAAAGTGAGCAATTAGATTTGGAACTAATCGGTTCCTAAGTTTTGGAACTAGAACCTGAAACATAAGTTTCGGTTTCGATTCTGAGTACCTAGGTTAATTTCAATTATCTCCTTATTTTCTAAGAAAATGACAAATGCATCCTCACTAGTTTACAAAAATTACAATTTAAACTCGGTTCCTACCCAAACCCGAGAATTCTTGATTCCAATTTAAATTACTATGATCCACTCCCTGTTTCTTGCAATATAAATTAATGTCAAATCAATTTTGGGAAAAATCTTGAGTGTGATGGATATGTGTGTGGTTGTTATTTTTTATTTTGTTTTTTTATTTTATTTTAATCTTATTTTAAACATTGATATAGTGATTGTAGTTGGGGTATTTGAGACTATTATTTTTGTATTGAGAATTCTTTTAAGTATTAAAACCATGTACTTCTTTTCAAAAGTATTAAAATCTTATATTATTTAGTTCTATTTTAGGGTGTAAAATGAGAAATATCTTACAAAATAGTCTAACTCAATTTGTAAATCTCTTGGTAGAACATGCTTCTAAGTAGATTTCTATATGGTTACTATTAGTTGACTTGATATGCAAAAACTGATGTAGATTGATGTGCTCGAGGTTGAAGGAAATTACTATGGTATGTGCACATCTTAATTTTCTGTGATCTTTTCATCACAATGTAGCAGATGAAAGAAGCAAAATGAAGCTCCTTGATGGGCCTAATTTGGCTATGGTTGAATACCATACCTACCATTTCATTTTTTTTTTTTCATTTTCTATATCCAAGCTCTAATATTCTTGCATTATAGGAACCAGAACCGAACTTGGACCTGAGAATTCCCGATTCGAATTTAATTTACTATGATCCACTCATTGGATCTTGCAATGTAAATTAATGTCAAATCAATTCCGGGAAAAAACTTGATTCTTAAGTGTGATGGATGTGTGTGACTGTTTATATATATATATAGTGTGTGTGTTTGTAGTTGGGGGATTTGAGATATATATATATATATATATATATATATATATATAGTGTTTGTAGTTGGGGGATTTGAGACTACTATTTTTTTATTGAGAGTTCTTTTAAGTATTAAACCGATCTACTTCTTTTCAAAAGTATTATAATCTTATATTATTTAGTCCTATTTTAGGGTGTAAAATGAAAACTAATATGAAAATGAAAAATATCTTATAAAATAGTGTAACTCAATTTTCATCAAATTTTGAAAGTAAAAAAATGCCCTAATACACATTTCTTTTAACTTCTTCAAAACTTACACAAATATACGTGTAGAAAACATGGTAATTGTGGTATTTTATGTAGATGGGTGGTTAATGTTGGTTGTTTGGTTAATTTTTTTTTTTTTTGGGCAATATTGAAAATCGAAGGGACTTTGATGTTGTTAATAAACGTAGGATAACCTCTCGGTGGGTATCGGTGTGTATTGGTGTGTAGAGGTATCAGTCATTACCAGTGACTTATAAGGGGCGTTTTGTTTAGGGAATATTGGATTATTGGGAATATTGAATTACTGGAATCTTATATTACCTTGAAGATTACTAGGAATCATTAGGAAAATGTGTTTGGTTAGTCGGTGCGTATGTTATATTAATATATTTGGCTAGGGAAAATAAATTGGTGGGTATGTTATTTAAATTACTAAATTGCCCTCTTTTTAAATATTAATATAATATTATTTTTATTATTAATTTTTGAATAATTTCTTTTTAACCCCCAATATTTCAGATTTAGCTAAAACATCACCGTTTATATAAAACTTTAATTTATGACAAAATCACCCCCACCCCTACCGCCACCACAAACCAGTGTCAGAAGTCTTTGAAAGTCACCGTGAGTAGCTCACTGTGACCACAAGGCTTCGATATAGCTGTTTTTGGCCATATTGATGGCCGAAATGGCCATATCGAAGCCTTCTGGAGCCTCCCAGCTAATCTCAGTCATTTTCAGGGACTCCAATGGCTTTCTGGCGGCGGTCCATGGTGGTTGACCCGCTACCGGCGATGGTGGCTAGGTGACGGTGGTGGTCTATAATTTGTTTTAAATATAAGGGCATTATTGTCCAAAAACTTAATTAAACAAGGGTAAAATTGAAATGACATATTAATGTAAATTTATTTTAAAATAGGGGCATTATTGTCCAAAATTTTTATTAATAAGGGATATAATTATAACAAAAATAAGATTACCTTGGTAATCTTACAATACCTAAGAAAATTGAGATAATCAGATTACTTCCAATATTACCAAAAGTAATAACTATTGCTAATGCAAGATTACCGGAATCTTATATTACTTGATAACTAAACATAGTAATTAAGTAATATAAGATAACATAACCCCAATAATCTTTTATTACCTTCAATCAAACGCCCATCAATCATTTATTGTAAACCCACGTCTTACAATAAATGGGCTTTAAGATTAGGAAGCAAACAAGTATAGGCTTAGGAAACAAACAAATAATGGCTTGGAATTGGGCTACAGTATAAAAATGGGAAACAAACAAACATGGACTTAGAATTGAGGTACAGCATACTAAACGGGCTTTAATATTAGGAAACAAACTAACATGGGTTTAGAATTGAGCTATAGTGCAATAAATGTGTTTTAATATTATTGACTTAAAATTGGGCTTCATAATTGGACTATTATTCTAATGAACGTTGAACTTTGCACAACTGATATTGATGATTGATAGCATACTTGGACTGAAGCGCATACTTGCATTAACATTGGAACATTGGAGTCATATCTTTAATTAATACCCTTTTTTTTTTTGTCGAAATGTTTCTTCTTCTTCTTCTTTTTTTTTTTTTTTTCAAAATGTTCCAATAAGCTGAAGCTTTGCAACTCACTTCCAATATCTTTTCGGAGTAAATTTCATCAATATTTATCTTAATCTTTGGTGGGTACTGTTTTAATTGATCTATCATTTTGTCCCTAGTTAGAATCCTGAAATTTAGAATCTTTGTACTAGACTGTGAGTTTTAGACAAAAGACAAGACGTTCTACTCAGGAATAGAAAAAAAGCTTGGCTATTTTTAGGTTGGAGGAGTTGGTTTAGGCTATGCATGATAATTAGGTTCTGGTTGTGATTGGTGAAATAGGTTCTAGGAAAACAAAGCTTGCCTGTTTTCAGGTTGAAGGAGGAGTTGGTTCAGGCTGTGCATGATAATCAGGTTTTGATTGTGATTGGTGAAACAGGTTTTGGGAAAACAAAGTTTGCCTGTTTTTAGGTTGAAGGTTCACTTTTTCGGAGTGTCACCGCCACACGACGGGGTGGTGTTGTAGAAGATGAAGACTAAGTCTGAGGTGGGCTCTGAGAGACTGAAGTTCCCTGGCTGGTTTACCAGTGAGTTTAGATTGGTTTCTGGAGAAGAAGGCTGAGAAGATTGGCAGGGAAAGATTTGTTCTAGAATTTCCCATCTTTGGGGTTGGGAATATGTTATTCTAACCCTCAAACGCTCTTTGGTTTCAAACTAAATCCAATTGAATGAGTACTTTGCATATCTTGCCAATAGATTAATTAATTGATCTTAATTAAACTTAATAAATATATAACATCTCTGTAACACAATCAACCTCAACACTATTACATTAAAATTCTAGATTACAAAATTCATGATTTGCTATTGATTTTGGAATTTGCTTATGGAAGTTAACGCATCATTTGGAATGTTAAATTTGACATAAATATTAGAAACAAATAGTATTACTCATAAAACATTGACAATCTCTTTCAGCTTGATAACATTTTCATGATGAAGCTTCTTCAAAATCTTAATTTCATGAATGACAGTGATAGGGAACTACAAAATTAACAAAAGAAGTGTCACACAAATTATAGAATCAAATGCAGATATGTTTCTCTGTAATTAGTAGTATTGTATGCATGGCGAAACAGCTAACTTTTATTGAAATATCTTGGACTTTTCATAAACCAAAACAAAATTTTAACTAACTACCATCTACCTGAAAATAAAAGTGCATATTAACCTAAAGAGAAACATACCCCTTCTTTCTCATTATCCATACGTATCTTTTTCAAAGCAACAATCTCCCCAGTCTTGATTTCTCTAGCCATGAACACTTGTCTGCAAAACAGAAACATAAACCCTAATGATAAAATATCAATAACCCAGAAAGAAATCACACGACTATCTCCATACTCCACTGCACTTAACAAATCCTTCATGAGCTAAAGACCCAAAAGGAATAAATTTAGGTTTAAAAAACCCACAAAATTTTCTTTTGATATTGCCTCAATCATCTAAAGAGTCAATTTTCTCTTACTTACATAAAAGGAATACCTAAAAGACATATACTTTAAGTTTCGATATTGTTTAAAATTTATGACACCAACATAAATCTCAATCGATCGACAGAAAAGGGAAATTATGTAAACATAAAGAATTAAAAATTAAAACTTTATCCTCCCACGGATCCAATTTGCAAGATTCCTCGCAGATTATATGTATTAATACACAAAACAACAATGGGTAAAAATTATTTAGGCAAAAGGGTACCTAAAAAACAAAAGATTTTGATTAAATTGAAAGGCTTGACTTACCCCTAAGTGTGGACCAAAGTGTTAGTTTACAAAGCTAAAAGGTCACTTTATAATAATTTCATTAAGTGACGTCGTTTTTGTATAAAGTTGTTAAAGTAGTTGGTCAACCAAGTAACAACTTGACTTTCACTTTACCTTCTTCGTCTTCTTTGTATAAAAGGATGCAGTCTGCATTCTAATCAATTAATGAAAATCAGCTTACATTCTACGAAATTTTCACTCCAGATTCTTCTTTCTCGAAATTTCTCTTTAGCTTTACAATAAGTTCCCTCACCTATCTGCTCCAATTTCTCGAAGCTGTCGACACTACAAGAACCCCATGCCGGCGGTGGCTCCTCCACGTTGAGTTGGCTGAGTGCCGCCACTGCCATCTCTCCCAACATCCTCGCTTCCGTCGAGACAATAGCAGGATTTCTTGAAGACTTTTGCTTTATTCCCTTCTTTGTGATTTTTACTGTTACTTATGTTTCCACTTGAGACTCACGTAACTAGTTAAAGGACTCATGAGTTGGGTTGAGATGGCCAAATCCTAACTCTTAGGGCAATTTTTTATTTGCCTCCTCAATAGTAAATTATTACTTTAAATTAATACATGTTAATGCTTAATATATCTATAATCATATTAATTAAAATTTAAAATATAGATTTCAATTTTATAAATATAAGAGAAAAATAGTTTTTTTCTGGCCAAGTTTAAAATTATATTATTTTAAAACAAGTGAATAATCAATCTTATTGTGTCATGTAATTTATTGATTTGTTTATTGTTTTATTGAGTTTATATTAATTATTTTTAGTTTTTGTTACTTTGATTGGGTGTGGTAGATTAATTATTGGAAACTCATTTGACTTGTATTAAGTAAATTTAGAAGCATGAATTTGAATATAAAGTTAATCGAAGTAATTAATATTATAAATAAAAGCTCATCCAAATCCTGGTAGTGGTGGTATTGATTTTGATTGAATCGTGCTTCTTTGAACAATTTCAAGTCAAGTAATTATAAGTAATAATATGAAGGCAATACTACATTTATAATCAAATCTCAAAAACTTTTTCTTACAATCTGATGTATTGGTCAGCTTACAGTGTGTTCTGTTTGCTCAACAATGGGTCCTATTTGCCCAATTGTAAGTTGATGAGCTATCATGCTCAAGGTTGTAAGAGAAAGTTTATAAAGTTTGGTTGTGAGCCAATCTTTATTAATTATATAATTATTCACTCTCTCTTTTGGAATTATCTCATTCATAAATATTATATAATCAAATTCTTACAGGTAAATAAAGGTAATGCTAGAGATACAGAGACATTTATAAAATTTTTTTATATAAAATGATGTGACAAAAGATGAAGAAAGAATGAATATAATGAGTTTAACTTTTTATAAATTTCTTGTCACATCACTTCGTACAATAAATTTTTGTAAAATTTTTTTTAACTGTAGCATTATTGGGTAAATATATAATCCCATCTTTCTTTTCCTAAAATGAGTAGAGGTGGCATTACATAAATTTGTCAAATTGCCGAAAACATACAGAAGTTATTAGACACGAGTACAAATTATACAAATCGTGACGGCAATGAATACACCAAACCATTCGAGCACCTGAGCTGTTTTAGGAAATCTTGAACTAATGAATTTGCTGAGGAAGAGGAGAGTTAAGGAGAAAATGATAGCAAGACAAAAAAACTGGAAGATGGGTGGGAGCTGGGATGTCTGCAATGATTGGAGAGATATTTCAACAGCTGATGGCAAGCAAAAACCTATGATCATCATCGCCCAACCTAAGTTATGTTGATCAGCAACTGGTGGAAGGTGGTGCTGGTGCACATGATTCGTCATTGCTTCATGGTTGCCTGCATTATTATGAGTAGAAAGTGTTGGTGCTGTGAAGGCTAACAGCTGGGAGATATATGTGGGTATTGAGAGAAAGAAGGCCTTGAAATGATAGAGTTTCTTCATTTGTGCTCTGATTCAAATGAAAGAGTAATGGGATTTCAACAATGTTTCCATTATATATATATAAACTTCCGTGTATTTTGTTTCCGCGTGAGTGTGAAGGGCTGTCTGTTGATGAGGTTAATTTGGGAATAATATTTCACTTGCCATCTCAATGTCAATAACACACCATCTCAGTCTTCCTACGCTGTTGTTCGTCCAGTAGTGTTTTATTCAAGGATTGATGTTTGGCCTCCCCTAGGGTTTGCTCTTATTCTTCTATCACCCTATAGTTTCAAAAATAGTCATTTATTACCTTCTTATATGGATATGATTGATATAGTTTCCAAATCTCGGATTTCTTAGATTAGAAAGAGCTCGCCAACTCTCTAGCTCTCAAGCTCCCAAGCAATCGAGCTCTGAAGCTGGCTCTTTAACTCTCGGGTGACTTTTCATAATTCATAGTGAGACTGCAAGGTAGTGAGGGTAAATGAATTAGAGAAGGAAAAACCAAAAACAGTGTTAATGGAGCATCGCGGCAAATTCGATTCTAAACGGACTTTTCTTGATTTTGTCTTTTGCGGTCTTCTTGGTTCGACCTTTTTAAAATCTGGTAGCCTCTCCTAGTCAATTTGTAATCCAGTGATTCAGTGAATCCGCTTACTAGCACTCTAATAATATAAATTATTTTTGTTATTGATAATGATATCAAATTATCAACTCTAAAACCTCTCGCGTACCTGGTGGAAGGTGGTGCTGGTGCACGTGATTCGCCGTTGCTTCATGATTGCCTACATTATTATGAGTAGGAATTTTTGGTGCTGTGGAAGGTAACAGCTGGGAGATATATGTGGGTATTGAGATATATGTGGAACTTTTATTAAAAAAAATTAGTTAGATGTTTGGGTAGAAAATTTTTATATATATAAAGAAATATTATTGACCTTTAGTGATGACAACAAATCAGTTTGATAAAGGTCTACATAATTCCAATGATATAGTAATTAAAGAAGGAAAATCTTGTTCATGTTAGACACATTACAAGTTCAATCATATTGTAGTAGACTCATTGATATGAGACCAAACTCATCTTATTTGGATTTGGTAAAACTATTGTAAATAAAATTTCTTTATTTTGAAGACTATTGAATTCATATAGATATACCCTCAAGCAATCACAAAATACTCTAATATTAATCTATGTATTTATTATACAATTGATATCATTCCCAAATTTAGGCAAGAGTTGCTTTAGAGGCCTTCTAATAATGTAAGCATATATTAAAAAAATTATTTCAAATTTATTTTTCTTACTTTTTGAGATGTAAAATCACTAGGAGAGGTGGACGACGACCAACGGGCTGACGGGGTCAGGTTGGTGGGGGGTTTTGGAGAGCAGATGCTAGAGAAGCGATAGTTGGTGAAATGGGTGATTTCTAATGCCAGGATTGACCGAAAAGGCTTGAGAATTCGCGGCCTAATAGGTATCGGTGGCAAGCAATTGGCGGAGTAAACATATGAGCTATGATAAGGGTTTTGGTGAGAGGGTTGAGGGGAGGAAGATGGTGATGTCGAGGAAGGCCAACAACACCGGGTACATGTCGAAATGCCGAAAATGACTGTTGAGCGTAGTGGAGTTGGGTTGCAAGATTCTTAAAAAATTGGTCAAATCGAGAGCTATCAAGGCTAGGAAATGATAAAGTAATGATTTCGGTCGATTTTGGTGAGAAAATCGACCAAAATCAACTTCAAACGGTCGGAGGTGAAAGAGGGATTGAGATGATTTATGTGAATGTCGAACTTTGGGATTGAATTGGGGGTGAGTAATTTGAGATATGTAAATGACCATTTTAGTATTTCATTATTAAAAGAAATTCAATGTGTTAATTTAGGGGTGTAAAATGGAATATATGAAATTAGAGGTACAAACTTACCATTGTCAAACTTTGGATAGGAATATATGTAAAAAGTTTATAATAAATTTAAGCATTTTTGACTTTTTTTGAGGCCCCTTAGGCTTACTTTGATAAGAAAATATATACTATTTTTACTTTTGTAATATATTAAAAAATAATTTATAAAAAAATTGGGTCATATTTTACCTTATTTTGTGGGGGACCTTAGGCAAGTGCCTCACCTGCCTACCCCTTGCATATACACACACACCTTTCTGCTCGTGCACTCTGTTTGATACCTAAATATAAAATAACCATACCTTTCGATTTTTGCTTAAATAGCAGCAGACCTGCTTCCATCACAAACCATAACTTTTATAATACTTTTAAAATTCCTTATTTTACAATCTATAGTGAAATAATAATTCCTTAACTATTTCCAAACTTTTATAATAGTTTTAAATTCCTTTAAGAATAATAAATTTTAGAAAGTTCAGGAGGGATGTGGGCCAAGACCATCCCAGAGGAACGACCATATAATTTCTAATACCAAGATTAATTGATTCTTACTAATTTAGTTAATGAAATATAAGCACAAAATTGGAAAACATGAATAATGAAATTGTAGCTTCGTTTAATCTATATCAAGAGATGAGAGGGCGAACGACTTGTACATACCCAAAGTTTACTGTAATAATAAGTTGGTACCTAAAAGGTTTTGAAACGACAAATAGGTACCTTAAGTCATATTAAGTTAGTGATTTTTGTTTATTAATAGTGAAAAGACTAAAATGCCCTTCAAAGTTTCAATTTTTGTTTTTTATAAATTTAAAAATTTCTAAAAAACCCTCTAGGTTTGCTAATTTAATTAAACACCCCATATATAAAAAGTTTGTTAAATGACAAAAACACCCCCACCACCCCAATGCGTATTCGCCACCATCCCTGGAATCGCCGGGCAAAATCAGATACGACACGCATCCCCATCGGATCGTGTCGTAGTGCCGATGTGGCCTTTTCAGCCTGTATCCGCCACGGACGGCCGGAAAAGGCCGATCTGGCCTTCGGCAAGACAGACGAATCGGCGGTTTTCCGGCCAGATCCGTGGCGGCGATCGTCCGAAAAGGCCGAGATCGCGGTCATGGCAAGAGCGATATCGGCCGCCGACGCCGCAGATGGAGTTTTGCGGCGTCGCGCGATCTAGCCGTAGATCGGCCTTTCCTTCCGGAGAGATCGCAGATCTGGCCGGAAAAGGCCGGATCGGCGCGTACGACATAGATCCGGACGGTGTGTCGTAACGCAATCTTCCTCCCGTATTCCTGGCGGTGGTGGTCCTGAATCGCACTTGCCTGGGGGTGTTTTTGTTATTTTATAAAACTTTTATATATTGGGGTATTTAGTGAAATTTGTAAACTTAGGGGGTTTTTTAAAATTTTTAAATTTTAAAAAACTAAAATTCAAACTTTTAAGGGTATTTTAGTCTTTTCACTATTAATAAACAGAAATTACTAACAGAACATGACGGAAAGTACCTATTTGTCATTTCAAAACCTTTTGGGTACCAACTTGTCGTTACGATAAATCTTGGGTATGTATAAGTCGTTCTCCCTGAGATGAAATGACATTTGATGGGGGTGAAAGGAGTCAATCTAATGTGAGAGTACACATTGAAGTTTAATTTTGTTGTCGGTTTTTTTTTTTTTTTTTCAAAAGTAGGAGAAATTGGTCGAGATTTGATTTAATCTAAAAGTATGTCAAGAATTGGAATAATCTAGAATTGAAATAGATCAAAGGAGAAAGAGGATGAACTGAAAAGGATGACCTATTTGTTTTATGTATTTGGAAAACGTTTATAATACTTTGTTTTCAATTTATACAACTATTTGTTATATACAAGCGAGATGGACGATTATAAATTGTAGCTTCATTTAATCTATATCAAGAGTTGAAATGACATTTGATGTGGGTACCGTGGTCCGCGTGGTCCGCGTTAATTAACAAAGTTTGAAGGTTTTAGAGTTGATGACATTTTATTTGTTAATTTTGTAGTTCCCTATCACAGCCACTCGTGAAATTGAGATTTTGAAAAAGCTCGCGGACCAACCTTTGCACGTCACACCCAAACCGAACAAAAAATAATATTGTCTGACTTACCAATGATGCTGTCGCCCTGTCCCATGACTCTGCCCCAATCATAAAGGCTATGTTGTTTTCATTTTTATACAATTTTTTTTTTTGAAAAAAAATTAAAAAAATTTGAATTGAATAGGTATTATAATATATTATTTAAAAATTAATAAAAATACCCTTTATGTTTGTTTATTTACTAAACACTCTTATAATAAAACTTTAAAAGTTAACAAAAACACATCTAATCTATCCATTGAATAATCATAGCCGGCCACCATCATCGGAGGGTGGTTGGAGTTACCGTATCGAAGCATGACCGACTGAATCTTGTCGATCGTGCACCGATATGGCTTTTACCGGTCCGATCCACTTGATCTACGGCTAGATCTGGCCATTGACGGCCAGATCTGACCGCATTTACTCGTCAACGACGACCAAAGATATGGTCGTCGTTGATGGTCAACGATGATCATATGTTGGCCGTAGTTGACGTCTGGTTACGGCCAGATATTTTGCCTTAGATCTATCCTTTTCTATTCTTCAAAATTCCTAAATTAAAAACAACTTTTGATTATTTATTAACAATATCTTATTATATTACCAAATCAATACTTAGAACTCTCGACACACTTTAAGTTGTATTAATATTAAGTAAGGTGACGTTTATTAATTTGTTTGACAGGAAAACAGTACTAATCGCTAAATAACTTTGATCACTTGTAATTTAATTTTGGAACATTAGTCTGCTATATTGGATAAGTAATCATTTTACTTAAAACAAAGGAGTAAAATGATTCCTGACTTTCTACCCATCTTGGAATAAAAAGTTGGTTTTCATCTGATAATAAACATTTAATTTAACATATAACTTTTTAATGGCCATATATACCTCATTATCTATATGGTGGTACATATCTTGCAATGCACTAGGGCTACCAGTGCCAAGACCAGGGGCTCCAGATCAATCTTCTTGCTGCGTTCACAATTTTCCCTGAAAGTTTGAAAAACAAATAAAAACATCAATATTTACCTAATAATTAAAAACAGGCCCTTGTCACCCTTGACTTTGGGCTGTAGTCTAAAAAAAATAAAATTTTATTGCTCTAAAGGTCAATTCATCAGCAAAATACTAAAGGAGACAAGAATCCACATTACAGAAATAGTGAAAAAGTTGGTTCCTATGACTTGCAATTTCTTGTCTATATATATATATTAAAATTATTGAATTTCATTCATCAACGTAATTGATAATTTATAGGAATATTTAGACTGAGCATTAAAGGATTGGTCTTAAGACCGCTCCTTGTAGGGCCTGGTCCCAAACCGGACCAGGCCTATGGGAGGAGGGACCGGTCCCTTGATTGGGTCCTACCCCAAGGCTCAAGCCTAGGACTGGTCCCAAGCCTAGGCCCAAATCCCTTTGCTTAATTTCAAAAAAGTCCTTTATAAAATATATAAAAACCCCTTAAAATTTTTGAATTGGCAAAAATATTAAAGGTTAAATTGACATTTTACCCAAAAAAAAAAAAAAACAATTAACATAGCACATGATTGTTGGCTGCCAACGGTTATCTAACCATTGGCTGCCAACGGTCATGTGCTTTTTTTTGGGGGAATGGAATTTATAAAATATATAAAAACCCCTTAAAATTTGAATTGGCAAAAATATTAAAGGTTAAATTGATATTTTACCCAAAAAAACAATTAACATAGCACATGATTGTTGGCTGCCAACGGTCATGTGCTTTTTTTTCGGGGGGGGCCGGGGGCTACTTTGTTTTTTTCTTTTATTCCAATCCGACACTATAAATAATCCCTCACACTTCCAATTTTTTTCACACCAACTCTCATTTTCTCATTCTCTTAATCTCTCTACTCCAATCCAATTCTCATTCATATTTTCTTCAATTCTATTTATATTTATATTTATAATTTATTCATATTATTTATTTATATTATTCAATTTTTTCTATTTTTCAATATCATCTCTTATTCATATTATTATTTTTTTCATTTTAATTATTTATTATTTTATCATAAATTCCCAATGGAAGGGCCAAATGAGTTCTACATTCTATCAACCGAAGAAATGGAAAGGTTCGATCCATTTTCACCCTTTCCAGAGAGAGCATTTACAATTCAACGACAACAACCGCATTCAGCCAGAACGAGGTGCAGCCAAACATAAGTGAGCTGCGACTCTACAGCCCAACCCCCCCAACCGTCAAAGAGAGTCATGTCTGATGTATGGCGACACTTCACCAAATAAAAACGAGCATAGATGAATGAGGGGAGGGAAAAATCGTGCAGGGTATGTAATTTCTGTGGAATCGTTATCGGCGTTGAGAAGGGGACTTCAACGATGTGACAACATTTAGAGAAGAAGAACCCCTAAATAATGCAGTTGTTCGGTTCATCTTACTTTTGCATACCAAAAGGGTTTAACAACTACAGTGCGCCTAATCATGGTAAAACTGGATTGGTTAATGCTCCTAGAGCTGAGTGGGATCAATGTAACCAATTCACCAAACAAAGCTCTAGTGCAACTGAAGAGGGTAAAAAAATACTTTCTAAGTTCAGGATAGGCAGAAACGGCACATACTTCACATAAAAGTCCAAAGTGCAAAAAAGCTTTTTTTCTATTTATTTATTTGTTTTATTTCATTCTCATAAACCAGTCAAATGCAGCTAGAAAAAAGGTTGTCATTATTCTAATTATTATTACTGCTAATGCATAAATCCAAATACACCTCTATTAACTGAAAAATATAAAATCACATCCTTTGAATATCCATCTCTCTTGTCATTTAAAAAAAAAAAAAAGAAGATAGAAATTTACCTTATATGATACTGCAAACAGGTTACTAAAATTGGGCGAGATGCAGTTCTATATGTTCAGTTTCTTATAGAATCCATCATGGGAGGTAAATTATGTTCTTTATCTTGCTTTGCAGGATATTTTAATAAAAATAATTTTTATTAAATGGTATGTTGACATTGAGTATAAAAATAATCACTCAATTTTTCTTTTATGTTAAAATGATGGTTACCTGGGTTTTGAGGAGCGAATTATGAAGCCCAACTTTAAGCCTATATCATTTTGTTTCTTAATATTAAAGCCCATTTTTATCATTGCCTTAAGAGTTAGGGTTGGGTCAGCCCAGCCCAACTCATGAATCCCTCCACAATAAGGTTAATGCAAATCTAATTGATTTTTATGGAAATATTTATGAATGAGTATTTATTTAAATAATTAATTGAAGAAAAGCATTAATTGAAGATTTGAGTTCCATGTTCCATTATTAAGTTCCTAAAGACATAAAGGGTTAGCGTTATGACTTTAATCCTTCATACTTGATCATATAACAAAAATCTATTTTTGTCATTAAGTTTTTAGTGATAAATATTTATAAAATCATAATAGTATATATTCCACTTGTATACTATCGGTCTACTAGTAGTAGGGAGATTTTTATTATTTTTGAAACCGTAAGGGAATTTTTTTTTTTTTTTTTTAAATTGTATCAATCTTCGTGGATTGATGTTTTTAACTCTTCTATTTATTAAAAAAAAAAAAAAAACAAATTAAGTTTAAACAAGAAGAAAATATGTAATTAAGTAGCAACATACATTAAAAAAAAAAAAAAAAAAAAACAAAGAATTTACAAAGTTCATCAACAATATTCAATTGATTTATGGAACTAGATAATATAAATAGGAGATAGAATAAATAACTTTTCTTTTAATAGAAATACGATGAATGATATTGTAAAACGTCATGTCATATTGATAACCTGTTACAAGCCGAACTTTTAACAGTATCTTTCAAAATTGTAGTCAAATTTTATTCAAATGAAATAAATAAATAAAACTTAATATCTAATGCATGTAACTAAACACATATTATTTTATCATAAATACATTAATTTTAAGTCATTTTAAAAAATTTTAAAATACCCCCTTTAAATCCTCTTGAGATTATCAATTTCTTTTATAAAAATATCAAAAAAAAAAAAAAGCCTCTTTAATAGAGCATATTCAATAGTTTTTAAAAATGATTGAAGCAATTGAGATCTATCGATCTCCCTAAAATTAATATAAAATCACAAATATAAAATCACTAATTAGTGATTAAAGTAAAAAAAAAAAAAAAAAAATGTGGATTTCAAACAGCTTCCACGATAGCTCAAAATTGTAAATAGAAATTGTTTTCTATACATGAATTCTCATTCCATTGCGTATCAATATTATGTGTTTATGTGTGTGTGTGCACGAATGGGCGTATTATAATCTTTGCATGAAATATTTGATTGAAATTCATGTCTACAAACAGGATATATATGTTACGTAAGAAAGCTATACCCTTTTATGTAGAAGAAGCTCCCTCTTAGTCTTCCAATATTCTTCAGCTAATCCCTCCAAAGAAGAAAATACAAAAACCAAGTCAGGGTTAAGCTAGACTATAAGCATACCATACATAAATTCACTAGTTTTCTGCATCAGAAATCAATCTTTTATCTCAACAATGGAAATGAGAAATCTTATGTAAGTATGGATTTCAAGTATTACCTGGTGATTTTGCAGGTTTTGTAGCTGCACTTTGGATCTTGAGGCCACTTGTAACAGTGTGTGAAGACAATCTTCTTCTTGGAAGTATATGTAACTGATCTTAGTGCCAAGCAACACACACAGTCTTGATTAGATTTTGAAGCAAATATCAATGGTGAAGATTTGATGATTGATTTCGATCATGAACAACCTAGTTGGCGTAATGGGCTAGTCCATTATGTGAATTCCCACGTAGGTCCAATTAGAATTGGGCCATAATTTTGGGCCACAAGAAATGTGCTTTGTGTTTGAGTCTGCTAAGGCTCAATGTGATTTTTGGCCCGTGCAATGATGATTCCAGATTATATATGCACACAAAAAAAAATCATTTGATGCTGGTGCATTTATTGAAATCAACTTCATGCTTTGTGCCTTTGAGAAGAACATGGTCACGGTATTTGAGAAGAACAGGATTACGGTATTATTCTTTTTTTAAATTATATTTCTTCTTCTGGAAAAATAACTCTCAATGTTGCCTAAGGCTAGGTATTTCATTTTTAATTTCTTATGCTCTTCCTGTTCAGATATTCTTCATTGGTTTGTGTATTTCACATATTATAAAGTTGGTAGCTCATTTCTTGCATGAAAATACTTAATATTTAGACCACCTTACTAAGCCTAAATTTATCATAGTTCAATTTGGTCTGCATTTTAAATAAATCTTACTCTTTGGCAGCAAGATAGCATTAATGGTTTGAGCTCACTTATTGCATCTTCAAGCAATCAAAGGTTGAAGTCTTTGGTGCAATTGTTTATTGAGCCACTGCGTAGAGAACTTTTTCTACACTGCTTTCCCACTGGTGAAGGTATGTCTATTTGCTTATTTTGCTCTTGTAAGTTCCTGGATATACAACAATATTTCTTTTGATCATTTTTTATTTATTTTTACATGACATGTGTTGAGTCTTGTCTTGTATTTTATTATGTGGTTTTAGGTTTCTGCTCCAATCTTGGTTATGCATGGGTAAGGACTGGGGCATTACATTTTCATCACTTGATCAGCTGTGATGTTTTGGATCCTACCATGAAATACTCTCAGAAGTTTTCACAGTTGGAAGAGAAGATTTTATTGCTCAAACTTGAAATTAAGGTTCCCTTCTTGACATAGATTTTTCCATTTCATGATCAATTTAATCAATATTTGGTTTTTTTGTTTTTGTTTTTCCTTCTAGTAGCTCAATAGTATGTTTTGTGCTCTCAAATTTTATATCCTCTCATTCATTTATCTAGCTGCACTTTTGGCTATGTACTACTTGTTTTAAGTAAGTTGTCTGTTTACCTCAGGCTTTATACTTGAGACTTTTGAGGTGTGCCTCCTCCTTTTCCCTTGTGCTGAATTTTGAAACTGGGTTGGGATACTGTTAGTAAGAATTTGGGTAGTTGTTGTGTGTGTTTGTAAAATTTGGGCTAAGAAATATGTTTGCTGCTGTGTAACTTCTAGGGCCAACAATTAAGTTAATTCTGTGCCTTAAATTAATTGTCAATTGCTATGTGAATCTGGGTCCTAAATTAAATATGTTTCAAATTGTGTAAAATATGGGCCTAACAACACTACAATTGAAACTATTTAGAACAGTGTAAAATCTAGGCCCAATAACAGTCCAAAAAATTAATAAATAAATGTTTATCATTATATTTTTATTGATCAAATTGCAATTACTTCTTGTTTGTATCAAATTGCAATTAATTAATAACATATGTTTGCATTAAATTGCCATTATTTAAACCCACCAAATTTCTTAAATAAATCCAACAGCCCAAACAATCAACTGGACCTTAATAATAATAGCTGAGCTATCTCAACAATAAAGCCCAACAGGCCAATATAAACAGGCTTCATTCTTTAATTAATTAATATAACCATGGTCTACCATTGGATGCATAGCCTTTTTGATTAAAAGATATGTCTCAAAACATTTTGAAGATAAAGAAAATCTAGTAAGATATTATGAATATATATATTAATTAATTTCTTCTCTACTTTCTCTCTTCTCTTCTCCTTTCTCTACTTCCAGAGGCCTGCAAATCAAATAAGTCATATAATTTTCAAACCACATTTATCAACATCGCTAGACTTGAGAAGATTTATACATTGGGATGTGAAATTGCTTGTTTGATTACTTACCTTCTTAAACCGGACCTCAATGATAATGTCGATAGCTTGGCCTATGAAGCTACATACTCGACATACATAGTCAATGTCGTATTTTAAGATAAAAATATGTTCACACAGTTTTTTTTCCATGTGAGCTGGCCGTTCAACCACATCCTACAAAAAAAAAAAAAAAAAAAATCTTTAATCAGACGAAAGCAATTGTTGAGTTAAAGAAGTTTCCATGGGGAAGCAATGATCATATCTTCTTATATAATAAAATAGGAAAATGTGGACAGTAACCAGACTAAAGAATGTGCAAATTCATAAAGTCATATTAATTTTTCATTGGACATACCTATGTTCCATTGACATTGAGACAGTTGAAGGATAAAGCGGTAGTAAAGGAGTAATGTTTTGACCTGGAAGAGTGTTTTGTTGGGTTTAACATAAATGAATAGATAAATGATATATAAAATGAGAAAGAACAGAGTACCTTGGATTTGGAAGATTCCAAGGCCATTGCCATCTCCTCCAAAGTTCCACCAAATCATCTTCTTCAGCCTTGGCACTAGAGTGTTTTGCATCATTAGACATTTTAATTTTAGAAAACTTAAGAAATGAAGAGTTGCAGAGAAAAAGTAATAGGTTTGTTTGTTCGTTACAAAAACGAGATAAATGAACGATAATATATATAGAGTTTACCTTTAGAGAAGACGGAAAAAGCGTGTAAAGGCATCATACTGTGCGTGCTTGGAAGCAGAGGTCCAAAATGGCATTACCCTAAGGGAAGAAGAAAAAAGGGTGCAAAGACATCATATTGTGCGTGCCTGGGCGTAGAGGTCCAAAATGGCGTTACCTTGTGAGAAGAAGGAAAATGGGCGAAAAGGTAGTGCAGAGGTCCAAAAACGGCATGATATTGATATAATGTTTGACATGATATTAATATTCTGATTCTAGAACTGAAGATCTTGAGATGCTGCAAGTTTAAGTTCATTGGCGTGGTGGAATGCGAATTATACACCATTAGTGAGTCTAGTTCTTGACTCTAGAATTGAAGTTGAGGTCATTGTCGTGGAGGAATGGGCAAATTGCAAAAGCAGCTAGCTGCAGGCAGCTAATGCCTACCTCTCTCTTCTTTTTCTACTTCAGCTTTTAGTACATCAAACACTTAAGATCCCTATCTCCCAACCATCCATACTTCTCTTCCATGTTCATTTATGGTTGTCCATACTTTACTTAAGCTCATGGTTTGTAGTCCAAACAAATAGAATCTAAACCTGAAGATGTAAAAAGACTAGCTCATAGTCTAATCCAAGAAAAAAAGGACTCAATTAAAATCCTAATTTGTAATTTCTTTTTAATAAGGAAGGTTTTTAATTATTATTCTTTTTGGAATACTAATTTGACCCAAACCTACCAAATCAAGTAGACTGAATTGGCATGGAATTAGGCACAAAGTTTTGAACACCAATCTAAAATCTACCAATTAAATTAAAGTTATTTATTAGATAAGGACCCATTTATTTTGATAAAAAGCACTTGAAAAAAAATCAAGCAATTGTAGCCTTACTTTTAACTCATTAAAGTTTGTGCCAGACTTTAACTCACACTCAAGCTTGCCACCCTTAGCAAGTAAACTTTAATTCAACCGAAAAATGTGGAAAAAAAATAGTTGAAAAGAGACAGAGTTTAGCCAAATCATCTTCTTCAGTCTTGGCACTGGAATGGTTTGCATCATTAGACATTTTAATTTTAGAAAAACATAAGAAATGAAGAGTTGCAAAGAAAAAGTAACAAATATTTGTTTGTTCGTAACAAAAACTATATATGAATGATAATATATATAGAGTTTACCTTGAGCGAAGAAAGAAAAAAGGTGCAAAGGCATCATATTGTGCGTGCCTAGACGTAAAGGTTCAAAATGGCATTACCCTGAGAGAAGAAGGAAAAATGGTGCAAAGACATCATATTGTGTGTGCCTGGGCATAGAGGTCCAAAATGGCATTACCGTGAGAGAAAAAGGAAAAAGGGTGCAAAAACATCATACTCTGTGTGCCTAGGCGTAGAAGTCCGAAATGGCATTACCTTGAGAGAAGAAGGAAAAAAGGTGCAAAGGTAGCGCAGAGATCCAAAAATGGTGTGATATTGATATAATGCTTGGCATGATATTAATATTTTGACTTTAGAATTGAAGATTTCTAGAAGCTGCAAGTTTGAGGTCATTGGCACGGAGGAATGCGACTTATACACCATTAGTAAGTCTTTTTCTAGACTCTGGAATTGAAGTTGAGGTCACTGGCGTGGAGGAATGGGCAGGTCATAGAAGGATACTAGCTACAGGTAGCTAATGCCTACCTCTCTCTTCTTTTTCTACTTTATCTTTTAGTCACATCAAACACTTAAGATCCCTATCTCCCAAATCATCCATACTTCATTTTCTACTTTAGCTTTTAGTTGCGTCAAACAATTAAGATCACTATCTCCCAAACCATCCATACTTCACTTCCATTTTCATTTATGGTTGTCCATACTTTACTTTAGCTTATGATTTGTAATCCAAAAAAATAGAACCCAAACCTAAAGAGGTGAAAAAACTAGCTCATAGTCTAATCCAAGATAAAAAAGATTCAATTAAAATCTAATTTGTAATTTCTTTTTAATAACGAAGGTTTTTAATTATTATTCTTTTTGGAATACTAATTTGGTACAAACCTACCAATCCAGGGGACTAAATAGGCATGGAATTAGGCACAAAGTTGTGTATACCCATCTAAAATCTACCACTTAAATTAAAGTTACTTATTAGATAAGGACCCGTTTATATTGATAAAAAGCACTTGAAAAAAAAATAAAGCAATTGTAGCCTTACTTTTAACTCATTAAAGTTTGTGCCAGACTTCAACTCACACTCAAGCTTGACACCCCTAGCAATTAAACCAGAAAATGTGGAAAAAACAGTTGAAAAGTGACAGAGTTCTGTAAAATCATCTTCTTTAATCTTGGCACTGAAGTGTTTTGCATCATTAGACATTTTAATTTTAGAAAAACTTAAGAAATAAAGAGTTGCAGAGAAAAAGTAGCAGGTATTTGTTTGTTTGTAACAAAAACAATATACGAATGATAATATATATAGAGAGTTTATCTTGAGAGATGAAGGAAAAAGAGTGCGAAGACATCATATTGTGCGTGCTTGGATGCAGAGGTCCAAAATGGCCTTACCCCCGAGAGGTCCAAAGAAATGGCCTTACCACAGAGTCCAAAATAAATGGCCTTACCACGAAGAAGGAAAAAGGATGTGTGTGTGGTTATAAATTGCCAACAAGGATAACAAGACTGAATTGAAAAAAGAAGAACATGAAAAGGAGAGTTTCGACAAGAAAGAATCAAGTCTATGTCCTATGTTATCTTGTTACTTTGTAATTGCTTTACAATCAGACTGATTACAAAGAAGAAAAACGATGAACCAAAATGAACTCTACCTAGGCAGCTTAAATGAATCGAAAAAAAGAGAGTTCATCCTTCGGGTGAAACACCATTTTATATAAGTTATTACAGTGGCAAACTTGTAAGTTAAGTCTAACTTGTAGCCAAACTTTAACTTGTGGACAATGTTTAACTTGAAAGCAACACTTAACTTATAATTGGGATTAGCTCAAGGTAGGCTTACACATGGCGTAGATCTTACCATTGAAAAATCCTTGGGACACATGGGGTAAATCTATGCTTATTGGATTTCCAACACAATAATAGCCCCTCAGTTTTTGGACTTCAAGATCAAACTTAAAAAATTACAAACTCTAGAAATGACAAGCTTTAGAAATGACGAGCTTCAGAACCATCGAGCTCTAGAAACGACAAGCTTTAGAAATGACGAGCTTAAGAAATGATGAGCTATAGAAACGAAAAGCTTTAGAAAATATGAGTTTTGAAAACAAGGAGGTAGGCTCTCTTCTCGAACTGAAGAGTTTGAGTTAACGAGGTCGACCCTTTTTCTCGAGCTGACATGCTCGAGTCATGATGAGGTCGGCTTATCTTTCCAAGCTAATGAGGTAGGCTCCTTTTCTTGAATAGATGAGCTTGAGTTATGATAAGATAGTGTCATCTTCCCAAACTGATGAGCTCAAGTTATGATGAGGCTTGAGCTGACGAGCTCAAGTTAAGACGAGGTCATCTCATTTTTCTGAGCTGATGTGCTTGAGTTATGACGAGATAGGCTTGTCTTCTCAAACTAAAAAGTTCGAGTTGATGAGATCAGTTCGTTATCCCAAGCTGACGAGCTCGAGTTATGAAAAGGTAGGGTTGTCTTCCCGAGCTGATGAGCACGAGTTATGACGAGGTAGCTTGTCTTCTTGAAATGATAAGCTTAAATTATGACGAGGTAGGCTTGTCTTCTCGAACTAATAAGCTCGAGTTATGACGAAGTAGGTTTATGTTACCGAGTTGACTAGATCGAGTAATGACGAGGTCAACTTATCTTTTCGAACTAATGAGCTTGAGTTATGACGAGGTAAGCTCATCTTCCCAAGTTGACGAGCTCGAGTTGTGATGAAGTAGGCTTTTCTTCTTGAATTGGAGAGTTCAAGTTGATGAGGTTGGTTAGAGTTAAGACAAGGTAAGCTTGTTTTCTGGAGTTGACGAGGTCGGCTCATCTTTCTGAGCTGACACGCTTGAGCTATGACAAGGTAGGCTCGTATTCTCGAACCAAAGAGTTCAAGTTAAAAGAGGTTAGCTTGTCTTCCCTAGCTGACGAGCTCAAGTTATGACAAGGTAGGCTTCTCTTCTCAAACTAAAGAGTTCGAGTTAACGAGGTAAGGTCTTCTTCCAAAGTTGACGAGCTCGAGTTGTGATGAGGTAAGCTCATCTTCTCGAGCTAATGAGCTCAAGTTGACAAGGTCGGCTCGTCTTCTTAAGCTGAAAAGCTTGAGTTTTGACAAGCTCGAGTTATAACGAGGTAGATACATTTTCTCGAATTGAAGTGTTCAAATTGACAAGGTTAACTCGTCTTCTCAAGTTGATGAACTTGAGTTATGACGAGGTAGACTCGTCTTCTCGAATTGAAGAGTTCAAGTTGATGAGGTCAGTTCTCCTTCCCAAGCCAATGAGCTTGAGTTCTGACAAGGTAGACTCATCCTCTCGAACTAGTTGACGAGGTCGGCTCATCTTCTTGAGTTGATGAGCTAAGTTATAATGAGGTAGGCCCATCTTCTCGAACTGAAATGTTCAAATTGCGAGGTCGGCTCGTCTTCTCAAGTTGATGAACTTGAGTTATGACGAGGTAGGCTCGTCTTCTCGAATTGAAGAGTTTGAGTTGATAAGGTCGGTTCGCCTTCCCAAGCCAATGAGCTCAAGTTTTGACGAGGTAGGTTTGCCTTCTCAAACTAGTTAACAAGGTTGGCTCGTCTTCTCGAGTTGACGAGCTTGAATTATGGCAAGGTGAGCTCGTCTTCTAGAATTGAAGAGTTTGAGTTGACAAGATCCTCGAGCTGACGAACTTGAGTTATGATAACATAGGCTCGTCTTCTAAAACTAAAGAGTTTGATTAATGATGAGGTCGGCTTGTCTTCGGGAGTCGACGAGCTCGAGTTGACAAGATTGCGTTCTCGTTTACGAGTTATGACAATGAGGTCACACTCTTGTTTACGAGCTATGGCAACGAGGCTGCGCTTTTAACTTACATGCACATTGCTTTTTAATTTTAAGTGGTTTAATCTTCGTAGGAGAGAAGAACAAGGTTAAAGAGTATAGAAAAGATGGTTATAACTGGATTAAGAGAAAGAATGGAAAGGTTGTGAAGGAATCTTATGTGAAGTTAGAAGTTAACAAAGATGATGATATTATTTCATCGAATTACTTTGGTGCCCATCAACAAGAGAACCCAAAATTTCTAAGACGCATCTATTTGATACTAACAAGTCAGAATTTTTTAAATTTGGTTTTCTATTTTTCATCGAGTTGTTGATTTTTATGCCTGAATACTATTGAAAATGGTTGCAGACATTACTCTATTTCACTATTTTGTAGAGCAAAAAACAACATGTAGTTATAAATATAGTTTTATGGTGAATACCGTAGTCTTGAATGTTACCATATTGTAATGTAAACACAATATAATAGTATTAATATTGACATAAGTATTCAATGATGGTGTCAATTGATTGGCCTATATAGTCACATACTCGATATACATAGTCGATGTCATCTTTTAAGATAAAAATATGTTCACCCGGTTCTTTTTCCATCTGAGCTGGCTGTTCAACCACATCCTACAAGAAATGGTGAAAAAAAAATTGACTGAGAAGAATGTTTTGTTGGGTTTAACAGAAATAAATAGATAAATGATATAAAAAATTAGAAAGACCAGAGTACCTTGGATTAGGAAGATTCCAAAGCCATTGCCATCTCCTCCCAAAGTTGCGCCAAATCGTCTGCTTCAGTTTTGGCACTGGAGTGTTTTGCATCATTAGACATTTTAACTTAAAAAAACTTAAGAAATGAAGAGTTGTAGAGAATAACTAACAAATATTTGATTGTTCGCAACAAAAACAAAATATGAACGATAATATGGATACAGTTTACCTTGAGAGAAGAAGGAAAAAATGTGCCTGAGCGTGGAGGTCCAAAATGTCATTACCCTGAGAGAAGAATGAAAAAGGGTACAAAGACAGTGCAGAGGTCCAAAAATGGCATGATATTCATATTCTGAATCTAGATCTGGAGAAGCTGCAAGTTTGAGATTTAGAGTCATCAATGATCAAAATGGAAGATTAATTAAATAAATATTTCATTAAATTACTTTCACCTACTTTCTATGTGGTATTAAATATTGGAAAATTCCAGTTAAATTATATAAACAATCTAATTAAATCATCACCCCCTAACCTCATCTAATTAACGTGTCTTTGTCATATATATTTAACAAATATAACAAAGTAGAATCATTCCAAAGATGAATTATTTTATGTTTGTATAAGAATCCAATAGTCGCAGTGATGAGTGGTCATTTTACACTTCACATCTCTCCCCAAAATAGATAAAACAAGCTCATCTTGAAAACACAAATTAACTTACCATTATGAATTAATAAAACAAATCAATGAAGAAACTCCACTTATTCTTCATCTCCACTCTTGGAATAGGCAATCTTGTTCCACCTGTTGAGTTTGCTCGTCTTATAACCAAACACACCCTCGGTTTTCTACCACCATTCTCATCATCCCCGTCCCTAAACGACCCCCTTACATAATTTTTTTCGCCCTTTAAATATAAAAAAAATTGGGGAAGGAGTCAAAAATATTTTTCTAAGCCTATAAGACCGATCCTATGGGTCTAGGACCCGTCCCAGGGACCGGTCCAGGTCCTAAAATTTCTCTAGGCGACTGGTCCCAATCGGGCCCAAATTTGGGCCTGGTTGGGACCGATCCTTGCCCAAGTCGGGACCGGTCCCTGCCCAGGTCTAGGAATATATATATTTGATTGTTTAGTCCAACCAAATATAAGGTGTAATAGGTGGGAATTCTTATTACCTCAATGATGGTGTCAATTGATTGGGCTATATAGCCACATACTCGACATACATAGCCGATGTCATCTTTTAAGATAAAAATATGCTCATTCGGTTCTTTTTCCATCTGAGCTGGCTGTTCAACCACATCCTACAAAAAAGGGCGAAAAAAAATTTGACTGAGAAGAATGTTTTGTCTGGTTTAACAGAAATGAATAGATAAATGATATATAAAATTAGAAAGACCAGAGTACCTTGGATTTTGAAGATTCCAAAGCCATTGCGATCTCCTCCCAAAGTTACGCAAATCGTCTGCTTCAGTTTTGGCACTGGATTGTTTTGCATCATTAGACATTTTAACTTCACAAAAACTTAAGAAATGAAGAGTTGTAGAGAATAACTAACAGATATTTGATTGTTCACAACAAAAATAAAATATGAACGATAATATGTATAGAGTTTACCTTGAGAGAAGAAGGAAAAAGCGTACCTGAGCGTAGAGGTCCAAAATGGCATTACCCTGAGAGAAGAATGAAAAAGGGTGTAAAGACAGCGTAGAGGTCCAAAAATGGCATGATATTCATATTCTGACTCTAGATCTGGAGAAGCTGCAAGTTTGAGATTTAGAGTCATCAATGATCAAAGTAGAAGATTAATTAAATAAATATTTCATTAAATTACTTTCACCTACTTTCTATGTGTTATTAAATATTGGAAAATTCCAGTCAAATTACATGAACAATCTAATTAAATCATCACCCCCCAATTCCATCTAATTAACATGTCTTTGTCATATATATTTAACAAATACAACAAAGTAGAATCATTCCAAAGATGAATTATTTTAGGTTTGTATAAAAATCCAGTAGTTGTAGTGATGAGTGGTCATTTTACATTTCACATCTCCCCCCAAAATAGATAAAACAAACTCATCTTGAAAACCCAAATCAACTTACCATTCTGAATTAATAAAATAAATCAATGAAGAAACTTCACCTGTTCTTCATCTCCACTCTTGGAATAGGCAATGTTGTTCCATTTGTTGAGTTTGCTCGTCTTGTAACCAAACACCACCCTCGGTTTTCTACTACCATTCTCATCATCACCGTCCCTAAAAGACCCCCTTACATAATTTTTTTCGCCCCTTAGATATAAAAAAAAATTGGGGAAGGAGTGAAAAATTTTTTCTAAGCCCATAAGACCGGTCCTATGGGCCTAGGACCAGTCTAGGTCCTAAAATTTCTCTAGGCAACTGGTCCTAATCGGGCCCAAACTTGGGCCTGGTTGGGACCGGTCCTTGCCCAGATTGGGACTGGTCCTTGCCCATGTCTAGGAATATATATATTTGATTGTTTACTCCAGCCAAAATATAAGGTGTAATGGGTGGGAATTCTCATTACCTCAATAATGGTGTCAATTGATTGGCCTATATAGCCACATACTCGACATACATAGGCGATGTCATCTTTTAAGATAAAAATATGCTCACCCGGTTCTTTTTCCATCTGAGCTGGCTATTCAACCACATTCTACAAAAAAGGGCGAAAAATAATTTGACTGAGAAGAGTGTTTTGTTGGGTTTAACATAAATGAATAGATAAATGATATATAAAATTAGAAAGACCAGATTACCTTGGATTTGGAAGATTCTAAAGCCATTGCCATTTCCTCCCAAAGTTACGCCAAATCGTCTGCTTCAGTTTTGGCACTGGAGTGTTTTGCATCATCAGACATTTTAACTTCACAAAAACTTAGGAAATGAAGAGTTGTAGAGAACAACTAACAAATATTTGATTGTTTGCAACAAAAATAAAATATGAACGATAATATGTATAGAGTTTACCTTGAAAGAAGAAGGAAAAAGTGTGCCTGAGCGTAGAGGTCCAAAATGGCATTACCCTGAGAGAAGAATGAAAAATGGTGCAAAGACAGCGCAGAGGACCAAAAATGGCATGATATTCATGTTCTGACTCTAGATCTAGGGAATCTGCAAGTTTGAGATTTAAAGTCATCAATGATCAAAGTAGAAGATTAATTAAATAAATATTTTATTAAATTACTTTCACCTACTTTCTATGTGTTATTAAATATTGGAAAATTCTAGTCAAATTACATAAATAATCTAATTAAATCATCATCCCCTAACCTCATCTTATTAACGTGTCTTTGTCATATATATTTAACAAATACAATAAAGTAGAATCATTCCAAAGATGAATTATTTTATGTTTGTATAAGAATCCAATAGTTGCAGTGATGAGTGGTCATTTTACACTTCACATCTCTCCCCAAAATAGATAAAACAAGCTCATCTTGAAAACTCAAATCAACTTACCATTCTGAATTAATAAAACAAATCAATGAAGAAACTCCATCTGTTCTTCATCTCCACTCTTGGAATAGTCAATCTTGTTCCCCTTGTTGAGTTTGCTCGTCTTATAACCAAACACGACCCTCGGTTTTCTACCACCATTCTCATCATCACCGTCCATAAACGACCCCCTTACATAATTTTTTTGGCCCCTTAAATATAAAAAAATTGAGGAAGGAGTGAAAAATAATTTTCTAAGCCCATAAGACCGGTCCTATGGGCCTAGGGCCAGTCCCCAAGTCCTAAAATTTCTCTGGTTGACTGGTCCCAATCGGGCCCAAACTTGGGCCCAGTTGGGACCGATCCTTGCCCAAGTCTAGGAATATATATATTTGATTGTTTACTCCAACCAAAATATAAGGTGTAATGGGTGGGAATTCTCATTACCTCAATGATGGTGTCAATTGATTGGCCTATATAGCCACATACTCGACATACATAGACGATGTCATCTTTTAAGATAAAAATATACTCACCTAGTTCTTTTTCCATTTGAGCTGGCTGTTCAACCACATCCTACAAAATAGGGCAAAAAATAATTTGACTGAGAAGAATGTTTTGTTGGGTTTAACAGAAATGAATAGATAAATGATATATAAAATTAGAAAGACCAGAGTACCTTGGATTTGGAAGATTCCAAAGCCATTGCCATCTCCCCGCAAAGTTACGCCAAATCGTCTGCTTCAATTTTGGCACTGGATTGTTTTGCATCATTAGACATTTTAACTTCACAAAAACTTAGGAAATGAAGAGTTGTAGAGAACAACTAACAAATATTTGATTGTTCGCAACAAAAATAAAATATGAACGATAATATGTATAGAGTTTACCTTGAGAGAAGAAGGAAAAAGCGTGCCTGAGCGTAGAGGTCCAAAATGGCATTACCCTGAGAGAAGAATGAAAAAGGGTGCAAAGATAGCGCAGAGGTCCAAAAATGGCATGATATTCATATTCTGACTCTAGATCTGGAGAAGCTGCAAGTTTGAGATTTAGAGTCATCAATGATCAAAGTAGAAGATTAATTAAATAAATATTTCATTAAATTACTTTCACCTACTTTCACCTACTTTCTATGTGTTATTAAATATTGGAAAATTCCAATCAAATTACATAAACAATCTAATTAAATTATCACCCCCTAACCTCATCTCATTAACGTGTCTTTGTCATATATATTTAACAAATATAACAAAGTAGAATCATTCCAAAGATGAATTATTTTATGTTTGTATAAGAATCCAATAGTTGCAGTGATGAGTGGTCATTTTACACTTCACATCTCTCCCCAAAATAGATAAAACAAGTTCATCTTGAAAACCCAAATCAACTTACCATTCTGAATTAATAAAACAAATCAATGAAGAACTCCACCTGTTCTTCATCTCCACTCTTGGAATAGGCAATCTTGTTCACCTTGTCGAGTTTGCTCGTCTTGTAACCAAACACCACCCTCGGTTTTCTACCACTATTCTCATCTTCACCGTCCCTAAACGACCCCCTTACATAATTTTTTTGGCCCCTTAAATATAAAAAAAAAATTGTGGAAGGAGTGAAAAATAATTTTCTAAGCCCATAAGACCGGTCCTATGGGCCTAGGACCAATCCTAGGGACTGGTCCACGTCCTAAAATTTCTCTGGGTGACTGGTCCCAATCGAGCCTAAACTTGGGCCCAGTTGGGACCGATCCTTGCCCAGGTCTAGGAATATGTATATTTGATTGTTTACTCCAACCAAAATATAAGGTGTAATGGGTGGGAATTCTCATTACCTCAATGATGGTGTCAATTGATTTGCCTATATAGCCACATACTCGACATACATAGCCGATGTCATCTTTTAAGATAAAAATATGTTCACCCGGTTCTTTTTCCATCTGAGCTGGCTGTTCAACCACATACTACAAAAAAGGGCGAAAAATAATTTGACTGAGAAGAATGTTTTTTTGGGTTTAACAGAAATGAATAGATAAATGATATATAAAATTAGAAAGACTAGAGTACCTTGGATTTGGAAGATTCCAAAGCCATTGCCATCTCCTCCCAAAGTTACACCAAATGTCTGCCTCAGTTTTGGCACTGGAGTGTTTTGCATCATTAGACATTTTAACTTCACAAAAACTTAAGAAATGAAGAGTTGTAGAGAACAACTAACAAATATTTGATTGTTCACAACAAAAATAAAATATGAACGATAATATGTATAGAGTTTACCTTGAGAGAAGAAGGAAAAAGTGTGCCTGAGCGTAGAGGTCCAAAATGGCATTACCGTAAGAGCGGAATGAAAAAGGGTGCAAAGACAACGCAAAGGTCCAAAAATGGCATGATATTCATATTCTAACTCTAGATCTGGAGAAGCTGCAAGTTTGAGATTTAGAGTCATCAATGATCAAAGTAGAAGATTAATTAAATAAATATTTCATTAAATTACTTTCACCTACTTTCACTTACTTTCTATGTGTTATTAAATATTGGAAAATTCCAGTCAAATTACATGAACAATCTAATTAAATCATCACCCCCCAATTCCATCTAATTAACATGTCTTTGTCATATATATTTAACAAATACAACAAAGTAGAATCATTCCAAAGATGAATTATTTTATGTTTGTATAAGAATCCAATAGTTACGGTGATGAGTGGTCATTTTACACTTCACATCTCTCCCCAAAATAGATAAAACAAGTTCATCTTGAAAACCCAAATCAACTTACCATTCTGAAATAATAAAACAAATCAATGAAGAAACTCCACCTGTTCTTCATCTCCACTCTTGGAGTAGGCAATCTTATTCCATCTGTTGAGTTTGTTCGTCTCTTAACCAAACACCACTGTCGGTTTTCTACCTCCATTCTCATCGTCACCGTCCCTAAATGACCCCCTTGCATAATTTTTTTCACCCCTCAAATATAAAAAAAATTGGGAAAGGAGTGAAAAATAATTTTCTAAGCCCATAAGACCGATCCTATGGGCCTAGGATCAGTCCTAGGGACCGGTCTAGGTCCTAAAATTTCTCTGGGCGACTGGTCCTAATCGGACCCAAACTTGGGCCCGGTTTGGACCGGTCCTTGCCCAGGTCAGGACCGGTCTCTGCCCCGGTCTAGGAATATATATATTTGATTGTTTACTCCAACCAAAATATAAGGTGTAATGGGTGGGAATTCTCATTACCTCAAATCTTTGTTGGGTTTATCATCATATTACAACTACCAATTATTTAAACAAAAAACCAAATTTTATTGTGGAACATGAAAAAGAAAAAAAAAATATTGGGTTAATCTTTGCTAAAGGTTTAGATTAGATCATTACTATTTTCTGTTTGGTTGATGAGAAAAATATGTGATGAGAAGTTGAAGTGTTTTTTGTTTTGGCTATATAGTTATTTTATTCCTGATTTGCAAAGTTAAATTTCTGGACAAAAACTTTCAAAACAGAACCAATTATCAAATTAGCACAAATCCTATACATAACAAATATTAAACCTTATTACTAATAATTCTTAAAACCAACTGCTAGGATCACTTCAGCATTCCATTCCACATACTTAAAAGGTCGCAGTTGGTTTTAGCTCCCAAGGAACAATCGACAATAACCTGCAAATACAACGATGCACCGACTTCTTATTGTGTAGACAATGAAGTGGAACGAAGTCACGAATGAATAGTACGTCATACGTGTGGATGTGGCAATGTAGAAGTAGTGCACAAAATTGTTTGGGGACAATTCTATTTACATGATTAAAGCATCATGTTTCCAATAGAATTTCTTATTACTAAAGTGTTTTTTTCTATTGGCTACTTGTTTCACCATTTGTTTTCTTGCTAAGAAAGTTCAAGAAAGTAAATAAAAATAATTTTTACGATTAAAACTGTATAAAAGAACTTACTCTCTCTCTCCCCTTTGTTTATAAATAATAAACTTAGTCTCCAATCTCCTCTCACTCTATTTTCTCCATGGCTACGCTAAACTATAAGTTCCACTAAATACTCTACTCTCTCTCTCTCCTCTCGCTCTGTTTGTATCCCCCATAGCTAAACCAAGGTTTTTTTTTTTTTTTTTAATTTTTTGATGATTTAGTGAGAAAAGCTAAAGACAATCGGCTTACTACACTTGATATCTATTATTTGCTTAACGACCATGAAAAACATCATAAGATGACCCGCAACTAGTCACAAGAAATGCCTAACTAGCCACAAATGATGCCTCTAAGTAAGATTTATTTAACGTCTTCATTTTTTGTTTTTATATTTTGTTTTATAAACTTACATGTACATTACTTTCTAATTTCAAGTGGTACAATCTTCTTAATAAGGAAGAACCATGATAAACATTTTAAAAATGATGGTTATAATTGGATTATGAAATCAACTCATGGGTAGTTCAAACATGATAAAAAGTTGTACGTTTCTCGGTTTCTTGTCTACAAGAGAACGAAAAGTTTATAAGACACATCTATTGGATGAATGACCAGTGAAACACTTTTTAAATTTTTTGGTTTTCTATTTTTTATTGATTGTTTGATTTTTATGCCGAATATTATTGCAGAGCGATTTCAAAAATGGTTCTATTTCACTACATAAAGGAAGAGCTAGAACTAGAAGCAATGGTCAGTATTTTTATATTTTTCCCTTGATGGAGGAATTTATTTCTTAATGATAATGTAGTGGGGCATAATAATTTTATGCCATTTGAGTTTCAACAATATAAATTAAACTTGTGCAAGCTTAGATGACATTATATTGATACCTAGGATTAATAACCATGTGCATTAATAAATGAGTAGATAAGTATATTTTTATGGTGAATACTGTTAGTTTAGTTTGTATTTATTTGAGTGGTGACCAATCATCCATATTCATGAATAATTTTGTTTCCTACTTATTTGGAAGTACTTAATTTATTTATTTTAATTATCTATTAATTATTAGAGGAAAAGGAAAAGAAGTGGCAAGGGAATTGTGGGAGATCCTACTGGGGAGTGAATTGATGGAGATCTTGCTAAGGAGGCAATATTCAGTCAATTCTGGTTTTCAATGCTTCCTTTTCTCTTTACCTACATTTAATGATTTTCAAATTTAGGATGAACCTATTGATACAAAAACCATGTCGCACACGATTCGAAGAGTTATTGTGTATACAGCTAGTGAATCCAAATTATAATTCCAAGACTATGACTGATATAATTGGAACTAAGACTAAGCTCAAACCACTGCTGAAAGAAGACGATCAGGATATGTTAGACCTTTTGGCACAGTTGAATACTTCTTCGGAGGTAGTAGCTGAATGGTTTCATTAGAGTTATCTAAAGGAGAAGAAGTATTTATGGTGCTTTCATAAGCTAAGGGAAGGCAAAATTGTCTTAACTGAGTCAAGTTGGTGTGGCATAGGTGCATAGCATTTTGTAGCTACCCTGGGTTACAAATGGGTCGTTGAAGCAATAAGCATTGCAAGTGATGGAAGTAAAGATTTATTTTCCCTTGATGACAAGGCATGGATTCCACTACACTAGGCATCACATTTTGGCATGATGGAGATAACATAATTTCTCATTCAAAGAGGTGGAGCTATCGCATTAGTAGATGAGCCCAAACTTGCTGATTTGGCTACTGCAACAGGATACGAAGGACTTAGTGACTATCTTGAAAAGCAAGAAAAGATCTTCAAGGCGACCTTCCCAGAGCTTAGCAGTCATGATGACAAAATGCGAATGAAGTGATGAGATCCTAATTTGCATGGCGAAGAGAGTTAAATTTTTGGACAAAAAGTGTTTTTTTTTTTTTTTTTTTAAAGATAATGATAGGATCAATTAAGAAGACCATGGGTATGGATGGTGGATTGATCTTGTTTTTGGTTTGAATTAAATACATTAATTGATATAGATTATTACTAAACTTTCCAATAAGCATTTGTTCAATATGCTTGTTAAATGAATTAATGGTGGGTTATGCATACTCTCTTCATATGTAATGGAATGCAAATTCTTCATTGAATTCCAAATGGGTGGAGTATATAAACAAAATTTTATTTTTTATTTATTTGATTGCTAAGAAAATGTGGAGAAGGAATGGATAGAACCTTGAGTTTCTATTTTCTTAACATTTCTAACTTACATCTCATGGTTGAACCACTTTGAAAGCTTGCTCATGAATCACTTGTTTCAGTTCCTTTTTCTGGGTCTTGTAATGATTTTATATTTTGGCAATGTCAATATCTTTTAGGCTTTCGGCCTTTGTACATAACTTGGATCCATGATTCTGATTGAAGTTGGTATGCAATTTAATGCTTCAATTATTAAATATTGTATGAAGTATACAAACAAAGATAACTAAAATAAATTACTACAAATTAAGAAAGAGACTAACACACCTATTATTGGTTACAATTAGGCAACCTTTGAACTCTCTTGAGAAAGTTGTAACTATGATGACCATGATGTGCCACAGGGTTGCCAAAGTTTCTAAGAACACTCCTTGTATGACTGTTGACAATCCTTTTAGAAGTTAAACCATCCAGTAATGCCCATGGTGAAAAAGCCTAAAAAAATAAGCCTCAATATCCCCAGGCACGAAAGTTTTCCATTACAGTCCCAAAACTTTGCCAATAAGCTATATATCAGTTATAACACCAGTATTTAATCTGAATTCTCTTACCCAATGATAGTCTTTATTATCGTAATCTTTCAGCACCTATATCTTTATCTGGGTATGTAATGGAACGGGATCCTCTCAAACTAATCAATGAAATTTTTTTATGCATACTGTACAGTACTCCACATTTGGACGACGAGTCCACTTAAGTTCTTCTTTTATGAAATTGAAAGATACAATCATCGTCTTGTATTGGTTACCTCCTTAGAGAAAAAGACATCCAATGCATATCTCCATATGCACTTACTCCACATGAACTTAAAACACAAGAGGGGTTTGAGGAGATTCGAGTCACGAATTTGTACCCAAAGTGTAAACTTGAGTCTTGAATTGCAGTCTCATATAATAAGCACCCGAGATCGTGAACAACCTTGTATGTGTTAGGGCATCTCCAACCCAACACCATTTGGGTGTAAAACACCAAAATGTTGTGGAAATTTTGCTCCAACCCAACACCAAAAGCTACACCAAATTGGTGTGCATGAATAGTATCACACCAAAAGGTACACCAAATTGGTGTGCATGAATAGTATCACACCAAATTTGGTGTAACACTATTCATCCACACCAATTTGGTGTGACATTATTCATCTACTACAAAACATATTTTATTTCCTTATTTTTGTTATTTAATTTTTTTTTAATTTGTATTTATGTTAATTTGATTACTATTTATATTAATATTTATAATAGTAAATTCATAATAATTATATGATTAAAAGAAAACTTATATAATTAAATGATGAAAAATTAAAAACAAAACTTCATTCAATGTAAATATTAAACTACAATAACTCAAAATAAATTAACACTAATTTAAAAACACTAAAATTAAAAGAAAATACAACATAAACTAAAATAATAATATGAAATTTTACTTTTGTATTGTTGTT
The DNA here is from genome assembly GCA_026229545.1 of Pistacia atlantica. Taxonomy (NCBI): domain Eukaryota; kingdom Viridiplantae; phylum Streptophyta; class Magnoliopsida; order Sapindales; family Anacardiaceae; genus Pistacia; species Pistacia atlantica. The sequence continues at coordinate 337,356 of CM047901.1, read as the reverse complement.
TTTATTTTATTTTTTGTGGCATTTTATATTGGATGTAATGTTTTTTTTTTATATTGAATATAATTTTTTTTATATTAAATGTAATATTTGTTTGATTAAATAAATGCTTGATGTTGTTAAATTAGTATAATTTTCAAAGTTATTATTATTTAACAAAAATATCATTTCCAATATTTAATTAATATATACAAAAATAATTAGTGGAATAAATTAATTATTGATTATTAATAGAAAGAAAAAGAATATTTGGAGCAATGGGTTGAAAAAACAATAATGAAATATACTAAAAGCTACACCATTTTGGTGTAAAAATTGTACCAATCTGGTGTTTGCGGTTGGAGATGGTCTTAGGTATCTCCAACCCAACATCAAACACCAAAATGGTGTAAAAATTTTGCTCTAACCCAACACCAAAAACCACACCAAATTGGTGTAAATGAATAGTATCACACAAAATTTGGTGTAACATTATTCATCCATACCAATTTGGTATGACAATATTCATTTACTACAAAACATATTTTATTTCTTTATTTTTGTTATTTAATTTTTTTAATTTGTATTTATGTTAATTTGATTATTATTTATATTTATATTTATAATAATAAATTCATAATAATTATATAATTAAAAAATGATGGAAAATTAAAAACAAAACTTCATTCAATGCAAGTATTAAACTACAACAAATGTTTCGTAAGATCATGTTGAACTGGATTGTGAGCAATATCATATGTTGCTTTATTGTCACAATATAACTAGATTGGTTGATTAGGTTGATAGCCCAAATCTTACAAGAGAAATCGTAGCCACAAAGCTTCACAAATCCCAAGTGTCATTCCCCTAAATTCTACTTCAGCATTTAAGCATGCCACAACATTTTATTTTTTGCTTCTCCATGTGATTAGATTACCTCCTACAAAAGTAAAATAACCCGAAGTAGATCGCCTGTCGTCCACTGCTCCAGCCCAATCAACATCAGTGTATGCATTCACATTTTGGTAATTCGTATTTTTAGTAAATAGGATTCCTTTCCCAGAAGCATGTTTTAAGTATCTCAAAATACGCGTGACAACATTCATATGTTGTTCTCCAGGTTTATGTCTGAACTGACTGACTATACTTAATGCATAGGCAAGATCTAGCCTAATGTGTGACAAGTACATCAATCTTCTCACAAGTCTCTGATATCTCCCTTTGTCAATTGGTACTTGATCAGTCTTGATACATAATTTCAAACCTTCTTCAATTGGTGTATCTGCTGGTTAACATGCTGACATACCAGTTTCCTGCAAAACATCTAAGGCATAGTTTCTTTGTGATAGAAAGATACCTTTGTTAAATTGAGACACTTGGATTCCAAGAAAATATTTCAAAGAACCTAGGTCTTTCATTTCAAATTCTTCTGACAAGTACTTTTGCAGAGCCTTTCTTTCTTTTGGATTATTTCTAGTGACCACCATATCATCCACATATACAATAACTGTAATGATCTTCCCTTACTATTTTTTTAGGAACAATGCGTGATCTGAATTGCTCTGATGGTAGCCAAAAGACTTCATAGCTTTTGTAAACCTCCCAAACCATGCCCTCGGAGATCACTTCAACCCATATAGAGATTTCTTTAACTTACATACCTTTTGGCTGTGCTTTTCTGGTGAAATACACCCTGGTAGAGGATCCATATATATCTCTTCTGACAATTCTCCATGTAGGAAAGCATTCTTCACATCAAATTGTTGTAATGGCCAATCAAGGTTTGCAGTTAAAGATAATAAAACATGTACCGTGTTGATTTTAGCTACAGGTGCAAATGTCTTTGTATAGTCTATCCCATGGGTTTGAGTGTACTCTTTTGCTACTAGTCCGGCTTTGAATCTCTCAATTGTACCATTAGCTTTATAATTCACAGTGTAAACCCATCGACATCCAACAGTCTTCTTTCCTGGTGGACGATCAAAAAGTTCCCAAGTCTCATTCTTCTATAACGATTTCATTTCCTCATTCATAGCAGCTTTCCATTTTGGATCAGATAAGGCTTCCTGCACACTGTTAGGAACAGATACAGTAGATAATTGATTCACAAATGACATATTTGATTTTGACAAATGATGGTTAAACACATAATGACTCATAGGGTATTTGACCTTACTGGATAACTCTGGTTGGGAATCCCTCAGTACTACGTGGTGGTAACTGTTTCCTAATTGGTTCAGACTCAATTAGTTCAAACTCTAAATCAGGAACATTCTCAACAAATGATGGTTGTGACATACCAGGAATAAGAGACTCGGACTGAGAAGGTTATACGGATGGGTTTGATACCACCTCCACATTATCATCATCCACTTCCTCTTCTTGTCGAACAATAGGTCTAGTTTGTGACTCATGGTCTCCCACATCTTGAACATCATCTTGAACAGCATAGTCAAGAGTCTGAATTTCTTCTTGACAATAGTTTAGACTCAGAAGAAAAATACATTAACTCTTCATGGAAAACAACATCCATCGTTACAAACGTTTGTTGAGTTGGAGGATGATAACATCGATACCCCTTTTGATGAACACCATACCCAATCGGGGTTACAAGCGTTTGTTGAGTTGGAGGATGATAACATCGATACCCCTTTTGATGTTTCAATGCATGAGGGGATAACTTGTTGCGTTGATGTTTATGCAGGTGAACAAATGCGATGCAGCCAAAAACATGAGGCGGTAAGTTCAGGAGCATTGGAGCATTCACTGCATTACGCTTACTTGAAGTTTGATGTTACCATTTTATGTCTGCTTGACTCTCTATGTTCACTTGTTTTGACGGTCACCACAAAATGCTTAAATTGGTTCATTTTTGTTTTTATGTTTTGTGTGCTCACACTGCATGTAATGTGTTCACCTTGCCTGTGCCAAGAAACTTCCCTCCAGGAGATCTAGCAAACTCAGAGGATGATCATTTATGACCAAAGAGGGGGAGTAGGCATTAATCTTTTTCATTGAGCTTCATTGTCATCTGTGAAAGTGATCATAGCTGCCTTGATTGTGATCACATTGAAGGAAATTTTTTATGCAGAACTCTTTTTATTTTTGCTGAACTTTTGCTTGTAGTTAAGTTTGAGTTGTTGAACTTATGTTTCTTTTTGTTCTGCTACTTTTTATTAACTGATACAGTTGTGTCTTTGTGCAGTAAATTTTGTTTACGCTTATCTTCTAACTGCATTTTCTTTGTATTGTTATTTGCTTTTGAATTCTTGCTAATTCTTCTCTTGATATGCAGATAACATTCTTTTCAGTCCATGTGTGACTTGAACTGTCCCGTTATGGAAATTGATTGATAAATTCGTTATGTATGTTGGATTAGTTACTCAGCGGGAGTATACTAATTGAGGGGGAGTTTTTTAGTTTAATTTTTAATCTTGCAAAATTGTTTTTAATTGAACCATACTGATATTATGTTTTGCTTGTTGTCTTTGTTTCATACTTATCTCTATGCCTTGATGATTATGTCCTCATGAGATATGTTTTTTGTGTTGTTTTAAGTTTTGTCTCTTGTTGATTGATCATTGATTTTTTGAGATAGGTTTGTTCATAAGATTGTGCTTTGTTCATAAGATTGACATAGGGGAAGATTGTTAGTGTAATTGTCATCTTATGATCTTGTTTTGAGTCATGCACTATCTTTTCCTTTCTACCAATTTGGGCATACTCTCTAAAGGTGATAACCTTCACAAGTGTGAGCACTTTAAAATCTGTGTGCTCACAATGTATCTGGCAACTATTTTTCTGAATCACACATCACGCACCCATTTTGCTTTTTGGATAATATTATTCCTTGTTGATATTCTGTTTTGTGCCCCTTTTTCACTTGACCACTTTCTATTCATTGTGTGAGAAAAAGAATTTTGCTTTGTTTGTGGTCCCAAAGCTTCTTTTCTAAAAGCAAAACACAAAAGTTTTATTTTAACTTTTTTGTCCTCCAACCCTAGTCACCTTGTTCTCGATATATTCATACTTTTCGAGTGTCTTCTTTAAGAACCCTAATTGCCTCTGATTCATCACTAAATATCCTCTGATGTTTTTGTATTTGTTCAAGGTTTCTTCTATGCTTTGGTAGGCTTAAAATCACCCCCTTTTCACTTGTTCTTGTGTGATGACTTTGGGACTTGGTTCCATGTTGATGCTTGGATGTGTGCAAGCTGCTGTCCCAAAGTTGATCCTTCGCTGTTGAAACTTGAGAGGAGCTTAAGTGCGACCTGGTGGTCTCGTGTGTGAAGCTTGCTATGGTGGCTTGAAGTTCAAACAAAGAAGATATAGTTGTCATATAGAAAACAGGGAGTGTTTTTGCAACTTTGATTATCTTGCTTTGTATTTGAACTCATAAGTTTACATAGTGGATTTGCTTTTTCTGGACTTAGTTCTATGGATGTAGGCATGTTGCCGAACCATATAAAAATAAGTGTATTCTTTTCTTACTTTGATAGATGTTTCACTTATGCCTTGAGCAACTCCTATGCACAATATGAACAAGCAACTTGATGGGAATGCAAAATGTCATATTTAACCCCCTTAATGTTTATTCTTTTATATGTATTTGTTTCCTATTTGTACTCATTATTACTTTATTTTGGTTTAGGAAGCAAATGGAGGTGTTAATTGAAAAACGGAATTAATTAGGGGAATTCGGACAGTTTCTCCACTGCTTTGTATTCTGGGCATAATTCTCTCATCTGAGCTCCGATTGAGATGTTTCGAAATGCTGTGGAACGCTAAGGAAGAGATCTACAACTTTCATGTTTTGAGTTTTTAGAGATACTGGCTGAATAAAGGTTGTAATCGAGCTTGAAGTTGACGCACCTGCATTGCCGACGTCCTAGAGCGTTCTAACTTGTTATGCAAGTCAGTCTATTATTGCACGTTTTGAAGACATACATGCTGCACGAAAATTACAGCTGAAAACACCACTTTCCTATTTTATTAGGACTCTATTTTATTTTATTTCCAATTAGAATTAAATTAGGATTAATGTTATTTTAGGATAGGAGAATATTTCTTTTAGGAGATTGAGTGGGATTCGAATTCTAAAATTGGATTTTAAAAGGGAGATCAGATTAGGTTTTGAGGACCATGCCTCTCTCTCTTTTCCTCTCTGGAATTTTCTTTCTCTTGAGTTTTTGTGATGGCCATGAGCGGCTAGAACTTTTGTAACTTGGTCGAAGGAAATGGAAACCTCGGAATCAAATAAACTGTGAGATCTTTCTGTTTTTAGTGTTAAATTCATGTTTGAGTATTGAATGTTATTCTGTGCATATTTTAATGATTGATGCATTTAATTACTAGGAGGCCTACTAGTGTATTATTTGTTGAAATCTACTGCTAAGTTTGATATCAAATCCGTAATTGTTTGATCCCTCCAACTTGTGAAGCAATTAGGGTTAGTAATTTGCTGCGTCAGGAATTAGTAACCTTACGAAGAACATTCAACTAAATTAAATACAACCGCTTGTGTTTGTGTTGTTTAGCTTCATCGATCTCTCTAATTCTTAAGGTTGCCACTAGATTAAATCTTGAGCGCTTGTCTAGGGTTGTTTAGGGGTAAGATTAATTAGAATCGCTTGTTTCTTGATTAATTACAATTAAGGAGAGATAGGAAATTAGTTCCAACGGTGAATATTCAATGTGTGAATTAATTATCTTTGCATCAATGATCAATAGTAAGATTCCGATGGTGGATGTTGACAGAGACCAAGTTCGTCATTTTGATTGAATTCGAATTAAATTGTTTTTTGTTTTTGCTGAGATTGTTTTCTGTTTTTACACAAACCCCCCAGCCTTTTTCACATCAAAGAAAATTCGGCTAGACACTCTTCGTGGGATCGACCCTTGCTTATCTTATTTACAGTCCTATTTACAGTTCAGTAGTTAGGTTCGGAAGTTTTAATTCTGGGTGCCTACGACAGCACGCCACAACTCATTCTGCATAAGTTTGAATCACTTGGTAAAATTAAAACTCTCAATGCACATTTTAATTTTCTGTGATCTTTTCACCTTCACAATGTAGAAGATGAAAGAAGCAAAATGAAGCTCCTCCATAGGCCTAATTTGGCCATGGTTGAATACCAAAGCATTTCATTTTTTATTTTTCGTTCCCTGGATCCAAAGCTCAAATGCTGAATACTGGTTCAGGTTTCTTTGGATGCCACCGATATGAGGCTTACCAACGCCTTGGCCTCCCAACAATCCGCTGTAAAGTTCGTCATGGAACGAAAGAAACTTTCAGGTTTTGCTTTCCTCAGATTTCCCTACAGTCCTCTAATATTCCTGCAGTTATCTCATTAACACTAACAGACATAATATACTTTTTCCATGTTCATTTTGCAGGCACCATCTTCGTTAAGTTCTAGCAATTTGCTTTTCCAGGGTGAAATTCAAGTAAAATTATCCTTTATACACTATAGTATTTGTAATTGTTGATGCTGGATTCTTGCACCAACGAATTTTTACGTGTACGACTTTGATTGGCTATTCAATACACATAAAAAGGGGATATATCAAAATGGATTAAATGCAAATGGAGTTTTTAAGTGGTTCGGATGCTAAGGTAGCAAATCCTACGTCCACTGATTTGTATTGGAATTAGTAGGTGTCAGGTCGCGCGCGAGCTGACTTACATCAGACGAAAAAGTCAGAGAGAAAGTTACAAGAGAGAATGATTTCTATTGCTTTTTTGTAAAAAATGGTCGAATCCCCTTAATGAAGGGGTCTTCCCTATTTTATACTGAACCGAAGCGTATAATCATCACTAAATCCGTGGTTTGGTGTGATTGTCAGGAGATAATCTGGCTTTATGTCCCATTTCCCTTTTTTCCAAGCCGACATCGACTTGTTGCAGAGAATGGACGCGTGGGCTCCACATCACTTGGCAGTCCGACGTGTGCATGCCGCTCCGACGGGAGCAGTCGCCCTTCACGTGACTTTCCCACGCCACCCTCCCTTTGTTTCCTTGGGCATAACGAAGCCCCCTAGTTTTTAAGGTTCAAGGCCTGGACCTTGGAAACTAAGTCATGTCGAGTTTTTATCGCCCTCGCTCGAACGGGATGAGCTCTGCATGTAACCCAGCGAGCACGATTTTGCGATACTCTGCCAGAGCGACCTGACAATATTCGCTTTAGCGACCTAGACCTGATGGACGCTCCTCTACAGATTCAATGAACTTGGTCTTATGCTGTCACACGATCTGCGCGCGTGAGCTTTTGTCACACATTAAATGCTTTGCGTGCTGAGCTGGCGTCGTCTGACAGTGTTAAGAGGCGCAGCGTAACCATCGCGACGACTATCATCACGTCATTTAATGCGACGTGGGGCGCATTTAATGCGGAGAGAGGGAGAGTGGGTCGCTGTTCGGGCCCAAGTTCCAAGGGGTGGTAACCGTCGATTCGCAGCCCCATATAAAAACTCGCACTTTTCTGATGAGGCTACCAAAATTTCCTTTGCTTCAAGTGGAAAACCTTCGCACGCCAGGAATAACTTTCTTCCGATCGGCATTTTTCAGGCAATCGAAACGAATTCCGGCACTAGCTTGCGTCTCCGAGAGTAAGGTTTTTCTTTTTCCTTTTACATATATATTATTTTCTTTTCTTTCTTTTTTTTTTGGTTGAACAGGGCGTGAGTCTCTCGCTTCACCGAGACACGACGCCGCTTGGATTCGAGCCGTGGATGGCGGCTCGAGTCGTTGATAGATTTTTAGGCGTCATTACTCGGGACGAACACAAAGGCTCTAATGACCGTGTTCTGCCGATGTTGCATCGGAATGGAACCGCAACATCCGCACTGGAGGAAGAGCCACCTGCCCTCGCGGGAAGTCCCCGAGGACGCAGCCCTCGAGGTTTACTCGGTCCTTACTTCCGAGGAGTTTGATAGAATAAAGACGCAGTACGACATTCGCGCAGAGGTGTTCCTCCATACCAGTCGCCGTCGGCGCCTACACTGGCCTCGCCGCGATCTCAGAGGAGATCTTCAAGGGTGGAGGGAGGATTCCCTTCCATCCTTTCATCAGGTCGGTCCTGGATCATTTCGGGATCGCACCGATGCAACTAACGCCAAACGCGTATGTCATCGCTGTTGCGATGTACATCGCGTGCTGCGAGAGCGGCTTGGGAGAGCCAACGGCGGTAGAGCTCGGGGTCGCCTACTACCTCAAGAAGAGTAGGGACAAAGACTCGCATACCTATCTCGACCACCATTGCTGCGGGATACACAGCTATCCCAGCAATGCGGGAGCCTACGAGTCGAAGTTCTTCTTTTTCTTATACAACGGCCATTGCCGTTTTCAAGATCCAAGTAGGTTTTCTTATTGAGTCTGTTATCTGCTCGCTTGATTCATAATAACGACCTGATTTGTTTTGCAGTAACGTAACGACCCATCACCGCCGTCACGACCCTCCGGATAGGCTAGTATCCTTTGGAGTACTGGACGAGGATAGTCGCGACGCGAGGAAGCTTGTGACAACCGCAAACCTACGGAAGTACGGTTTTTTTCAAACGACTGCCTCCTTAGAACCGCTAAGGTAAGTTACCGGTTTCTTTTCTGCCGTTGAATGATTTCGCTTATATAACGACACTAAGAATGCGTAAACGATGCCCCCTCGGGAAGGAGTCCGGCAGGTCCGCCGAGCACCGTTCGCCTTTCCTCGATCGAGGATCGCAGGGAGGTCCGGTCGCCATGGCTGTCGCCAGCCACTAGACGAATCGCCCCAGCCTTCCCAGCCCCGCCTCGTCGCGCAAGGGCAACCAGTCGGGACAAAGCCGCCAGCGCCGACTAGCCTCCCAAGCCAAGGCTCCTGACCCGTAAGTCAAAGAAGAGAAAGCAAATTCAGCTCGACGAGTGAGACCGAGCGAGGAAGAACCTCTTAGGTCGCGCTGCGGGTCCCGTGAGGTCGGGTGAAAGAGCCCGTGGGCGAGGCAATCGACGCACTGCTAGATTCGTGGGGAGCCTCCTACCCAATATCTCGCAGCCGATCGCTTATGGCCTGCCTGATATGAGCATCTGAGTCATACAATGAGTTTCAGATATAGACGACGCTGGCTACGCTGTTCAAAGATCGAGCAAGGTAAAATAGCATACTTTTGAAATTTCAATCCGATTGTCTCTAAACTGCATCGCCAGCAGGATTGCTTGCATGAGGATGTCCATGGAGAAGACGCGCTTGGGGGACGAAAGGGAACAAGCGACTGGAAGAGGAGGTCGCGAAGCCGAAGCAGATTGGCCGCCCGTCCAAGCCGAAAGAGCACAAGCGCTTAAGCGGCGGATGTATCTGCACGTAAGGATGCCGCATTGCGACTGGATTTCCGTATGGCCGAGCTGACTGACCGACGCGGGAGGAGGTTAAAGAGCTTCAAAGGACAACCGCCCGTCCTCACCAAGAGGTCAGAGAAAGGACCAAGAACTGCGGGCGACCTTCGAACGGGCTCACGAGTCAAGAAGCTAACGGGGCCTTCAACAGAAAGGTTAGTTCTGAGGCCGAGCTTCAGGAGAGTCGGGAGAGGGTCACTGCATTGACTGCGGAAATGCAGAATCAGCCCGAGGGGATGGAGGAGAAGGCCGCGGACTGGGCGATCGGGTCCATCTACGTCCTTCGTGCAAAGAATCCTGATTTGGATTTCTCCGACCTCCCTCCTCGCAGACACTTGAGGATGATGGCCGAGGAGGACCAGTCCGCCGCGGCCACCCAGAACCCGACGTGGCCCGATCCAGCCTGGTGGCTCCTCCGGCCAAGGATCTTCCCGACCTTAGTGCTTTAGAGAGTCGCCTCCCTTTGTCCCCGAGTCTTAAAACTTTTTGTATATGACTTTCTTTGCAATGGAAATTTACTTTTTTATAAATTTGCACTATTTACAATTGTGATTTACATGAGCGATTACATATAAAATGCGAATGTAACACATTCGAACTGCTAACAAGAATGCTTGAAAAAGAAATTATCAAAAACCGAGCTAAGTTTGGGATTACCGGTAGTATGGCCGAAGGTGCTCTGCTCCAAGCTCGGGTACCTTGGAGCCATTCAATCTCTTGAGATGGTAGCTCCCTGGCCCGATCACTTTGTCAATCCGGATGGACCTTCCCAGCTAGGCCCTAGCACCCCGCACTTGGCTCTCGCTCCCGAGGAGAACTTTAGCACTGTGTCTCCGACCTGGAAGTCTCTTCGCCCGACCTTCGAGTCGAAGAACCTTTTTGCTCGCCGGTAGGTCGCTATCCTTAGCGAAGCCTTGCCGCGACGTTCAATTAGATCCAAACTTGCTCTCAGAGTGCTTCTCGTCGCCCCTGTATGTGTCCCTCCGAAGAGAACCGGTCCCGACTCGAAGGATCATGGCTTCACACCATAGGCTAATGAAAACGGGGTTTCCGAGGTGGAGGTCCTTGGAGTTGTCCCGTACGCCCATAAAACTTGGGAGGTCGTCACCCACCCCTTCCCCTTCGCCGCCCCGAGCTTGGCCTTCTGTGGTGTGCTTGATGGTCTTGTTGATCGCTTTCAACTTGGCCATTCGCTGGCTCCCGGCGACCGAGGCAAATTTTTTTGTGGATGCCCACTGCCGCAGAAGCTTGAACTCCTCATTATCGAATTGCTTTCCATTATCTGAGATAAGGGTGTGAGGAATTCCGTAGCGGCACACTATGTTCTTGAAAACGAAGTCTTTAACTTCCTGGTCGTGATCGCGCGCTGGCTCCTGGCCGACCCATTTTGTAAAGTAATCCACCGCGATCCACGCGACTTGACCCCTCCCTTTCCGATCGGCATGGGGCCGATAAGGTCGATCCCCCACATGGAGAATGGCCAGGGCTTGACATAGTTACCACTGTGAGAGGGTGCTCATGAATGTTCGCGTAACCGCCTGCACTTGTCGCTTCTTGACGGTTGTGCGCATCTTCTTGGATTTGGGGGCCAATAATATCCCTGACGAACAATCTTGTTCGCGAGAGATCGAGCTGCTGTGTGGTTGCCACAGATCCCTTCATGAATTTCCCGCATGATGTAGTCTGCTTCTTCAATGGTTACACATCGGAGGAGAGGGGCACTGAATCCTCTCCTGTATAGCTGGTCCCCGATGAGTGTGAAGCGAGCAGACCTTGCTCGCAGGACCCTTGCCTCGACTTTATCGCTGGGCAAGGTCCCGTCCTTGAGGTACTGTATAATGGGATTCATCCAGAACTGCCTGAACCTCGCTCACGCTGCTGGCCGAGCCGATAGTCGGGCATTGACAAAACGAACAGAATGTTATCGAGCCTCGAATCTAGTGATGAGGCGATCTTTGCCAAGGCGTCCGCTATTGAGTTGCTCTCCCGGGGATCTGAGCGATCTCAAAGTGCTTGAACGACCCCAAAGAGACCCTAGCTTCTTTCAGGTAGCGGATCATGTTCTCTTCCTTAGCTTGGTACTCCCCTAGGATCTGGTTGACGACCAGCATGGAGTCGCTATAAATACTGATCGCGGTTGCACCCATTTCTTTGGCGAGTCGCAACCCAGCGAGCAGAGCCTCGTATTCGGACTCATTGTTGGTCGCTTTAAACCCGAATCGGAGAATACCATGGATTCGGATCCCCTCGGGACTTACTAAGAGAAGACCCGCACCAGCTCTTTTTCTGCTGATGACCCGTCCGACGCAGAGGTTCCACGTCGATGTGTTTCTGGATAGTTTCTTGCCCGACCTCGCTAGACTTGCTCGCCGGGAGATAGGAGAATTCCGAGATAAAGTCTCAATGCCTTGCCCTTTGATAGTCGACCTCCAGGCGTGTACCTTAAGTCGAATCGATCACTCAATTCCATGGCCCATTTGAGCAGCCTTACCCGAGGCCTCTCGGTTTTGGAGGACTCCGCCTTAGAGGGTAGCTCGTCATTACATTAATCGTGTGGGCATGGAAGTAAGGTCGCAGCTCGGACGCGACCACAGGCAAAAGCTAATCGCTCCCATTTCCGGTACCGCATCTCAAAGATCCGATAGACGCCTACTTGCATAATATACCGGCCACTGAACCTTTTCCTCTTCGTATTAAAGCTGCACTGACCGCGAACTGAGACACGGACAGGTAGACGAGCAGGATTTGTCTTGTGGAAGTGGCTTAGAGAGGAGTGGTGGCTTCCCAAGATGCTCTTTTATACTTTGGAATGCTTGCTCGCATTCGTAAGTCCACTCGAATTTCTTATTGGCTTTCAGTACGTTGAAGAATGGTAAACAGCGGTCTGTTAGCCTCGATATGAAGCGACTAAGTGCCGCTATTCGCCCTGCCTGCACTCATGACCTGCTTTTTGTTGGTCGGACTTTTCATATCGAGTAGGGCTTGGATCTTTTCGGGGTTCACCTCTATGCCTCGCTGATTTACCATATACCCTAGGAACTTTCCCGATGATACTCCGAACGAGCATTTAAGAGGGTTCAGCTTCATTCTGCAGAGTCGGAGTATGTCGAACATCTCAGCGAGATGTTTAATGTGTTCTGAGGCGACCTGGGACTTAACCAAAGATATCGTCCTACATAGACCTTCCATTGTCCTCCCGATCCGGTCGAGAACATTCGTTGACCAACCTCCGATAGGTCGCACCCGCATTTTTGAGGCCGGGAAGGGCATTACTTTGTAGCAAAGATAGCCCCCGATCGATAATGAAGGTCGTATGCTCCTCATCCGGCTTATACATCGGGATTTGATTGTATCCCTGAGCGCCCATGAAGCTTAATGCTCGTGCCCCGAGGTGGCATCAACGAAATGGTCAATTCTTGGCAGGGGAAACTGTCTTTCGGCAAGCTTTGTTCAGTCAGCCAAGTCTATGCAGTTCGCCACTTGCCATTTGGCTTCTTTACCAGATCGGGTGGCGACCTGTGCCTGGGTAGAGAGCCTCGCGAATGCATCCATTTCGAGAAGGTTTTCCACTTCGACTTTAACGCGCGTACCGCCTCCGGATCCATCGCCCTTCTTCTTTGGCGATCGGGCTTAGCTTCACCGCCGACGTCAGTGGAATGGCAAATAACGTTCGGCTGATCCCACCATGTCAAGATGCACCTGCGAACACATCAATGTTCTCCTTCAAGAAGTTCACCACTCTAAGCGAGCCTGGGATTGAGATGCACTCCCCGATCTTTACATTCGCTGCTTTCTTTCGGATCAATCGATACTTGCACATCCTCAACCGGCCGCCGGGGATTTCCCGAATTCGTGGATCTATATTATCCTCTCTGACCGGGCCGTGGCTCGATCCGCTGATCGTCATAGCCTCGACGGGTGCACACCGCGAAATGCCCTTCCCCTTGTCGGCCATTTGGACCGCTTTATGTAGCATTCGCGGATGCACTTTGCACCCCGCTTACCTCCCCGATCTCCCCGACGGGTGGGGAACTTCATCTTGAGATGATAGATGGAAGTAACCGCCTTGAAGGTTCTCAGAGGTCGCCCTAGGATTCCATTGAAGGCCGATGGGCAAGCCTACGACCAGAACTTCAGATTTCTAGTCACCTCGCCGTAGTCGCCGAGCGTGACCTGGGAGCCGGATTGTTCCGCTGGGATTAGGTGATCCCCTCGTAAACCGTAGAGCAGAGGCATCGAGGTCAAGGCTTCGTGTCGGCCTCACCTGTGTTCATCCTATCAAAGCAGACTTGAACGTAATGTTCACAACGCCTCCCGTTGTCCACAAGCATCCCGCAGACATTATGACATCCAATCGTGGGGTGATTACCGGAGCGCCCTCGTGCGGATGGTGCAAGCGAGCCGCCTCCTTCTCGAAGGTGATTGGTTCTTCCTTCCTTCCCCGGCTTTCGAGGTCGCCGCGATGTGCTCATGACACTGATCGGGTCATGATGCGCTTCCCGAGCATACCTGCCCCTCCCTGCCCCTCCCCGCGTGTTTCCAGCGAGGTGCGGACCTCCGAAAATCAGGTTCACACTGCTGTACCCGCTGCGATCACGACGCTTGTTCTTTCGCTCCCCTTGGTTCTCTTTTGGGGAGTCGTCAATGTACTCCTTGAAGTGTCCCTTCTTGATAAGCTCTTCAATAGCCTCGCTTTAGGCTCGACACTCATCAGCAGGATGCCCGTTATCCCGATGATACCGGACAGATTTCTTGCCGCTCCCGGCCGCCGCAGGAGTTTTCATGGGTTCTCGTTCACCGAGCAGGCCGGCTTCCTGGATTTGTCGAGGATCGCAGATATGGACACATTCAACGGAGTGTATGGGCCCTCGTCATGGCCGTGACGGGGAACAGAGCATAGGACTTTTTCTGTCAGAAGCGGGGTTTCTTCCCTTTTCGCTGATCGTCATTGTCTCCTTTACGATCAGCTCGCCTGTTATCTCCCCGACCTGACATACTGCTGGAGGTGCCGTGATCGCGACGGCGAAGTGCCGCCAGAATTCCTCTATTCGAGATACTTTTCCGCCAGTTGTAGAATCGTGAGGGAAATATCGCCCTCGCTCGCAGCCTCCTTCCACAGTCGGCTTTGTGGGCGAACTCCGCTATTATGAGAGTTCGATGGACTCCTCGGGGCATGAGCCACCTTGTTGAGTTCCCTGTGGAAGCGATCAACGTAAGACTGCAGGGACTCGTCCCTTTCTTGCCTTATGTTGCTGAGGTAGCTCAAAGGCATTGAAAATTTCCGGTTGGCTTGGAAATGCCGCAAGAACGTCGTGCTCATCTGAGGCCACGAACTGATCGATCCCGCTGGGAGCGACCTTAACCACCGTTTGGCGTGAGAAGTCAGCGTCACAGCCAAACATCGGCATTTCGCAAGGTCCAAACCCTGGTGGAGCTCCATCAGTCGTTGAACTCATATAAATGATCTTGCGGATCATAATTTCCCATCAAACGGCCGCATATCCGCATTCTAACCTAGGTGGAAGTGGGGCGCTTAGCACTTCCGAGAGAACGGGATGTGAGGCGACTGCGCTGCTTCGCTTGTTGGTCCCTTAACCTGTCCAGAGCTCGCTGCAACTCCTCAATTTGCGGTAATGGAGCCAATTGGGGGTTGTTTTCACCCGTGCGAGCCCTCCCTTCTCTGTTGCGGTTCAGGACAGTCCGGAGATCGGATTCCTCCTCGCCTCGGCCGGCATTTCCGGCCGCACTCGACACATGCTGACTATGGGCATGTGAAGACGTCGGGTTGTGAGGGGCACTTTCACGACCCTCGCGGTGGTACGAACCGCCCCGCGAGGTGTGATAACCTCCCTCATAACGATTGGGATTGCTCTGCTGGTGGTGATCGGGACCACCATGTCCAGCATTTTTGCTTGGGTTTGCTTGCATTGTGGCGTGGGACAGCTTGGGATTCACTTTTTCGCCGAGTCTTAATTTTGCCGATATCCTGCTCGGGGCGCCTCCTGTACTTGCTGGCCCTTGGGAGCTCGTAAGCTTGTTTTTTGCCACTTGCTTACCCTTGCGCTTTCGCGCAGCAGTGCTCGCGGCACGTGCTATTTCCCTTTGCCGTGCTCGCTTGCAGCGTTTTTGGCGGTTGCACCGCACCTACTGCCGCGACGACATGCCTTTGGTCCTGCACGGTCCCAACCTCTGCTTGACCGTCTGGAGAGTATTGCGAACCTCTCCTGTAGCTTCGAATGACAGGTCCAGCTGTGGAGCCGCTGGGGTATTCCCTTCCCAACAAAGATTTTGCGAAACTGGAGGTACGTTGGAAGGGGTGCCCCTCTGGGCTGGGGGGACTCCTTCTGCATGTTGATTCCCCGCCAGTTCGGGACATGGGCCATTGTAGCTGTAAGACCAGTAGGTCAAAGGTTTTCCTGATGAAGGACAGACGCTAAATCAGCCCCTCCTTCTAGCGCCAAACTGTTGATGCCTGGATTCTTGTGACCTTAACGAATTTTTTACGTCGTACGACTTTGATTGGCTATTCAATACACATAAAAAGGGGATATATCAAAATGGATTAAATGCAAAGGGAGTTTTTAAGTGGTTCGGATGCTAAGGTAGCAAATCCTACGTCCACTGATTTGTATTGGAATTAGTAGGTGTCAGGTCGTGGTCGCGAGCTGACTTACATCAGACGAAAAAGTCAGAGAGAAAGTTACAAGAGAGAATGATTTCTATTGCCTTTTTGTAAAAAATGGTCGAATCCCCTTAATGAAGGGGTCTTCCCTATTTTATACTGAACCGAAGCGTATAATCATCACTAAATCCGTGGTTTGGTGTGATTGTCAGGAGATAATCTTGCTTTATGTCCCATTTCCCTTTTTCCAAGCTGACAGCGCACGACTTATTGCAGGAGAATGGACGCGTGTAGGCTCCACATCACTTGGCAGGTCTGACGTGTGCATGCTGCTCTGACGGGAGCAGGTCGCCCTTCACGTGATTTTCCCACGTCAGCCCTTTGTTTCCTTGGGCATAACAGTAATGTACAAATATTTTACTATTAATCAATGCGCTTTCGACTGTTTGACATTACGATTATATATGTTGTTCCTACTGTATCTTCAATTATATTTATTTGGTCAATTTGCATTTGGACGGGCAAACTCCCTTCAGATGAACAACATAAACACAAGATGACATAGGGCATTAACTTACATTAACAAAACTGTTACAAAGAGGAAGTCGTGCAGTAAATCTACATACTTTTTTGCAAAATTTGTATGAACAAAGCTTCGTATAATTACATATGCTATTCAAATAACCATCACTGATATGAGACGTATATAATTTACCATTCATTTCTTTTTGGTGCCCATCGTCATTTTCTACTTGTATGACATACGTAAATCTACTTGTATGATACTGCAAACCTTGGCAGAGGACTGGGACTTGTGCTCCCAGAAGTTGAGCCTTCGACAAACTAAACTTTACTACGGCTTGAATTGTAATCAAGTGGCCCAGAGAGGCGCACATTCCAGTGTCTACCTTCACTGCTCTTTATGCTTCCACTACTGGGATCATAGAAGTAGCCGGAATCATTAGAACTATACTGCAGAGTTGAATCGCCACGAGGCTGCCTTGTTATGGGAGAGGCGTGATGTGATAATGATACAGTAGATGAATGGCGGGGTGATAAGCTTAGTAACGCCAGCGGGATGGATAGGGAATTCATATAGTACTGACTGTATATCGATCGGAGAATGGCATAAGGAACGTGGGGTTCAAGAGAACTTCTGGGAAGGAATGGTGATATCTCACAAAGTTGGTCGAGAAATATAAGCTTGGCTACCATATGAGATCTGTTTAACAAAGGGATTTATCATCAACATCCATACCATTAATAGGAGCTATAAATCTTCAATCAGAAAATTGAACAAATGCATATCCTTGAATGATCATTTGTAACTCAGAAATAGTTATATCTTTGATTTAATGAAAACAAGAAGAATGAGAAGCTATCCTCTAACCTGTTAGCTTCACTCCACGAATCTAGTATTATTCCTGCATAGAATTTGACAAAAACTTGCATTGCAGACTTGATGCTTGCTTCCACCGAAACATGGCTTTGCATTTCAGGATCCAAAGTCTGACCAGCATGGCCATTCGAGAGAGCCTGTATCTGGTGATATTCCCGTTCCAATCTGACATACTCACGCCCTGCAATCACAGCATGAATGCACCTGCCATTTCTCTATTACAGTATCTTTTTTACCAGAACAATGAAAGGAACAAATATGAAAGCAACAATACCAGAAAGCAAAGAAAAATGACAGATTAATCAAGTGATGCCTTACCTGAGCAAGTTCAAGCATGGTGAATTCACCAGGGTTTCCAAGATTAAAAGGTCCCACATGCTCTCCTTCCATCAAGCGCATCAGACACTCCACCTATTGTGACATACATTCAACAAACCATCTTAATCATACTGAACAGCAGTGACCAAGCTGAATTTTCAAAATATAACAAATCTATGATTCATGTTACCAGAAAACTATAACAAATTGTATAATTAAAGAGGTAATTTTAAATGACACATATCAAATAATGTAATTTTAAAGAAATAATCCACTTAAGTGGTCTTGAATTGGAGCTAAATTAATCAAGTGGTCTTGTATTAGAAATCTCGACTTCGCATTAATTTACATATAATATTTGTTGTTTGTACTTATGTTTATATCTTGGTGGCTATGTTTGGTCTACAGCAAATGCATGGGAGGAAATGAAGGCATGTAATTGGTGTTTTCATTAACCTTGTTGTGGAGGGATTCATGAGTTGGGCTGAGTTGGCCCTATCCTAACTCTTGGGGCAATAATAAAAATGGGCTTTAATGTTAAAAAACATAACTGACATGGACTTAAAGTTGGGCTTCATAATTAGACTCTTGTTCTTTGCACTTCAAGCGTACAACTCATAAAAATACGTTTTATAACGAGTAATGCTACAGTTACGACGCATGATGCGATTTGCTAGAATGACGATGGCACAATCCGACCGTTTATTTATTATCGGTTAATATTATTCAACGGCCAGGATTTTGCCACGTCATTCGGTACACAAAATCGGTACACACCAATCGGTAGCTGTAGCATTTTCCTTTTATAATACCACACCTCTTTTTCACTCTAAAGAGAGGCCGAGGCTGTGATTGACTTCTTAATATTAGGGTTTTATTTGAAATTTAAATTAATATATTCTTAAATGTGTTTATTTTTGTATAATATTTCTAATCATTCCATTGGAAAACAGATAAAAGAACATTACCTAATTTATCATTCATTTGATGTATTTACTTATTAAAAAAATTTCTTTTAATTAATAATTACATTTTAATATTTTATATTTTCACTGAATTTTAAAATCCCTCCAACTCCAATTAACTTAATAAATTTTTCATGTAGAAAATTCATTTTGAGAGGCAAATTAAAATTAATAAATTTGTTGGTTTTAAAGATAAATAAACAACGACGTTTCGGACAATGCGTCTTTTGATGAATTTGAGACCTCAAGAGTTAGAGAAGTATAATGTCTTGGTGAATAATTTGAACAGGTGATCAATTAATTAAAATTTAAAATTGGGATTTCAAGTTTATTAAAAAATAAATAAAAAAATTCTGGCCAAGTTTAAAATCAGAAAGATGATGATAATAATAATCAAAGTCTCGCTCATTTCTTGACACTTGCAGCATCATTTTCCTTGGCATACACAATCATGCCTATCAACAAATAAAAAACCCAAAACTACTGTTATATTCTATTTTGAATATTTTCTTAAACTATTGCCAAAGAAAAGCTATATGATGTTGTACCTACCACTCCTCGTGGACTTGTAGCCTGTAGGTGACTACCAAACTCTTGGGATTTGCCAAAGCTTTTGGCAAAAGGCTGTTATGAAATTTCATATTGTTCAGGAATGTTTCCCATAGTTTTCATTTGAGTTGTAGGTGACTCTGGCCCTTAAGGTTGCAACTTCATCAATCTATTTTATTTCAAGTAATTTAATAAAGTAAGCATTTATCTGATTTAACAATCAAGATAAGACTAAAAAGATACAAATTGTAAGTGATGGTACGAAACAATTATGAAAAGCAAATAACAAAGGTGGTTACTTAAAGGGTTGTATTTTGAAAAAAGGAAAAAAACTGATGATTTGACATCAAATTAGTGACACAACCAGGTTGACTCATTTTCTTATAATATGGAAATAAGGAGGAATTTATTTAAAGTGAATAAATTAGAGAGAATAAAGTTTATGCTCATCCCATGCGTCATGCTCATATGTGTACTATTAAAACCAAAATTAAAATATTAGAGAAAAGGGAAATTCCCTAAACATAACATAATCCCCATACAACACAAAATTGAAAATTAGAGAAAAGGGAAATTCCATTTATAGTTGAGACCAAACACAAAGACAGAAGACACAAATTGATAGGTAGAGTTTCAACTCAAGTAAGCATACCCACATGCCTAATCTTCTTGCATGTTAATTCTTTTTCAATTACCTCTCTCCCTAGAACTCACAATTTCATAATTTCAATTTTGATTTGATGTATAAATGTGTGTTTTATATTACAAATATTTAACATTCTCAATTTATTTATTTGCATATTATTATTAGCATTAATTATTAATTGATTACATGGCTAGTGATGATGTGGCAGATACGCAAGTAATTCATTTGTTCATCTGTCTCTTATTTTATTGATTTAATTAAGGATATTTTTCTACCTTATTTTTCTTTTCATGGAAAAATATGGTTATAATTTAGAATATTACATTTCAAATTTATTTGATTATTTCTATTTAATTCATGCATTTTGGTCAGTGTTATAGAATAATTTTTTTTCAATCATCTGGGAACATTTTTAATATACTGTATAATAGTATGATGGACAATGAACAAACTATCAAGTAAGTTAATTAGAATGAATAAGAAAATCATGCCTAGCCACTAATTAATTAATCAATTATATATTAGAATAAATCTAAAACCGTTTCCAAAACATTCATTACAAGAGTTTGCTCATTGACATTGACAGTGACATTCTGTTAAAAAAAAAAAAACATTTAAATGAATGCTTACAATGCTCATGCTCATAATTAACGTGTTAGAGAATTGGTTTATTCTCACGCTCATATATGTGCAATTTAACGTAAAGTCTTACTTTAAATTTCTTGCTTATTCTCTTTCTTCTTCCTCTAACTCAAAACTCACTAGGTTACAAGCACTTTTCTTTATAAAGCTTTTAGGTAGATGCTTTCTTGCTGAACAAAATACTTTATGAATAAGTTAATTGATTTGTTTCTCTGTCTTTTATTTTTATTGAGTTAACATTAGTTTAGTTAAAGATATTTTTCCACGTTATTTTGTTTCATGGAGAAATATCTTTCACGTAATCATGTTGGTTATAATTTAGAATATTACATTTCAAATTTAGTTGATTATTTCTATTTAATTCGTGCATTTTAGTCAGTGTTATAGAATATATATTTTTCAACTATGTGGGAACATTTTTAATATACGGTATAATAGTGGGATGGACAATCAACAAACTATCAAGTGAGTCAATAAAATCATGCCTGGCCACTAATTAATTAATTAATTATTAAAATAAAAAGTTAACTACTTTTTTCCACCTGAATAATGGTGTAATGACACTTTTTTACCCTCAAACATTTAAAATATCACTCTACTACCCAAACATTAAATTTCGTTAACAGTTTTTATGTGAAGATCAAAATACCCTTACCAAAGATCAGCTTCCAATCGCTAGCCACTGTAATTCAAAGTTTCGCGAGCCTCAACCAAATTTTAGCTGATTCCAACACTGGAAATCAACCCTGTCACCACCAACTCACCGGTGTCCCCCTACCAAAATCCCTCTTACCCCCACTCACAATCACTTCTCAATCGTCGATGCCACTTGGAGTGGGGCAACTCGTCGAACACTTGGTGTATCCAATAAATGCGTATTTGAAAATTTTCATGCATTATAAATATATAGCTTGTGGTTGCCATTGAGGGCAATAGTTTGCTGTCAAGTAATATTTCAACATTTTTAGATATTTATCTACAACACAATGAGGTTGTATCTAATTGATTGAACATTCACATATGATATTTTTAATTAACCATATCACATAATTTCTTTTGTGGTAGCACTTGTTTGGATTGGTGATTGGTTCAACAAATAAGGTTGTAGCTTGGGGTCACAGTTCGTCAACACGAGCTAGTCAGATCAAGGTCATAGTTTGTCAGCTCTAGCTAGTCAATAATACTAGATTTTTCTCATTAAACCTAATATATAAACACATTATTCTTTTATATGAGCAATAGAAATCATAGACAAATGCATTCATTGTAACGAGAGAAGTGAGGAGATATTTTCAATAATATTAGTTCTATTAGACGTAGTCTATTTTGGATGAATCATGATAAATCGTGCGTGTGTTTTTTCTTTACTGTTTATGTTATTTGTGTGTAATTGTTTACATGTTTGGTTTCGATTACTTTCTAGATTGTTTTAGCACTTACTATATTATTTTTGGCCTTTCAAAATTTTCGATGGCCTACCACTAATAGAAGTTGGCAGAGAAATAGATGAGAATAAGTGTACACGAGTTTAAGAATACTAAATTAAGATTTAGGAGAAGAGTATAGAATAAGCATCACTTTTAGATTAGATTATAAACAATTTTATATAAGTTATTTTTGACACACGCGGTTGAAATCAGAATTAAAAAAAACAAGTTAAATTATTTGTTATTAACAATTCTTATAAAAAAAAAAAAAATACACTTTAATGTTCCCCTCTCTTTCTATTATTTATTTTAACTCAATAAACACAATCGAACCGGCGGTTTATAATTGTCTTTTTCACTTCATCTTCCTTCCTAGTTAGTAAATACGGGTACGACAAAAAAAGGGTACAGGAATTTTACGGGTATAATACAGTAAACAGTGAAAAATACGTGAGACGTGAGTAGACCCACCATGAGGCTTCAGCAGACCCACTGTGAGCTACTCCATCCACACCGTGAGCTATGTTCATCATTCGCCAGCACCAAGCACTCCAGTAGACTCCATCGTGAGGCGTGAGCAAACCCACCGTGAGGCTTCAGCAGACCCACCGTGAGGCGTGAGCAGATCGAAGGTTTTGTGTTTCTGGTCTCAGTTTTGGTGTATTAATTGTGGTGTTTTGAGGTTTTAGTAAATGATTTTGAGATTGGTATTTTGTTAAAGCATTTTTTAAGATGTGCTATTACTTGCATATAGTTGAAAAGATATTGACTGTTGAAAGAAGTCAGGTGCCTGAGCTTCCTGGCTAACTGTGTATTTTGTTAATGAATTTATGAAATCTGCTACATTTGTATTTGTATTTGGCGGATCAATTAGTTATATACAACATTAACCAAATATAAAACAATTAGTTGTCATAAAGAGAGAGGTGATTCTTAATTAGTCTCTGGAGGGTCAGAGTTAAAGTGATTCTTAACAAGTACTGGAGTGTTAAGTGTATTTGGATGGAGTGCATAGAAAGCGTTTGTTTGGTTTTTTGTTTTTAATGTTTGGTGATGGAGGGCATATTTTGCGTTTGTTTGGTATCTTAGTAGATATTGAAGTGCAAATGTTGATAATGTGGATAAATGGATGAGTGTAAGCCGTAAGGGGGCTATGAGTGTTATGATTTTGGACTTTGGGTGGAAGCATTTTGGATGGTTAAATTTTCATATGTTTTATTATTTTCATTTATAGTTGTTAATTGCAGATGATGATCTTTTTCGTGTGCCATTAACAAATCCAGGGAGTGCGGAATCAAGAAACTTCACTAACACCAACATTGTGGGATGAAGATGATTTATGTTATATTAAGTTTTTTTATTTTGTAATTTTATGTTATGTATTTGAGTTTATTAATGAATATTGACTATTCAATGATGTGTAATTGAATTCATTATGTTTTTATTTTATATTCTGGATTCAGTATCTGCAAATAAGTAATTTAATATGTTAATGTATTTTTCATACAAAGAATACAACAATAATACAAAATAAAAGAGAAACATAGTATGAAATTATATATAAAATAATAAATATTTGAATTTAGGGGCTTGGATAAAACATTAAAGAATTTTAAGGATTAAAGGGTAATTTGAAAACCGGTTAACCGATAACCAAACCGAAAATTCGGTTCGGTTTACATTCGGTTTTTAACCGAAACCGGTCTGGTTTTCGGTTTGGATAAATCAGTTCGGTTAACCGGTTTATCCCACCCTTACTAATTTCTTCTTCCCCCACCAAAACGACGTCGTTTCAATTAGTTTTTTTTTTCCTTTTTTTGTTTTTTTGCAAAAATTTGTAAATAATTCGGTAGCCCTTTGTAAAATACGTAAATACGTGTTTTATACACGTATTTACTAACTAGGTCTTCCTTTAATCCAAGATTTTATGTGAAAAGAGACATCATTAGACGCCGCAGAGTTTGGCTAATATAACAAAATGAAATACATTGGATATACATTCCTTAATAGAAAAACACACATTTAAATATTACAATATATAGAATATTGCTAAAACAACTATTTTTCATATCATCTTAACATTTATAAAAAATAAATAAATAAATTCCAATTTGTTACTTCCCAGTAGACAAATGTCCTCCAAATAAATAATTAAAGTCAGGTAACATCATGGCTATCTAGCTTTAAAATTAGCCGAGTCGAGCCATGAAAGGACAAACATCCACGTGAGACAACCACAAGTCTAGGATTTCGATAGTGGGACCCACTTAAGAGTTCAAATGTAGTTTTAGCCTTACAAACCTAAATTACAAACACCTAAAAATTACCTTCACCAATGGTTTCACTTTTAAAATATGTGTTTCTAAAACATTTAAAATTATATATATTGTTTTTAAAAATTATAATAATATATGTCAATTAAATATTTATAAAACTACAACACGATATTTTATTAAAATTGTACATATTTTATGAAATTTTAAATATAATTTCCAAAAAAAATGAAAACTTGTAAAAAATAAGAAAAATCCAAAAATAGAAAATTATAAAAATTTGAAAAAAAAAAAAAAAAAAGATTTTGACTCCTACTAGTAAAAAGTACAGGTACCTTTGCGGCCTTGTTTTTGTCACTTTCGGTGTTAGAGTAGCTAGCTTTTGGTTTCCACGCACTTTCCGTATCGAATCTTGTTCGTGTATTACATGATCATCATTATATATATTGTTTTCATCCCATAGCAACAAAAATAATTTAACTCTTGAATTAGATTTAATTCCAGAGGGGAAACAGTTATGCTCCTCACTGATAACAATTCCGATATTGAATCACACCTGCCGCCCTGCCTTATGATGTTGGATGGGGAGAGACATTGGTATTTTCTTGACTTACTGAAAAATGGGAGCCCTCAATTAATTACGCCGAACTTATTGGAGAAGAAGCAGTTGAAATTAAGTGTTTGATTAAGGGATAAAGAGTTAGAACTATCAATAGACAATGAGGGGAGTCGGGGACGTCAAATCCAGCCTAATTTTTTTTTTTTCCAAGGATAAAAACAAAATAAGCAACGCGTTTCTTTTTATTTAATAAAGTAAATTAAGCAAAGTCGTTGGATGGCATCATAGATTCGCAGCGTTAATCAACAGTAATATACTTTTCCGCTCTAATAAAAGGAACCATGCATGTTAAGATAAGTTTTTATGTTAACACATAAATAAAGTCAAGTCAATGGCGCATACTCGGGCCCCGAGACGTTTTGCTCTTGCCACTCAACTGAGTAATGGAATTATTTATGTTGAGTGGATAATTTAATTGGTTTGATTGATTAATGTAATGCAGAATCTGCAGGTATTGATCAAATACTGAGAGACGCCAGAGAACGATGGTTGCATCCAGCCGAAATCTGTGAAATAATTCGAAACAGTAGCAAGATTCCTATTGCTTCTGAACCTCATAAAAGGCCTCCCAGTATGTTCATCTTGAATTTTATTTTTTTCCAAATTGATATCGTTAACACATACTGGCTTGATTTAGGTTAACTTCTAATCTCAGGTGGATCAGTTTTTGTTTTTAATCGGCACGTCGTTAGATACTTCAGAAAAGATGGCCATAACTGGAGCAAGAGAAGAGATGGAAAGACAGTCAAGGAAGCTCACGAAAAGCTCAAGGTTAGTTTACCAAAATTGATTAATGGTTGATTCGAAGTCAACTTTGAACAAGAAAGTTCAATATGCAGGCAGCTTTTTTCTCTCAGGTTGGGAATGTTCCCATGTTGCAGTGCTACTATACGCATGGAGCAGAAAATCAAAATTTTCATAGACGTATTTACTGGATGCTCAAAGAGTAAGCATTTAGAATTTTACTCTCACAGTTCTTGACTTGATTTGAGTGACTAGTTGGGATAGAGGATGCTGCTGGTTGATGATAATATTATAATCTTTTTGTTATCTTGAACGGTTTCCAATAGTTATTTTTTACATGTTTTAGATGCACCAATTTGAACGATAATGATTGTTTAGTTTGATTAATGCTATTCATGTGCTTATTCAACTTCCCGGGTTCCGTTCTTCAATGGCCGGGATGTCTGTTTACAAATTAGTGTCATTAGTTTCAGCTGTGATATCTTCTCTCTTTTTTCTGCTACCTATCTAATTTACTACTATTGCAGGCAATTTTCAAGCATAGTTGTTGTCCACTACCTAGGAACAAAGGTTACACTTTGTCCTATCAAGTCTGTTATCTTAATTACCATTGTATTTCTCTGCAAGTTACACTATTTTTCTCAGAAACATATCCTCCACTAATTAGATTTATTTATGTACTTCTTCCCTCTTATAAGCATGTTCTTGTTTGCCTCATGTCCTTCTGCAAACCTCACTATTTATTTTCCTTTTTCTTTTTGAAATTATCAGGGAAATAGGAGAAATTTTAACTGCACCAAAGTGACTAAAAAAATCACTCAATATTCCAATGAAATTGAACCCAATTTGGAGATAAGAGGTTCTCTGTCTTGCGGTGTCCATCCTAACAGTTACCAATTGGCTTTACAAACTACTGATGCAACAAGCCCGGGCAGTGCTAATAAGAATTTAGAACATGAGAATGCTGAATCAAGTAAATTCTTGTAGCTTTTATAGGTTATCAACATATAATTTCACTTGTGTTACGTACTGCAAGAGATACAGTATAACTTTGTAAATATGTTTGTTGGTTGCTGCTAGTTGCAGGAGATGCCTTGGAGGATTGGGCTACCGAATTTGACTCTCAGCTTCTTCATCATCTGTTGTTTTCTTCACCATCTCAAACTGACACCACAGAAAACATATTTGTATCAGAAGATCACATACTGGAAGAGCTTTTTCCTGACAACCTTGATGCATGTTCGGAGTTTAGGAGTCCCGAAAAGATTCAAGAGTGTAGACAGGTAATAATGGGATTATTATATTGGCATCAAATGTTTACTATTAGATGAAATGAGTCTTTCTATGCACATCCTGACAAGCAAAATGATCTTAAATGCAGCATTTAGAGAGCGATTCTTATTATCACTTTAGAACAAAGGATGGTCAGAGGAGTGATGGTTCCGACATTCCCTGGGATCTCTATGAGTCCCAACATCGGCTTGGAAGCTTTGCCAAGTTCCCACCACAATGGTCATATATCAGCTCAGCAACCCAGGTATACTATAATTTATATTCTATATGCTCTTCGATGTTTAATTTTGTAGACTAATTTTTATTGTTAACAGAACTCTGAAAATGAAGCTAATCATTTATCCGAGCAGCCCATGGATCAGAACTTGTTTTCGGACTCCACACTTGATCTTACTTCAGTGTTTTATGAGCAAGGCATTGATTGTGATGTTATATTTGATTCACTTGATATGCAAAATGGTCCACAAATACAGGAAACTGCAGAAAATTGTGGATGGTCTCCTATGTTTGGGGAAGTGGAAGATTCGGCAGAAAAAATGGTTGATGGTTTTCTTGATTGCCATAATCCTGAACAAGAAGTTGGGTTAGCTTGCACTGAACTGCCAGAATTTGAATGTGGTCAGATCAGAATTGAAAGTCTCTGTATACGATTTGGAAAGTTACTCTGTCTGAGTTCGGTTGATGTTCCTACTCCAGATTATGATCCTGGCGAAGCAAATGAAGTATCTCAAATGAGCGGTAAAATCAGTACATTGCTAAAAGAGGACAGTGGTGATTGGGACCAGATGTTAATACATACTTTAGAAGGAAAATTTTCATCAGAAATGGTAAAGGAAAAGCTTCTGCAGAAGTTTTTCAAGGAGAAGTTGCTTGCATGGCTCTTGCAGAAGGCAGGTGAAGGAGGAGAAGGTCCCAATGTGTTAGATCAGGGTGGCCAAGGTGTGCTTCATTTCGCTGCTGCTCTTGGCTATGATTGGGCCATTGAACCCACAATTGTTGCCGGTGTAAATATCAATTTTCGCGATGTGAATGGATGGACTGCACTTCATTGGGCGGCATATAGTGGCAGGTAAATGCCTTCAGTAATTTCTTTCTATATGTTTAAATTGCTTCTTCCCTGCCTTCCTTTTATTATTCAAGGCACCATATAGGAAGAGCTGGGCTATGACAATAAGTTTAACAGAATGCTCAAGTTGGGAGAGTTTGAGCACCAGCCATTAATAAATCAAAACCATGAAGTGTGGTCTTCGAAATTCTCCCTATTGCTTTGTTACTAATATTTTGGTACTTGAATTTCTTGTGTTCCAGAGAGCATACATTTGCGTGCCTCATCTCTTTTGGTGCAGCTCCTCAAGCACTATCAAATCCAACTCCCATATATCCTTCAGGCCAAACACCTGTCGACTTGGCTTCTGCCATTGGACACCAAGCAATTATTGGTTATCTTGCAAACTCTGGTCTGAGTTCTCACATTTCATCCCTGAGTTTGCACCAAAAGGATGGAGATAATTTAAGAATTTGTTGGAGCCAAAGTAGTTAAATTCCCACATAATCTGATCTCGAGAGCAGGTTGGCCTTCTTGCACAAAATTTTTTAAGCTTATTAACCATACTGACACGTCGATAGCAAGAAAACGTTTTAATAATCAGTGTCTTTAACAAGTAAAGCAAGCAACTGGGGTAAATAAAAGAATAAACTCTGTAAGGTCAGGGACTCAGGGGAGACGCGTAGTGTAAGTGTTCAGTCCGCAAAAGCAAATTCTATTTTTATCCTATAAATAACGGTCTTACCTTTTATTTTAACAAAAACCCTACTGTTAATGGCGGGGACTAGGCGCTATGCCTATGTAGCTCAACCAGGTGACAAAAATGCAATCATTTTGTGTTAATTTTAATTTTTTCTGGAAATGGAATAGTTAGAATCTATGGCGAATGCAGATGTTGAGCAGATACTGTTAGAAGCACAACATCAACGGCTTCATCCACCTGAGATTTGTCAATTGCTTCGAAAATTTAACAAATTTCGTATTTCTCCTCAGTCTCCGAACCTGCTGCCAAGTAAGGAAAGAGAGAGTTTTAGCAAATAGTTTTTAGATTCATTGTCGCAATATCTTGGCTTGATTTACATTTGTGATTTCAGGTGGTTCGATTTTTCTTTTTGATCGGAAGGTGGCGAGATACTTTAGAAATAATGGCCATAAGTGGAGGAAGAAGAAAGATGGGAAGACAGTGAAGGAATCTCATGGAAAACTGAGGGTAAGTAACAAAATTAATTAATTGGTTTTTTATTGAAAAGATGAAGCACTGATGCGGGGGGTAATCTACTAATCTTTCAGGCGGGGAGCGTAAACGTGTCGCAACGCACTACGCCCGTGGAGAAGATAATGGAAATTTTGAAAGACGAAGTTATTGGATGCTCCAAGAGTAAGTCTCAGAGATTCACTTACATTAGATTAGCAACTCTGGTGCTCAATGGAGCTATTGTTTGTTGATTTCATAAGTAGAGCTAGTTATTTGTGCTCGAAACAAGATGCCGTGGGGTTGTGTAAATAGTATTGCGGAATCAGAAATGTTCGGCTTCTGCAAAATTCTGCTGTGATATCTTACTTAATTGACCCTTATTGGCCCCTGCAGGGAGCTTTCAAACACAGTTCTTGTCCACTATCGAGAAGTAAAGGTTAGACAATTCTATCTTTAGATTCTGCACTGCTCAGTTTTTCATCTTTATATTACTTGAAATGAATTACTGTGCTCAGAAACATGTTCTCCTCTATAATTCATTTCTAAAAGATTTACCATTGGTAACTAAGGCTTTTCCTTGTTTGCTTTGTGCCTTCTGCAAATCCTGTATGGCTTAGATAGAATATACTGACACTTGAGAATGCACATTTGATGTTTTATGCTATGTTGTCCTTTTGTGCCAGCCCCCAGAAAATTCCTGACTTCCAGTCATGGAATCATTTCGTGAAAATTTGTGATGTCAATGCTGGATCTCTTCCTTCTCAATGTCACCCATCATTTTCTTCCACTCAAACCAAAACCATTGGAAGCATTCCTTAACAAGGTGGAATTTTGGAACAGCTTTTTGCCAAAAGTTTTGGTGAATCCCAGGAGTTTGGGAGTCACCTACAGATCCATGGGGAGTAGCAGGTACAATATCATATAGCTTTTCTTTTGCAATAGTTTAAGGTTGGTAGAAAGTGTTTAAAATAGAAAATGATCTATAAGGTTCATTCTACAGATCTTTTGGGTTTTTTTTATTTGCAATTACATTACAGTGACAAGAATAGATGCTTTGGAAGCTGTTGGGACTGAAAAATCTAGCGCTCTCTTGATAAATCATGTTTCTATAACTGTTTTAACTTCAATTACTCTTGTTCAGATTTTAATTTTTCTTGTCAACAGACATTCGAAAATGATTCTGCTAGCAAATGTCTCACATATTCAGACTTGGCACAAGATCTTACTTCAAGGTTTTCTGAGCAAGACATTGATTGTGTTGATTTACTTGATTCCTTTGCACCTTCATGTGTATTGGAGTTGTCGACTACTTCAGCATTAATGGGTAACGGAGACGCACTCGAGGGTCCCGTTGCCCCGTCTGCGGGTGGGTGCCCCGCTCTCCGGTGAGCGGGCAGGGGTCGCGGGGGCAGCGCCGTCGAGCCCGTAGGCGGTTTTGGGCTTTTCCATGTATAACCGCTGTAAGATTTCTTTTAAGTTACTAATCCCTTATTGAGTTGGGCTTAGGAATAGGAATCCTTGTAAAACTAGGTTTAGTCTCTTAAACCTAGTAGATAATCATACTTTTCTCTTGTTATGAGAGTAAGAGCAATTCATTCATTGTAAACGAGAGAGGTGAGACATATTGCAATAATGTTGACTCAGATGGATGTAGCCCACATTGGGTGAATCAGGGTAAATCGTGCGTATTATTTTCTTTGTTTACTGTTTGATTTGTTTTACTATTATATTTTGTTCCTGTTGTTGTCTCTATTTCATTCAATGTGCACATCCACGCAATCAAAATGATGTTCAAAGACAGGTTCCAAACGCAGAACGTTCACACATCTTGCAATCAGAATCAGCAATAATTTCGACTATAGAGGGGAAATCCATCCACGCTGATGCTGATGAGTGTCATGTGCAGGAGAAGGTTTGAAGAAGATTGAAAATTCCTAAGTGCGTAATGTGTAAGGAACTTGCTGATGCTGATGAGTGTCATGTGCAGTTCGGTTCTGAGGCAGTTGAAATTGAGACTAGGATTAATGGTTGCAGCAGTTCCACTCAACCGCACTTGGGTACGGATCCTTTTCTCTCTGAAGACCAGCTATCAGGCATTATTAAATTCACAACAAATCGGGCACATTGAACGGGCTCTCAAACTGGAGATATACTAAACTTTAAATTCCTTTTTCGTGGCAATATGTGAAGCTTTAGGCATCTCAACTATTCAATATAGACAGGAACGTTAAATAAATTGTCAAAGTAAAGCTTTATTCATCTTTTACAGTAACATTCAGTAAATGCTATTTCAAATTTCTAGTTTATTTTTTACTTTACATTCACTGATTTTTGTTCAGACTTTTAATTTTCATCGTAAAAAGACATCTGAAAATAATTCATGTGCACATCTAGGCAAGCAAAATGAAGTTAAGCAGCCTTTAGATTTTCTTTTGGAAATAGATTCAGACTATTCTTTAATGGAGGAAGATTTGAAGAAAACTGAAAGTTCCAATGGCCTGATAAAATAGCTTATATAAGAAATACTTTTCATAAAGTATGTGTAATGTGACATTAATGGCTAAAATAAATAAATAATGTTATTTTTACTTATATTAAATTGGTCCTCTTTAGTGGTGTTTTGTGGAGCTCAAGTAGGTGTAATCAAATTAAGTGTAGAGGATAAATGTTGGTCTCCCAATTTGAATCCATTAATTAGAGAGATAAATGTTGTGGACCAGGTTAGGCTCCGGTCGATGAGCATTTCCTTTAAGAATCACTCCAAAGTTCAGCAAGTTTTGGAGGAGTGGGGTATCCTGATGAGGTGCCTTGTGGTGGGTAATAGAAATCAGTGATGTCTCTTGTGGCTGGTGTTTTTTATTTTGATGTGGCTGATCACGTTGGATCTCCGGCTGCTGTTGTGTGTGGGTGGTGTCTTTCCTTCTAGGGAGTCTAGAGAGTGTACTGTTATGCCACTTTGCGTGTGCTTCTGTGCAAAGAAGAGTGTGGTTGGGCTTGGCTGGAACTGGTGTTTTGGCTATGTGGATAGGATGGTGGTGGGGGCTGATGGGAGGTGTTGGGTGTGGGGTTTTCGTATGTGGTGGGATATGGGGTCTGGTCAGGAGGGAGGAGGAGGTTTTGGAGTGGGTGGGCTGCAGCCGGGTGTAGGGGGAGGGGTGAGGTTATGGGTTGGTTTTCGGCTTGCTGGGGTTGGAGGTGCTGTGTTGGTTTTTGGCTTGCTCGCTGTTGGAGTCAGTGGCTGTTTTGCTCTCTTGTGGGAGCTTTGGTTGATGTTTTTGCGTTTTCTTTTGGAGTGGTCAGATCTCCCTGCAGTCTTGTTGGCGTGGCTGGACTGTCTTTTCCCTCAAGGCAGCTGCCAAAGGCTTTTTGTGGATTTGGCGATTGATTGTTTTTTCCTGCATGCTTGTTCTCCTACCTGGTTGTTTGATGGTTGGCTGGGCTGGTGTTTTATCTGCAGTTCTTGATGGCTGGGGGTTGGCCGCTGCATGATGCTTTGATTGGGTGGTAATTTGTGATTGTTCTGTCTTGCGGTGTGGCTGCTGTTTTGAGCTGCTTTTGTCCCGTTTTGTGTAGGCTCCTCCCCTGGCTGTTTTTGCTGTCTTGGGGTGTGGTGCTGTGATTAGGCTTGATTCCTAGCTGGGGTGTCTTGCTAATTGTAAAGGATTGCATATCCTTGATTTGTTTCTTATAGTTAGTGGTCCTATGTGTCCGTTAGGATTTGCTTTGTTTGGGATTTCTCCCCTTTAGTTATAAATTCTTTATTCATTATAAAATTACCAATTACCCAAAAATAATATCGAGAGACCTTCCAACCAATAGTGTTGGTAAATGTCCGGAACAGTTGATTTTTAAACCGATTCTGGGGCGCAACTAACATATTAATGATAGAGATTATATGCTATTATATTATTGTTATCAAATTCTATTAGATCATCACAAACTTTTCTTTGCAATAATTGCGAGAATAGTTGAAAGTCAGCAATTGGGTTATTGCTTTACTTTAAATCATACAATCCAATACATTGAATTCTATTCTACAAGGTTTTTTGGATTATGCTTTGGAATTACATTTTAGGCTTTCCATTGCTGGTGCCAAGATACATACTCAGTATGAAAATTTACAAGCTATAACATATTAATTATACTTCCCTGCTGAAGCAAATATTTAGTAAATTCTAATTTCCAGCTGCTTTCTTTTTCCCTTTTACATTCATTTAATTTTGCCTACTAATCTTCAAATGCAAGACCCTGCACCTAATTCTGGCGACATTACACATGAAAGTCTCCATATAAGATTTGAGAACATGTCTCATAGTTCTGTCTGTCCAAACTATGATCACAGCAATATTAGTAAATTTCTTGAGTTGTGCAGTAAAATTGAACAGTTGCTAAAAGAGGAGGGTCGTGATTGGGGCCAGATGTCAATACGTACTTTAGACCATCTCCAACCCATTGCACCAATTTGGTGCAAAATTTGATGCAAAACACTATTCCATCTCCAACCCACAACACCAAATATTGCACCAAAAAGAATATTCTTTAAAATATTCTTTTTTTTTCTTTTATTGTAATAATCAACAATTAATCTATTTCACTCATTATTTTTGTATATATTAATTAAATATTGGGAATGATATTTTTATTAAATAATAATTATTTTAAAAATTATACTAATTTAATAGAATTAAGCATTTATTTAATCAAATAAACATTACATTTAATATAGAAAAATATTATAGAAAACATTACATCTAATATAAAATGATACAAAAAAAAAAAAAAAAGATGTGTTATCTATTCAAGTTTTTTTCAATATTTTGATGATCTTACTGGATCCGGAACTAATCTACCGAAATACTAAATTGTTATTTTAGTTTATGTTGTATTTTCTTTTAATTTTAGTATTTTTAAATTAGTGTTAATTTTTATTTTGAGTTATTGTAGTTTAATAATTGCATTGAATAAAGTTCTATTTTTAATTTTTCATCATTTTTTAAATTATATCATTATTATAAATAATAATCAAATTAAATTAAATACAAATACTCAAATTTGGTGTGATTTTTGGTGTAAAATTTAATACTCAAATTAACTTAACAAAATTAAAAAAAAAAAACAAAAAAACTAAAATTTAAAAAAATATTTTTTTGCTACAGTACCGCGCCATTTTGGCGCAGTGCTACAGTGCTGCGCCAAAATGGCGCAGTGTTTACCGTGGGTTGGCACTCCAACCCACGCCAATTTGGTGTTTTTTGCACCATTTTGGCGTGGGTTGGAGATGCCCTTAGAAGATAAATTCTCCTCTGAAATGACTGCAGAAGTTGCCTTACTGTGTTAGATGAGGGGTGGCCAAGGTGTCCTACATCTTCAGTGGCGGATCTAGGAATTTCACTCGATGGGGGCAAAAAATAAACAAAAAAATTTGTGGGGGCAAAATGTCAAAGTCTTATAGGGGGTAAAATGCAACTAAATATAAATATTTATATAATCTAAAGTTTTTTAAAGTTTGAGTGGGGGCCGTGGTCCCCACTCGCCATTAAGTAAATCCGCCACTGTACATCTTGGCGCTGCTCTTGGTTATGATTAGACCCTAAAGCGCACTGTTGATGTAGGTGTAGATATCAATTACCCTGATGTAAATGGTTGGACCGCACTTCATTGGGCAGCATATTGTCACAGGTGAACACCATCAAGATCATCTTGCTTATTTCTTTTGAAGTAAATTTTAGCTCTAGTAAATTTTGCTTGTATAAAAAACATGGTGAAATAGTAATTTGTAATCTGAATTCTTCTGATAACAGAAAGCATACAGTTGAGTTTCTCATCTCTAAAGGTGCAACTCCTGGAATACTATTCCTTCTACCTGCCAATTATCACAGGGAAAAAACACCTGCTGACTTGGCTTTTGCCACTGGACACAAAGAAATTTGCGATTATCTTGAAGAAAAAGTAGAGCTCGCGGTGGCATCCCTGGAGCTTTTATAAACAGCTCCTAGACTGTTTTTTCAAGAATTATTGTTTGGGTGAAAACATTATTGACAAGTTTTCACTTCTTCTCATCCCTATATCTTATCATTTATGTTCCATCAATCATCAATATGAGTTCTGCAAAGTTCAACGCTTGAAATTGAAGTGATTTATAGGTAGCTACTAAATTCTGAAAATTAGAATAAAATAATACTACACCCACAATCTTTTCTCACAAAATTTCTCTCACAATCCCAACGAAACAACCCTTGATTGGTCAGCTCATAAATAGTCTTAACTGATAAATTATGGTTGAGTAATTACGAGTTGTTACGTGATTGTGGATATAATATTACTCATTAGAATAAGAGTATAATTTACAGTATTATGAAGCCCAACTTTAAGCCCATATCAGTTTGTTTCTTAATATTAAAGTCCATTTATTGTACCAAAGCCCATTTATTATACTATATCGCAATTACAAGCCCATATCAATTTGTTTACTAATATTAAAGCCCAATTCTAAGCCTATACTTGTTTGCTTCCTAATCTTAAAGCCCATTTATTGCGAGATGAGTGAAATAGTAAGATTTGGGTTTACAATAGGAAGACCAACACCCACTATAAGTCACCGATAATGATGGATACCTCTACACGCGAATACCCACCGATAGGCTATCCTAGGTTTTGTTAACAACATCAAAATCCCTTCGATTTTCAATATCACCTAGTAAAAATGAACCAAATAACGAACATGAACCACCCATCTACATAAAATATCACAATTAACATGTTTTTTACACATATATTTCTAGGAGTTTTGAAGAAGTTAAAGAAGTTAAGCTCTTTGTACCAAATTTCCAGATTCGTTCACTACCACATTAGCACACTAAATTTTAGTTGTTTGCTAATTGAAGGAATCAAAGAACAATAAATTTTGTATAATTTTTATTTAGTTGTATGATAGCAAAAGATTATTGTTTTATTTATTGAATGAATTAAATATATCTTATCTAAAATTTAATTTAATTTTTGTGCTCTCTAATTAATTTCTTTTATTAATGAATTCAAATTGGGAGACCAACATTTATCCTCCACGCTTAAGTATAATTGTATATTACAAATTGTTTTATATTACAAATTTTCAACATTCTCATTTTATTTATTTGTATATTATTATTAGCGTTAATTATTAATTGATTGCATGACAAGTGATGACATGACAATTATGCAGGTAATTGATTTGTTTATCTGTCTCTTATTTTATTAAGTTAATATTAATTAATTAAGGATATTTTTTCACATTATTATTTTTTTTTCATGGAGAAATATATTTCATATTGGTTATAATAAATATTACATTTCAAATCTATTTGATTATTACTATTTAATTCATGCATTTTGGTCAGAGTCATAGAATAAATATTTTTCAACTATGTGAGAACATTTTTTATATACGGTATAATAGTAGGATGGACAATCAACAAACTATCAAGTAAATAAATTAGAATGAATAATAAAATCATATCTAGCCACTAATTAATTAATTATATATTAGAATGAATCTAAAACCGTTTTCAAAACAATCATTACACCCTTGACACTGACAATGACATTTTGTTAAACAGAAAAAAAAAAAAAAGAGTTCTGATTGAAACCTATACTATAAATATCTTAAACTCAGAATTGCACCAACACCCGCACAAGCTTGCATCTGGTCCTAAAAATAACAATTATGTACTCTAATATGATGGACCAATAATATATATATATACACACAACCAAGGGGTCTAATATTCAACCTCTCAACAGTGAAGACTATGAAAAATCCATATGAGTGTCTTTCGTTGTTGAGTTTAGGTAGTTTATGAGTGGCGACACTCAGCCAACTCAACGTGGAGGAGCCACCACCAAGATGTATTAATTTTCAGAAAAAAATTCATTAGAGCCTTAGAGGTAAATCAAAAATTGGTCCAAGGTAAATTTAATTTTGGAATAGATTGGACAACTGGCAGTAGTAATTTCAAAAATTTAATGTATTGAAATAGATTACTTAAAACAAAGGAATAAACTAGTTGCTGACTTTCTACCCATTTTGGAACTATTGCAAGAAAAAGTTGATTTCATCTGATAATAAACATTTAATTTGACACATAATTGATAATAAACATTTAATTCTATATGGTGGTACATCTCTTTCAGCACACCAGGGCTAGTTGCGTTCACAATTTTCCCCTTTTCCCTAAAAGTTTAAAAAACAAATAAAAACATCAATATTTACCTAATAATTAAAAACAGGCCGTTGTCCCCCTTGAGCTGTAGTCTCAAAAAAAAAAAAAAAAAAAAATCTCTTTACATAAATTTATCATGTATTACATATTATAAGATTTTCTCTTATTTTTAAGAGTAAACGACATATTCCCCCACAAGGTTCAGTTAAATCCCAAGTTAATATTCTTGGTTTTATTTATTCCAAATACCCACCCTTAAATTAACACAGTTAGTGACTGTTGAGTTTTGACAAATGTTATTACCAAATTACCCTTCACCCCATTCCAAACCACCATAGCCATCCAAACCACCACCACAACCCCTTCCAAACCACCCCGTTCCAAATCCCACAGTCGGCCAAACAACCACCACCCCATCCCATTCCAAACCACCCCATCCCAAAACCACCACAATCGATTAAACCACCCCATTCCAAACCCAATAGCAACCAGCAAATATCACACCATCTCAATTAAAAATAATAATAAAAAAACATAAAACAAAATTCAAAAGCAAAAGATAAAATAAAAACACTAGGGAGAGGGGGCTTAAATCGACGTTGATAGGTGAGAAAGCGGGGACGAAAAGCATGGGGTTATTGGAGAGGGCTCTTTGATGAGTTAAATGGTGGGCTTGATGAAGATTTTTGGTGATGGAACTGTCAGAAAGAGGTTGGCAGAGTGCGACACTTGAGGTGAAGGGTAATGGCAAAAGGGGGAGTCAAGGTCGTCGGGGGGTAGTGGGTTGGGATGGTGAGGTGCCGGGGAGTTGGAAAATGGGGTAGGGGGCAATTTTCATCGCCTTAAAGTTGCTAGAAAACTGCTAGGGGTGACTGGTGAACAACGAGCTAGTACGGCTAAGGGTGATGGGGTTTTGATGATGGTGACTAGATGAAACCAGCTGTAGTGGAAGGAAAAAGAAGAAGATGAGACGTGGAGGTGTGAAGGGAAAAAGAAGAAGATGGGAGGAGGAGGCGTAATGAGGAAGAAATGGGAAGGGAAGAGGACAAAAAGACCAATTTGCCCCTTCACTATTAAAATAAAGGAAATGGTGTTAATTTAAGGGTAGGTATTTGGAATAAATGAAACCAGGGGTATTACGTATGTCATTTAGTTTATTTTTAATCAGTAAAGAAAGAGATAGAGATGGAGATTGAGTGGTTGTAGCCAACTGATACATGAATAAATCAACGAGGTCCTAATCATAGAATTTGATGCCAAATCATAAGTTCACTTCTTTCCAAATAATATAAGTCAGTACATTTTCCAATGCCTAATTCTTGAAGTATTTTTTCTTTGTTTCTTCATTCGTATATTTTAAATGATTTTATTAATCTTAGTTTGCATGCTTGGAATGGTGTTAATTATACATATATAATTAATCCTTTGATGTTACTAAGAAAGGGATAAGTAATGTTTTGTTGCTAATTATAGATGTTGATGCATATATGTATATTATTCTCATGGGCCGTGATATATTAATTAATTTGTATCTTTAAGTACGTCCATCATTTATAATTTGTATCTTTTTATTCTTACTTTAATTTTTAAAAGTACAAAACAATCTCTTGCTAAACAAGATAAATAGTTAAAAAGATAAATAATATTATGTGTAACATGGGACACAAAGCTTTAATGCTCTTCTTATAGCAATAATATTATGTGACTACATCATGTATACAAAGTCTACCTGTAGTCGTGTGTTGTTTTGTTTTGTGCGTTGATTGGGTTCAAATTGAACGGGAATTTGATTGTTGTTAGTTGTATTTACGGATTGGTGTTTGTTTTGGGTTGTAATTCTAGGCTTTTCCTCTTCCTAGTGATCATTTTTTTGATTGCCTCTGCTCATCGATGAGAAATTAGGTGTCGGAGTGAGAGAGGCCAATGATTAGTGGTGCAAACAGGTGGGGATGACGACAGGGGTTTAGTTAATTGACCATCATACCTTCACTTGTAACAGACTTTTGACCATCTTGTGCCCTTCGTCACAACAAAATTTATTAATAGAATTGTGCTTTGGGTAGTAAAATAATATTTTGAAAGTCTATAGATGGAAAAGTGTCATGAAACTATTATTTTGAGAGGAAAAAGTGGTTTACTCCAAAAGTATTTCCAAAAAAAATTTCACAGGTAACAAATTATCGGCATATTATTATCCATTAACTAAAAAATTGAATGTCATGAGAGCTAAAGAATGACCACTACGTGTAGGAATTATATTGCTTTGATGGTCAACTCATCAACAAAATACTAAAGGAGACAGGAATCCTCATTGCATTAAAAGTGAAAGGTTGGTTGCCTATGACCTGTAATTTTTTGTCTATAAATAAACGTTTGACATCTATCTCACTCTCATCTCTTTCTCACTGTCTCTCTCCAATACTCTCACTCTTATTTCTTTCTCGTTCTCCTTCTGGCTCTTTCTTATAAAAAGATTTTAATAATTAATTAATATATCTTATTGATTAAGTGATAGAGTAAACATTTTCAAAACTAAATAAATATGTTAATTTGCAGTGGATAATGTTGTTGCTACGAAAATCCGCAATAACCAGAGACAGCAAGTCAACCACGACAAGACTGGGTGGAATGTGTGTGTGATTATAAATAGCCAGCAAGGATAACAAGATTGAATTGAAAAAAGAAGAACACGAGAAGTAGAGTTTCGGCAAGTAAGAATCAAGTCTAAGTCCTCTGTTATCTTATTGCTTTGTATTTGCTTTACAATCAGACTTTTTACAAAGAAGAAGTACGATGAACCAAAATGAACTTTGCCTAGGTAGTTTACATGAATCGAAAAAAAAGAGAGTTCATCCTTCGGGTGAAAAATCATTTTATATAAGTATTACAGTGGAAAACTTGTAAGTTAAGTCTAACTTGTAGCCAACCTTTAACTTGTGGACAATGTTTAACTTGAAAGCAGCACTTAACTTGTAAATGGGATTAGCTCAAGGTAGGCAGACACATGGCATAGATCTCACCATTGAAAAATCCTTGGGACATGTGGGGTAAATCCATGCTTATTGGATTTCCAACGCAATAATAGCCCCCTAGTTTTTGGAGTTCGAGATCGGACTTAAAAAATTACAAGCTCTAGAATTGACAAATTTTAGAAACAACTAGCTTTAGAAATGTCAAGCTCCAGAAACTATGAGCTCTATAAATGATAAGCTTTAGAAATGACGAGCTTAAGAACTGATGAGCTCCAAAAATGACAAGCTTTAGAAAATATGAGTTTTGAAAACAATGAGGTAGGCTCTCTTCTCAAACTAAAGAGTTCGAGTTAACGAGGCTGACCCTTTTTCTTGAGCTGACATGCTCAAGTTATGATGAGGTTGGTTCGTCTTTCCGAGCTGTTGAGCTCAAGTTATGATGCGGTAGGCTCCTCTTCTCGAATAGATGAGCTCGAGTTATGATAAGATAGGGTCGTCTTCCCAAACTAATGAGCTCGAGTTATGACGAGGCCGACTTATCTTCTTGAGCTGATGAACTTGAGTTAAAATGAGGTTATCTCACTTTTTCGAGCTGATGTGCTCGAGTTATGACAAGGTAGACTCGTCTTCTCAAACTAAAAGTTCGAGTTGATGAGATTAGTCTGTTATCCCGAGCTGATAAGCTCGAGTTATGACAAGGTAGGCTCATCTTCTCGAGTTGATGAGCACGAGTTATGACAAGGTAGGCTCGTCTTCTTGAATTGATGAGTTCCAATTATGACAAGGTAGGCTTGTCTTCTTGAATTGATGAAGTTGAGTTATGACGAGGTAGGCTCATGTTGCCAAGCTGACGAGATCGAGTAATGACGAGGTCAACTCATCTTTTTGAGCTGACGAGCTTGAGTTATAACGAGGTAGACTCGTCTTCCCAAGTTGACGAGGTGGAGTTGTGATGAAATAGGCTTTTCTTCTTGAATTGAAGAGTTCAAGTTGACGAGGTTGACTAAAGTTAAGATGAGGTACGCTTCTCTTCTAGAGTTGATGAGGTCGGCTCATCTTTCTGCGCTGACATGCTCGAGCTATGACAAGGTAGACTCGTATTCTCGAACTAAAGAGTTCAAGTTGAAGAAGCATAACTAAGCCATTTTAACTTCGTTTTTTGTTATTCAAAAGTAATTTTCTTCGTAATTTCATAAGGAATCTAATAATCTAATTATTATTACCAAAAAGATAACTCTACGAGCATGAAAAATGAAATTTCAGAACTGAATTTAAGTAAGATGCAGAATGTTTTAGCACAATAGTACAAAATTAAAAAAGATGAAAAACCACGGCTCTGATGCTAATGTCGGAAAAAAACTTAGAATAACAAATATTCTAATTAATCCCAAGATTATATAAATATTCACCCATTGTAATCACATTTCACTTAAACAAATTACAATGAAGTTCATAGCATAAATACCTCTTCTCCTTAACTCTGAAGCAAAAATTGTATCTTAAGAGAAAAACCATGTATGTGTTTTTTCTTTAACAAATTTTAGAGAGATTGAAAGAAGTTCTAAAAGGAATTTCTTCTCTTCTATACGGACTACAGTTTTAGGTGGAAACTGGCAGACACATACTTTGAATGGGTCTCATCATGGGTGTCCCACCCATATCCAATGTATACTTTTATGGTGAATATCGTAATAACGGTACCATATTGTAATGTAAACACAATATAATAGCTTTAGTTTGGTTTGTATTCATTTCAGTGGCATGACATGTAAATATTGATCAATCATCCATACAATAAAAATATATTCATGAGTAATAAGCCCATTTAACATGTGGTTGTACTAATTTTTTTTGTTTGGTTTATTTTTACATAACTATAGTATTATTTTTTTATGCAGATAACAATTTTTGTCTTTATTAATATAATGGCAAAAAAATATACATAAACCCACAAATACTCAAATAATTCAACTGCATAATCTACATGCATGCCCACCACAACTTATTTTAGTTTCTAATTTTGTTTGCTACTTACTTGGAACCAAATTTTGTTTTTTTTTAAATTATCTATTAATTATTAGAGAAAAAGGAAAAGAAGTGAGAAGGAAATTGTGGGAGATCCCACTGAGGTAATATTCAGTCAATTTTGTTTTTCTAACTTCATGCTTCCTTTTTTATTTACATCCATTTAAATGGGCAAATACAACTTCTAACACCCTTCCTCATGCTAGGTGTGCAGTTGGCATGAGGTTGGCGTGCAAGGCTAGTCTCCCAAATTGGCAATATGAAACCCATTAAACCCACATAATTTTTCTTAAAAATGGATATACTCTCCTCTCTCTAATTATGCCTTCGGTTTCTTAGTTACTCTTTAAATCCTCTCTGTAATTATGCCTTTCATGGTTTTCAAGTATTTTCAATACTTTTTTGGCCTAAGCCATTGACGGTGCGGATCTTGCAGTGATCAGTTAACATATGTATCATTTCACTCAACAAAACAATTCAAATTGCAAGTGATTAACATCCTCTCAGCAATGTAACTTATTCATGAATTACTTTGTTCAACAAGAAAGCGTTAACCTAAAAGCTCCAAAAGAAGGGTGTCTGCAAACTGTGTGAGTTTTGAGCTAGAGGAAGAGAAAAGAGACCAAGTGGGAAATTTAAAGTAAGATTTTGTGTTAACTTGCACACATATGAGCGAGATTATAAACCAATTTAAATGTTGTTTTCCCTACACAATAAAAAAAAACTTGGTTTACCCATGGGAGGTGCTAATAGAGCGAAAGGAGACACAGATATAGCCAGAGGAGACACACAAAGAGAGAAGAGAGTATTTAGTGGAACTTATTGTAGTGTAGCCATGGAAAAAATAGAGCGAGAGGAGACTAGAGACTAAGTTTATAAACAAAGGGGAGAGAGAGAGACAAAGAGTAAGTTTTTTTACAGTTTAAATCTTTTGTAAAAATTATTTTTATTTACTTTTTTGAACTTGGTTAGCAAGAAAACAAATGGTGAAACAAGTAACCCAAAAATACAAAAACACTTTAGCAATTAAAATCGTTAGAAATATCTGAAATTCTATTGGACACATGATGTCTTTTTCATGTAAATGGAATTGTATGCTATGTTGTTTCCCCTAACAATTTTGCATACTATTTTCACGTGTTGGTCTCTAATCCACCATTGCCACGTTTTCACATGTAATTCAACCGATAATAATATCCCTTGCACCTTCGCTCGTTCCTTCCACTTCTATTAAACGTCGATTTCCTTGCACAATAACGAGCTGGTGCATCATTGTCTTTGCAGGTTGTGGAATACTGAAATGATCCTAGTCATTGGTTCTAACAGTTATTATTAATGAGGTTTTAATATTTGTTATGCATGGTATTTGTGGTAATCTAATAATTGGTTTAGGCTTCAAAAGATTTTTGTATTTAACTCTACAAATTAAGAATAAAATAACTAAGTAGCCAAAACAACAAACACTTCAACTTCTCGTTACTTCATCCACATTTCCTCATCATTTTCTCAACAACCAAACAGTAAAAAGTAATGATTTGACTCTAAACCACTAGCAAAGATTAAGCTAATAAATTTTTTTCTTTTTCATGTTTCACAATAAAATTTGGTTTTTGAATTAAATAATTGGTAGTTGTAATGTGATGATTAACCTAACAAAGATTTGATATAGTGAGAATTCCCACCCATTACACCTTATATTTTGGTTGGAGTAAACAATCAAATATAAATATTCCTATAAATTATCAATTATATTGATGAATGAAATTTAATCATTTTAAGATATAATGGTCCCTTCTCATCGATGCCTATTTAACTCTCTTTACCATGTAAATCAAGAATAAAATAACTAAACACCCTAATTTTCACCTCAACTAGCCAAAACACCAAACACTTCAACTTCTCATCACTTCATCCGTATTTTCTCAACAACCAAACAAAAAACAATAATGATCTGACTCTAAACCACTAACAACCACTAAAACCACACGAAATTGAACTATTCACCAT
This sequence comes from Pistacia atlantica, assembly GCA_026229545.1. Lineage (NCBI taxonomy): Eukaryota > Viridiplantae > Streptophyta > Magnoliopsida > Sapindales > Anacardiaceae > Pistacia > Pistacia atlantica. The sequence goes on along the minus strand of CM047901.1, from coordinate 293,074 downwards.
AACTTACACACATATTGCTACAAAGAGATGAAAATCTCAGTAATCATTGTATCTATCGTATGATTTGTCCAATGAATATTTACTGACGAAAGAAGGAATTAAATGGAGCTTACCATATGTTCAAATAGAAAATCAAACGCAAATTTGTTTATAATAACACTCATATGTTTGCAATTTTAGCGTGAAGTTTTACTTGCAATTTTAGCGTGAAGTTTTACTTTAAATTTCTCGCTTAATCTCCTTCTTCTTCATCTAGCTCAAAACTCACAGAGTTATGAACACCTTTCTTATGGGGTTTTCAGGTAAGCGCTTTCTTGCTGAACAAAGTGCTTCATGAATAAGTTACATTGCTAAGAAGATGTTAATCACTTTAAATCTGAATTCTTTTGTTGATTTAAATGATACAGATGTTGAACGATTACGGCAACAAGCACACCATCGATGGTTTAAGCCACATGAAGTATTGAAAAATACTTGAAAACCATAAAAAAACTCAATATACTCACGTCTCAACCACTAGAAAGCCGCCAAGTATTGTTTTGTTTTGGATATTGTTTCATCAAATTTTTACATATGCGATTTGCTCTTGGCTTGATTTACATTTATTTCTTATAGTAGGTGGTTCCGCTTTTCTAGTTGAGCGATAGAGGCTAGCAAAGTTTAAAAAGGATGGTCACCTTTGGAGCGAAAAAACGGAGGATAAAAAGGAAATCCTGGAGTTTCAACCGAGCCTTAAGGTTAGTGCAATAATTGCATGAGACTTTTAATATGGTATAAGAATTAATTTTCATAATATTTATATTCAGTGCTCTCAATTTAGTAGATTAACCACTGCGAATTTTCATAAATTTTTAATTGCTTGAGTCTCATGCTCATAATTAAAGCGTTAAAGAGTTGGTTTATAATAACACTCATATGTGTGCAATTTTAATGCGAAGTCTTATTTTGAATTTCCCACTTAATCTTCTTCTTCTTCTTCTGCTAGCTCAAAACTCACAAAGTTACATACATCTTTCTTATGGAGCTTTTATTAGATTTTTTTTTGCTGAACAAACTACTTTATGAATAAGTTACATTGCTGAGAAGATGTTCATCACTTGCAATTTGAATTTTTTTGTTGATTGAAATGATACAGATGTTAAACAATCACTATAAGATCCGCACTGTCAATGGTTTAGGTCAAGCAAAATATTGAAAATATTTGAAAATTATGAAATGCATAATTAGAGAGAGGATTTATGCAAGTTGTAAAAACAAGAGTGATTGAGAAACTAAAGGCATAATTAGAGAGAGGAGAGTATGTCTATTTTATAGGAAAAATTATGTAAGTCCCAAGGATACTGCACGGAAACCGCACGCTGAGCGCACGTCAACCGCATGCCTAATTGTTTTAAATAATTTTGAGATAAGAAGCTCCATCTTTTGAGATAAGAAATTTCATTGTCCCTATTATGTTATCAAAACAAATCCTATTACATATTACTAAACAAGTAAATGAAAATAATGGGACTATTTTTAAGTAGTATACTTGCCAAAACTTGATGCCCTAAACCCTAATCCTAAACCCTAAACCCAACTATTATTATCTATATTAGTTACTTATAAATGGATTGTTTGAATTGCAAATCCAACAATTTATTGTTCATCATTCAATTAATTACACAAAAATAAAGAGTCAAACTAAATTTATCAAACATAGTTAAACATAATAACGAAAAATATTTTTCATAAAACATATTATCATTTAACATTTAATATAAATCTGAAAAATTTTAAACTCATCCAATAACAACAAAATATTTAAATCAAAATAACCATAACCAATAACATGCAAACACTTACAAAAAAATATCAAAAATCGTATGAATTAACAATAATCCAATTACATTGAATAGAACACAAACAATTGTTATAATCATTAATTATAATATAATATTACTTAAGGATGTCTGTGTGCAATCATTCATAACATCATTCAATGACATCTAGAGCTATAAGAATAAACAATTACACCTCTTTATAAAATTATTTAAAAAACCCCGATAGACGTATTTAATACTTCTTTAAAGAAGTGGATAAGTTTCAATTGAAGCGATTTTGTAAGGGTGAAAATGAAATAAACTCGAACTTAGATTAAAAGATCCCACTTAGAACAAGGTCATTAAAGTTTTACAAGCATTGCTTCAACAAGTAGCAATACAGTATTATTAGAGTGACCAAATTGCAGTTATAAAATATATTAAAATACTATTAAAAACTTAAGTAAAATAAAACATTCTGAGATAGAATCTCAGCTTCTCCTTCTCCTGCAACAACATTTTCTTTTCTACTTTCTCTCTTCTCTACTTCCAGAAGCCTGCAAATCAAATAAAATCAATTAAGTCATGTAATTTATTGTTTGTTTGATTACTTACCTTCTTAAACCGGACCTCAATGATGGTGTCGATTGATTGGTCTAAATAGCTACATACTTGATATACATAGTTGATGTCATCTTTTAAGATAAAAATATGCTCACACATTTCTTTTTCCATGTGAGCTGGCTGTTCAACCATATCCTACAAAAAAGAGTAAAAAAAAATTTGACCTAGAAGAATGTTTTGCTAGGTTTAACAGAAATGAATAGATAAATGATATGTAAAATTAGAAAGACCAGAATATCTTGGATTTGGAAGATTTCAAGGCCATTGCCATCTCCTCCCAAAGTTCCCTCAAATCGTCTGTTTTAGTCTTGGCATTGGAGTGTTTTGCATCATTAAACATTTTAACTTCACAAAAACTTAAGAAATAAAGAGTTGCAGAGAACAACTATCAAATATTTGATTATTCATAACAAAAACAAAATATGAACGATAATATGTATAGAGTTTATACCTTGAGAGAAGAAGGAAAAAGCGTGTCTGGGCATAGAGGTCCAAAATGGCATTACCCTGAGAGAAGAAAGAAAAAAGGTGCAAAAACGACACAGAAGTCCAAAAATGGCATGATATTGATATTCTGACTCTAGATCTAGAGAAGTTGCAAGTTTGAGATTTAGAGTCATCAATGATCAAAATACAAGATTAATTAAATAAATATTTCATTAAATTACTTTCACCTACTTTCTATGTGTTATTAAATATTGGAAAATTCCAATCAAATTATATAAACAATCTAATTAAATCATCACCCCCCAACCTCATCTAATTAACTTGTCTTTGTCATATATATTTAACAAATACAACAAAGTAGAATCATTCCAAAGATGAATTATTTTATGTTTGTATAAGAATCCAAAAGTTGCAGTGATGAGTGGTCATTTTATACTCCAAATCTGCTTCCTTTTGCTTAGTATGTCTAGATTTTGCCATCTTTTTCAATTCTAATATTCGCAGCAAAATATATAACTGATAATCCTCATACAAATGGTACATACTGCATTTAACGATAGCAACAGTATAAGCCACCACAAAAGAAGAATTTAAAAATATAAAATAAAAGTCACATCATATCTGAAGCTCACCTCATCTCTAAACCATGTAAGAACTAAATTTTCCTTTCAATACAACCTAGCTACCATAAAGAAACCCAGCAAAATAAAATCTTATAAGCATCATGTCTAAATGATAAGGGAGAATCAATTTCTCCATGATACGTGCTGCCTTATCTTTCTGTTAGCATAATATCTAATACGTGCTGCCTTCCTTTTCTGTTAAGCATAATATCCGCTTGTATAGCTGTAGGGATAAGCTCATTATTTGTATTTGATTCTTTTCTATTATATAGGAGTTTGCAACTGTAATTATCGTGTATATATAATGAAGGGTTATCTCCTCATAATGTAAGGAGGATTTCAGTCATTTACTATGTTTATCAAACATCTTTATGGTATCAGATTTAAGGTTTTCCTTTCTCTGATTCTGACCATGGCTGATTCATCTTCTTCACCTCCTACTCTTCCGCTCAACACAATGGTGCATATGCTCACCATTAAACTGACATTCTCTAATTGTCTATTGTGGAGAAATCAGTTTGTTCCTTTGTTAGCTAGTCAATAGCTTTTTGGTTATTTGGAGGGTAACATCACGGCTCCTTCTCCTACGATTATTGCTTCTGATGGCACCTCAAAAACCAATCCTGCATATACCTCTTGGCTGGATACCGATCAGACACTGCACAACTTATTCTATTCTTTTCTTACAGAGGAATCTATGACTATGAGTGAGGTATTGGGTTTCTGTCACTCTCATGAGGCCTGACATGCGCTTGAAGTCTCATTTTTGCATCGATTAAAGACTCGAGAATTGCAACTCAAGGATGAACTCCACCTGATGCAACGTGGCTCTCAGTCCATTGCTGAGTTTTCTTGCACCTTCAAAGGTCTTTGCGATGAACTGGTTGCTATTGGTCGTCCCATTAACGACATGGATAAAGTCCATTGGTACCTATACGCATTAGGACTCGACTACAAGATCTTTTCTACCACCATGATGTCACAACTTCCTCTACCATCCTTTACAGAGATTGTTCCGAAAGCTTTGAGCCATGAAATCTTTGAACGACCAGTTTCCCATTCATCATCCAACTCTGCTTATTTTGTGCAGCAAATTTCCAAAGTAGGTAGTCATAAGAAAGTGAAGCATCGGCCTTCAGCCTCTCCTACACTGTCTGTCAATTCAAAGTCACCATTCAACTCCTCCATTCATTGTCAGTTGTGTGACAAAGAGGGCCACTTAGCCAAATGTTGTTGGACTTTCTTGAAACTCAAGAAAAAGCAATCGGCTAACCTTGCTGAGGCATTTTCTTCTTGCTCCATTCAGGATTTGAATGACTCCAAATGGTTCCCTAACTCTGGTGCAACGTCCCACATGATTAGTGATATTGAGGGTGTGGATCAACTGGCTGTCTATTCTAGTAATGAACATGTCATGGTTGGCAATGGTCAGTCTTTAACCATCCCTCACATTGGTTCCATTTCATCTCTTATTCCATCTAGTCTTCTTCTTTTATCTAATGTCTTAGTTGTTATTGGAATTAAGAAAAATCTTATTTCTATTAGTCAACTTACCAAAGACAATAATTGTTGTGTTACCTTCTCTTCCTTTGGTTTTACCATACAGGATCGGGTCACAAGAGTGATATTGGGAGTCAGAAGATGTGAAAATGGTCTCTACATGTTGGATAGTCGTCATCATGCATTTGTGTCCATTACTTCTTCACCAGCATCATCCGTTTGTTCATGGCATGCTTGCCTTGGTCATCCACATTATCGTTCTGTCGTTGCTCTTTCTAAATTAGGATCTATTTCTTGTAGTAATAAATTGGTGAACAATGATTTTGAAATTTATGTTGGTTGTAGAATCGACAAAAGCCACTGTTTACTCTTTTCTCTTAATGATGAATGTTGTGCCATGCCTTTTGATCGTTTACACTGTGACTTATGGGGTCCGTCACCCGTTTGTTCTTTTACTGGATATAGATACTATGTGGTTTTTATTTATGATTGTAAAGATTTAATTGGATGTTCCCTTTAAAACACAAATCCGATTTCTTTGACACTTTCCTCCATTTACAATGTTTTATTGAGATACAATTTTCTGCAAAAATCAAATCATTTCAGTGTGATGGTGGAACTGAGTTTACTAATATTAAGTTTCACTCTCATCTGCATTCTTGTGGCATTGATCTTCGTCTGGCATGTCTTTATACTCCTAGTCAAAATGGAATTGTCAAACGTAAGCCTTACCATGTCACAAAAATAGGTCTTACTCTTATGTTTCATGCTCATGTGTCACTCTCCTTATGGGTTGAGACCTTCTCCATTGCCGTCTTTCTCATTAACTGACTCCTGTCACCGTCTCTTTCTAGCAACACAACTTATGAGCTCTTGTTTGGTAAGAAATCCGATTACTCCATGCTTCGTACTTTTGGGTGTCTTTGCTTCCCTTATTTGAGAGATTACTCACCTCATAAATTGTCTCCAAAATCTGCTCCTTGTGTCTTTTTAGGTTATAGTACCCTTCATAAAGGATTTCGGTGCTTAGACTGTAAGACACATTGTGTTTATGTTTCTCAACATGTGCAGTTTCATGAACATAACTTCCCTATAATGGTGATTCTGTGCAAAATTTTTCATCTAACATTGACTATATTAATTTTTTTGAGTGTTAGGAATGTGTTTCTAGTTCTTCTAACATTAGTTCTTCACCATCTTTTTCGAATTCACCGTGTCTGCCTTGCAGTGATATTCCACACCTATCATCACCTTCTTCTCCTAGTCCACAAGTTCCTGTCAATAAGGAATCTCCTTTGGATTTTGTTGCTCTAGATTCTACCATTCCTTCCCTCGTTTCGTCCTCTCCTCGTGTGACCACTTCCCAGCTATCCGATAATTACTAGAGGAAAAGCTGGTATATTCAAACACGATTGTATCATGCTATGAATATCTCATCTTCTTCTTAGTTGTTTCAGGCTCTTCTTGCTCTCAAAGAGCCACAGGGCTTCAAGTCTGCTGCCAAACACCCTGACCGGCTCTCGGCTATGGATGATGAAATTCACACACTGAAGAAAAATGATACATGGGTTCTTGTACCTCGTCCTCAGCATCATAATGTGGTTGGTTATCGCTGGATTTTCAAAACAAAGCTTTACTCTGATGGGTCTATTGAGCGTCATAAGACACGACTTGTGGCTCAAGGATTTTCTTAGATTTGTGGGACTTTGGTGACACTTTTAGCCTTATGGTGCATCCTGCTATAGTCAGAATCATTTTATCCTTGGTTGTTACATTTGGATGGCGCTTACATCAACTAGATGTTAAAAACGTCTTTCTTCATGGCTTTCTCAACAAAGAGGTGTACATGGAACAACCATCTAGCTACACTGATCCACAGTTTCCTTAGCATGTTGGTTGCCTAAAACGTGCTATTTATGGCCTGAAACAAGCTCCTCGAGCTTGGTTTCATCGTTTTAGCTCTTTTTTGCTCAAACTTGGCTTTCACTCTAGTCAGGCTGATTCTTCGTTGTTTGTCTATCACTCCTCGCTTGGCACTGTTCACTTACTTCTTTATGTTGATGACATGGTCATCACTGGAAGTACTCCTTCTCTAGTTCACACCTTTATTACTCGGCTTTCCAATGAATTCTCTATGAAGGATTTGGGTGTTCTTCATTATTTTCTCGGAGTTGAAGTCAAAGCTAGTGAGAAGGGTCTCTTTCTCAGTCAAACAAAGTATGCTCTTGATCTCTTGCAACGTGCTTCAATGATTGATGCCAAGCCTATTTCTACACCTTTTGTTGTTGGTCAGCATCTATCAGCCAAAGGGACGTTATTCTCTGACCCTACTTTGTTTAGTTCTCTTGCCAATGCTCTTCAATACCTGACTATCACCAGGTCTAATCTGTCCTTCAGTGTCAATTCCATTTGCCAGTACATCATGCTCCCATCGAGGACCATTTTCGTGCTCTCAAGCATATTTTGCGCTATGTTAAAGGCACTACTCATCATGGTCTTCAACTTCATAAACAGTCCACTCGTGATCATCTTGACTATTCTGATGCGGATTGGGCTAGATGTCCTGATACACGTCGTTCTACTACCGGCTATGCTATCTTTTTTAGCGCTAATTTAATCTCTTGGTCTTCTAAGAAACAAAACACTGTCTTCGTTCAAGTGCAGGAGCAGAATATCGCTCCTTAACTATTGCTACTGCTGATATTGCATGGATTATTCAATTGCTTTGGGACCTTTGTGTTACACTTTTAGCACCATCTAAAATTCTCTGTGACAATCAAATTGCAATTTTTGTGGCAGTCAATCCGGTTACTAGTCCTTGGTCAAAACATATTGCGATTGACTACCATTTTGTTCGTGAACTTGTTGATAATGGAACTTTGAAAATCGATTTTGTTCCTTCACACCTGCAGCTCGCTGATTCGCTGACCAAAGGAGTTACCAAGCTGCAATTTTTTCTCTTTCAAAGCAAGCTTAGTGTTACCCCTTCTGCTAGGGGTGTTCAAAAGAACCGGTTGGGCCCCGGAACCGCGAGGTACCACAGGTTTGGTTGGTTCCTACCTCAACCGATCGTCAATGGGTAGGTTCCGGTTCCAAATTTTTAAGGCCATTGTTATGCTGATTCGGTTCGGTTTGGTTCCGATTCCTATAGTTAAGAACCAGAACCGGAACCAGGAACCAGGAACTGAGACTAATATAAAATATAATTAAAGATTATGGGAGTTAATATAAACTTTTGTAGAAAAAATAATGTGAATACATTTATATTTATATTTCATAACATTTAAAGTAAGTTGATTTGACTTTTGAGAATCTACCTTTATAAAGTAATAGAGTTTGTAATTTTGAATTTATAATTTGTAATTTTATTTTTATTAACAAGTGCCAGGTGGGGGGGTATTTGTAAGTTTTTAAATTTTTTTTGCCATTTTAAAAACTTTTGGGGGGTCATGTAATTTTACAGGTACCCAGAACCAGAACCGGAACAGGAACCGTTGTTACAGGTTCTGGTTTTGGGTACCTAGGAACCGAACCGCTTGGCTTGCCTCGTTCCAAATTTCAAGGAACCGCTTGCCTTAGCTTCTCGGTTCCGGCCTTCCTTCAAAAAGTGTAGGGTACCCGGAACCGAACACCCCTACCTTCTGCCACGCTCACCTTGCAGGGGGTGATAAGGGAGAATCAATTTCTCGATGATACGTGCTGCCTTATCTTTCTGTTAGCATGATATCCGATACGTGTTGCCTTCCTTTTCTGTTAAGCATAATATCCGCTTGTATAGCTGTAGGGATAAGCTCATTATTTGTATTTGATTCTTTCCTATTATATAGGAGTTTACAACTGTAATTATCGTGTATATATAATGAAGGGTTATCTCCTCATAATGTAAGGAGGATTTCAGTCATTTACCATGTTTATCAAACATCTTTACTAAGCAAAGCATCCCTTTAATCAGTAGTCATTTACTTTATATTTTATGTGTTTTGACTCAAAATGTTTCTTAATTAAGTAGTAAAGTATGTTTTTCATGACGTTGCAAACAATTTTACTATTTATTCTTTACCCAAATCAACCAATTAAATCAATTTCAAAGGTGCACACTAAATTAAGTAAACACATCAAAGAAAAAATCCTTAAATTAATATAAACTCAATAAAACAATTCTAAATTAAATTAAGATTTGTTGATATCACGTGCGAAACTCTAGAAATCACAAGGGTACTGGCTCGAGTCGAGGCGGCACATTGAAGTTTGTTGATGTCACATGAAATTAAATTAATTTTATTTCAATTTCAAATTTTCTTTTCTTTCCAACTTTGCCCAAAAGAATATAATTTCTTAAGGTATTACATGGGCCATGGGCCACCATGATTTAATGTGCATTTTATAGGCTTCAATGGGCCAAGAGCAGACCAAATTCCTCTGTTGTTTGTCGTTCAAATGAGATCAAAATATGGTACAAGCCTTTTGGATTTAAAATTAGAAACAAAAACTTGATTCATGAACAATTCATAGTTTGAAGAAAGCCCTTGGGCGTGGACGCTTTGAGGGTTGTTGATATCATATTATTGTTTACTTTTAACAATTTTACAATTAAAGAGTGATGGCGAGAGATTAGCTTTACTAATTTTTCTAGCTTTTTTTTTTTTTTTTTTTTTGAGAAATGTGTTTGGTTGATGTGAAAATGACAAGAAAATTTAGAGAGATTTAAAAAGAAATTTTTTTGGGTAACTATTGGAATGATGGATAAACTCTTATTTCATCAGGGTATTTATTTAATGAAAAAGTGTACTACATATTCGATATGGAATATCGTCCACATATTTAAGTCAATAAAATTCTTCCAACACATAAATAATAATCTCAAAACCATAATCATAGTGCTGCTAGATCAAGACAAACAAAAAAAATTCATTGACTCAATATACTAATGACAATATATTGTAGAGATAATCAAAATATATTTTCTTATATAATCCGAGGAAACCCCTGTTAGCTTCTTAAATCTCATTGATTTGCATTCACATTTTTATTGTATCTATGCTGAATTGGCAGGTCTTTTTCTCTCCCCTGGCTGACGTGGCTGCCTTTATTAATTAATTATTCTTCAAACCCTTCATGGCCTCCTTCTTTGCCTCTATACTTTGGTACGATGGGCCTATTCAAGCTTTTGAGACAATTATGGGAGCATTTACATCAAGCCCTTTACTTATTTTGTGGCCCAAATTCGGCCCATAGGAAAGCCCACAAAGTGGGATTATTGATTGTAAAATAAATTAGGAGTAATACTACATTTACAAAGAAATTTTACAAAGATCTCCATACAAAGTGATGTGGTAAAAAATGAATGGAAGAGTGAATTTAATGAGTTTGACTTTTTGTTTCACTCTTCCATTCATTTTTTGCCACCTCACTTTGTATAGAAATCTTTGTAAGATTTCTTTGTAAGCATAGTATTATTGAATAAATTAGAAATATAATGGTTATTTTGTAAATAAAAAGGGTTTATTTAGGTATTTACATATGTTTGAAACTTTTAACGGAGTAAATTTAAAGATGGGTTTATTAAGATAGATTATGAGGGCCAATAGCAGCACTCATAATTTTATTACAAACAAATAAATATGCGTACAAGAGCTAATGATCCTAACAAAGTTAAAGAACTCACGGATAGTATTAAGATAGATTATGAGGGCCATATTTAATTTTTTAGTTAATGGATATTAATATGCTGACAATTTGTTACATGTGAAAATGTTTCTGGAAATACTCTTGCCGTTAACCCATGATATTAACGGAGTGAACAATTGCCGCCTGCGAATACAATCTTAATGGCCATTAGCATGAAATGGTAATCCTCAATGCCCGCAAGCATCAAAGTTTTGACACAATATGTTACGCAAAGATTGCCATGAATGTATATGATTAATTATTATAATATCAATACTTAACCTGCATTTTGTTACCCAATGGTGATTTCTCTTCTCATAATATTTCAGCACCCACATCTCCATCTATGCAACCTCAAAAAGATATCGTGGATGACATCAACAGGAATATTAACATAGCACTTCTGTTTTTACTTTTCAAATACTTACAGAATTGGTGAATTTCATTAAGTTCATAGACTCTATATGAAAAAACCAATCAATTTAAGAATCTTAGAGAAAATATATAATTATCCTATTTCTGGGGATTTTAGAAAAAAAAAAAAATTGATTATTTTTCTAAAAAGTCATATAAATATTAAAATACGATAAATATTATTGCAAATTGGAAAGTCTCTGCAAATTTGTACAAGATCATTCAACGCAATTCATGGTTCTCCTGGTTTATTACATTAGTTAAAAGGAATAAGCCAATTGAAATACTTAAGAAAGAGATTTAACATATCCATCATTGGTTACAATTTAGTCAAAGGTGACAAGCAAAAAAAATTAAAATTCTAAGCTCATCATCATTCTTTTAATTAGGCAAAACATAAACATTGGGAACTCTCTTGAGAAATTTTTAACCATGATTTTCAATGGAGTTGCCAAAGTTTCTAAGACAAACAAGACTCTTTGTATAACTGTAGACTGCCCTCTTATCACGCATAATTCCCGCTCTATCATAATTATAATTCTATTCTAGAATGCGTTGACTAATGTGATGTGTGTGATTCTTCTTAAGATCAATAATATAATGTTCATGGAGACCAGTATAAAAAAATAAACCTCCATAACCCCAAGCACCAAAGACTTCAGGTAAACACCAAAAATATTGTCGTGAAACTACATCTTTAAATGTTACACTACTGATACTTAATTTGAATTCTTTAACCCAATAGTAATCTTTCTTATCATCATAATCTTTCAACACCCATATCTCCATCTGTGCATAAAATCGAATATGAACAATAGCTAGGGATCCCTTTATATTAATTAAGGAAAATCTTATATCAGGAGCGAACACACCATCCTCAAAATTCGGATGACGAGTCCACTTAAATTCCTCTTTTTTGAAATTGAAAGATGCTATCATCCTCTCGTATTGTTTAGTTTTTTCATAAAAAGGATGCATCTCTCCATATGCAGTCACACCAAATAAATTTAGTTTATAGGATGGGTTTGAGGAGATTCGTCGCCATGAATTTGTGCCCAAAGTGTAAACTTTAGTCTCATATTGATGTGTATAAAACACCCGAACAACCTTGTATGTGTTTGTTGTATAATCAAATCCCATCCCATACCTCACTGACAACCTCCACATCCTAATAGTAGGCTTTGGTAGCTCCAAAACTTCTCCCATGAGAGGATTGAATGAAAAGACTGATTCAAGTTGATAGCATCGTCCATCTCGAATGCATAATAGACCATAAGCAACATGACAAAGTTCATAGTCATGCTTTTCCTCTGAAAACTCCAAAATCGAAGTTTCACTTTTCTTCACTACATAATTAGTCTCATCATATGCAATGGAATGCAATTTCTTCACTGAATTCAAAGCAAGAGGAGTATACAAAATTTGAGGTTCTTCAGCACATGCTGATTCGTACATGTTAGCAAACGAAACACTGTCAATGATGTCACAACATTTCTTTGACACACATCGAAAATGCAAAAGTGATTTTACAAGCAATCTCAGAAAGACATCATGGACTCTATCAGCAGGAATATTGACATAGCAACGATGTTTCTTCTGTTCGAAAGTACTTACGTATTTGGTGATTTCCATTAATTTGAGCAGAAAACTACAAACAAGACACGTTGAATTCACTCTTACCTCAAAATATAATAAGTCATGCTACATATTATTATATTATGAGAAGAGACAATTATATATGAACCTAACAAATGAAGAGAAAATCTTACCGAGCAAGAAAACTCAAGTCTGAATTGACTATGCCTTGAATGAATTTCAATCAATACTATATCCCTAAATAAACAGAACCAGTAGTTAATAGATAATTAACAACATAAAAATTAAGCAGAAATTCAATTTTTAAAATCAGAGAACTTACAATAACGATAGTATAAACAATTAGTAATCCAAAAGATGTATATATATATATATATATATATATATATATATATATATATATATATATATATATATATATATATATATATATATTTGTAAAATTCTATCTCCCGAATGAATTGGGTTGTTTATTTGGATTATGGAGTAGAAGACAATATTGATGAAACCTAAGAAGCGTCTTTATAGAGTTCTTTTAGGTGGAATCTTTTTGTGATATTTTCTTGTTGATTTTGACTTCTTTTAAAATCTATATATATAAGGAATATAATTATTATACGTGGTACAAATAATAACAAAGCCGGAGAACCTTGGCTTGATTTATTCTATATATAGTTTGATTCATCTCTTTAGGAAAGAAAGATAATTCATCTAATTAGGTGAATTTTTCTAGGGTTCTCTATTTATTTAGGAAAATCCAAGAGAACCATTATTATTTCTAATTAAGAATAATATTTAGCCAGCAATTTTAGGAAAATCTAAGAGTATTATTTCTAATCGAAATAATTCTAATTGAGAAAAATATAAGTGAGAGATTATGTTACTCTTCTTGTTCAGATTTTTACACATAAAGCGAGGGTTTCTAATGGTTATAATCAATTGTAAGGTGGTTGGTTGGTGTCTTTGTTTTACAATTACAATAATATTATTGCTAGAGGAAGAGCATTAAAGTTGTGTGTCCCATGTTACAATGAGTTTTGGGCAGAGCACAATTATGAACGCTAAGAACACACCACCAAGCAAGAATAAAGATATTTTCATTTGTTTTTTCTATTTGGGAGAAGATTTCTTTCTCCCAAAGTACTCTTTAGTTTTTCCTTTTTAATAAAAGTGGTATTCTTAAATAAGAAAATTTGCATATTTGCATGAAATGCAAAAAAATTTCTTCTTTTGCCTTAAAATACAAAGAGTACAGATTATATTGTAAGATAAAAACGTTTGTGTAATTAATGGACAGATTCAAAAAGGGCGCTATTTTTTTACTTGACTTTATTCCCATTTCTACTATTGAAATCAAGAATTGAACAACACATTTTTCGGAATTTAACCAAACCTCAACTAAATCCGGTCCTCCCATTTTTTTTTTTTTTGGTCGGTTTAAAGAAGTTGCACTGTTTAATTATTGGAAGAATGTTAAAAATAAATGGGTGCCACCTCTTTAAAGGGAAGAAGTTATAAAAATTACATAAATCTCATTATTTATGCATATGCTAATTCAAATTTATAATATCTTCTGAATTGAAATGAACTGTTCCCTATTCCTCGTACAAAAGTAAGCCACTTAGCTTTTATTTCAGCCACGTCAGATTGTGGAAGGAGGTTGTAAAGCTACAGCATCAATACTATACCACTATTTACCCTCCAAAATTTTCTTTACATTCAACGGCTGTGATGGCGCAAGTGATTTCATGTTTGATGGACTCAACAGCAGGCTAACAAAGACCTCTCTCTATCTTTAAAAGCAAGAGAGAGAGTAGAAAGAAAGGCTGAAATTGAAAGATGGCAAACTTTATTCTGCAACTACCAAACAACTTGAGGAGTTTCTCTGTTTCTGCTTCTTCAAATGGTACTCCTTTTTGTTTTGGCATTTCTAGTGATCTTATGTGTATATGATTTGATGGGTTGGTTGATTTTGGTTAAATTCAGGGAGTCCTCCCAGTAATAGTAATGGTGGTGGTCAAAATGGAGGGCCGGTGACAGTTGAACTGCCTCTGGATAAGATAAAGAGACCCCTTATGCGTACAAGAGCTAATGATCCTAACAAAGTTAAAGAACTCATGGATAGTATTAAAGAAATTGGCCTCCAAGTACCTGTAAGCTCTCTCATTTTTTGTGTGATCTCTTGATTTGGTGCTCAAATAAGTTGCTTTGTGTTGAGTGTTAGTTTGTCCGTCCCATGTTTGGTTAGCAAGAAAGTGAAGGGAATGAAGGTAAAGTAAAAGGTTTCGGTGATTCTTGTAGTTTAGAATGAGGGAGATGAAGGCATGATATAAAGGGGCCACTTGTGCTCAGAAAGAGAAAAGAATTGGACATTTTATAGAAATGGATCCTGAATCGATCACACCATCCTTCTTTATTGGTTAAGAAATGAATGTACTTGAAACACATACCGTAAAACCTAAGAAACACTGAAGAATCAGGAAAACATTTGACGGGTTCGGATGCTTTTATGATTTTATCTTTTAAACCTCTTGGTAGAAAATTCTCAAAATTAGATTTCTATATTAGTTGACTGATATGCAAAAACTGATGCAGATTGATGTGATCGAGGTTGAAGGAAATTACTATGGTATGCGCATCTTTTCATCTTCACAATGTAAAAGATGAAAGAAGCAAAATGAAGCTCCTCCATAGGCCTTATCTGGCTATGGTTGAATACCAAAGCATTTCATTTTTTATTTTTCGTTTCAGGTTTCTCTGGATGCCACCGGTACGAGGCTCACCAGCGCCTCGGCCTCCCAACAATCCGCTGTAAAGTTCGTCGTGGAACGAAAGAAACTTTGAGGTTTTGCTTTCCTCTAATATTCCTTGCAGTCTTCTCATTAACACTGACAAGACATAATATACTTTTTCCACGTTCATTTTGCAGGCACCATCTTCGTTAAGTTCTATCAATTTGCTTCTCCAGGGTGAAATTCAAGTAAAGTTATCCTTTATACACTATATTTGTACGCAGGTTTTTAAACATAGTATTTGTAATATACAAATATTTTACTATTAATCAATGCGCTTTCCATGGCTTGAGAATACGATTATATATGCTGTTCCTAATGTATATTCAATTATATATATTTGGTCAATTTGCATTTGGACGGGCAAACCGAGTACCAACTACCAAGGACTATAAAAAATGGCACACTTCAGATGAACAACCTAAACACAAGATGACATAGGGCATTAACTTACATTAACAAAACTGTTACAAAGAGGAAGTCGTGCAGTAAATCTACATACTTTTTTGCAAAATTTGTATGAACAAATCTTCGTGTAATTAGTAATTACATATGCTATTCAAATAACCATCACTGACATGAGACATAGATAATTTACCATTCATTTCCTTTCGGTGCCCAAAATCATTTTCTACTTGTATGATATAGGACCAGACCTTGATACTGCAAACCTTGGCAGAGGACTGGGGCCTGTGCTCCCAGAAGTTGAGCCTTCGACGAACTTAACTTTACTCCGGCTTGAACTGTAATCAAGTGGCCCAGAGCGACGCACATTCAATTTACTCTGGCTTGAACTGTAATCAAGTGGCCCAGAGCGACGCACATTCCGGTGTCTACCTTCGCTACTCTTTATGCTTCCACTACTGGGATCATAGAAGTGTTCCTGGCTATGGGATGATGATCCTCTGAAGTAGCCAGAATCATTAGAACTATACTGCGGAGTTGAATCGCCACGAGGCTGCCTTGTTATGGGAGAGGCATGATGTGATAATGATACAGTAGATGAATGGCGGGGTGATAAGCTTAGTAATGCCAGCGGTATGGATGGGGAATTCATATAATACTGACTGTATATCGATCGGAGAATGGCATAAGGAACGTGGGGTTCAAGAGAACTTCTGGGAAGGAATGGTGATATCTCACAAAGTTGGTCGAGAAATATGAGCTTGGCTACCATATGAGATCTGTTGAACAAAGGGGCTTATCATCAACATCCATGACATTAGTAAGAGCTATAAATCTTCAATCAGAAAATTGAACAAATGAACATCCTTGAATGATCATTTGTAACTCAAGAAATAGTTATATCTTTAAAACAAGAAGAATGAGAAGCTATCCTCTCACCTGTTAGCTTCACTCCACGAATCTAGTATTATTCCTGCAGAGAATTTGACAAAAACCTGCATTGCAGACTTGATGCTTGCTTCCACCGAAACATGGCTTTGCATTTCAGGATCCAAAGTCTCACCAGCATGGCCATTTGAGAGAGCCTGTCTCTGGTGATATTCCCGTTCCAATCTGACATGCTCACGTCCTGCAATCACAGCATGAATGCACCTGCCAGCAATAATCATCACAGAATTAAATAAATGTTAAGTTAGGTAGATTCAAGCAAGAATCATAATGATTAACAGCACGAGATAGTACTTCAGTGGATGAATCATTGAAAGCTTTAACAAGTAAAAAACTTCAAAATAATTTGACCACTTCTTTAAGATGGAAATTGCAGTGGATTTGTTGGAAAAAATTTGAAAATCCACCTTGCCAGACAATGGATATTGTTGTTGAAACCTCCAGTGTCAACATTGAAGCCAGTGGTGTTCCAAATATTGGAGGTCATGAAGCTTGCAAATAAGGAAGGCAACAAACTCCATGAATCATCGTGTGCACCTCCAACCTCCTCCAATATTGATCTTACCCACTCAGAATCATGACCAGCAACCACACCAACACTGTTTGCCAACCCCTTCAGCCTCCTGATTTCCTTCTTTTCAGGTAGTTCTTCAGGTATATGCTTAACTACCCCAGCAAGTAAAGAGTATATCAACGGTGCACCTTCTTCAAGGACGGTTCCAGCAGCTTCAGCTAGAAGGTTATCAAAAGCTAGTGCTTGCCCTGCCTCGACGCAAAATCCAATTAGCGTGTCCAAATCCACTATCTGCTTCAAAGAGGCCTCTCTTTCTATTCGGTCACCATTTTGCATGCTGACAGCAACTGCCTCCAACAGCTCACGGTTTGAACGCAATGATGTGTCAATGCAGTTCAAAAGAGCAGCCGTATGATCTTTCATCATTCTGTCCAGCCTATCCACCCCATAACCACCAAAGAGTCGGATGAAGGCTTGCAATTCTCTGAGATCAGTGACTGACTCAGCAAAATATCCACCAACAGGCCTCGTGCTTTTGAAGCATTTGTGCATTGGTGTAAACAGGATTCCAGCACCAGATACATCCTTGACAATATTGTCTATGTACCAGTTGCATACAATTTCAGTTGCTGATCCAGTGAGTTGCTCTGCTGGTTTATCAAACACGTGAAGAGAAGAAACTGGTCCTGTGAAGGCCTCAGTGAGTAAGACTTCTCGAATACCCTGGGTTAAGTCCATGCTAATATGCTGCTCTGCCAGGTGGACAATGCTCATGTGTCTGCGAATCATCGATTCCAAAATGGAAGGCCGTTGAAGATCATTATCAGTTTTTAGTACAGCAAGTAATCTCCTCTTGAAATTCCCAAGGATGCATTCCCTCATGTACTGCACCAACATGATCCATCGTATCAAGAGACCAAGCAAAATAAACTTAAGCCAGATAGCATAAAACAACACTAGAAAAGGAAAAGGAAATTCTCTTTGTTTCTGATCACTTCAGTACATTAAAAAAAGCCTACTTTGAGGCACAAAATTGGCTGCAAACCAAGGTAGTTAAATCCCAAAAGAAATTAACTTTTCAATCCTAATTGAGGAAGATTCGATCCCAATTAGCTCTTAGATATCAATCAAAGAATGTATATCAATCTTCAAAAACAAGTGACTGAAAACTACTAGTAGTTAGACAAAAAATAGAATATTAACGAACACGTAATTGAAGGGCAAAATCACACTCTAATTAACAAGAGAAAAAGGAATAATCAACCTGTTGATATTAATTGACAATATTTACACTATGATGATCTTAAAATTCACAGTGAAATAAAAACAGGAACAATGGCAAGTTAACCTGCAAACAGAACACAATTGGTTCCTTTTAAGTGTTGGAAAAAGTTGACTAGCACTGTTATGATTCATGATGCCTAAATGACAGACTATATAAGAGTAGACAGGAAGTTCATTAGCAAAAGAAATGAACAGTGAGAAACAAAAACATAGTCATTAAAGAAGAGGGAAGGAAAACATGAGCAGGTATCCAATAAAGCAAGCAAAAAGAAAACGAAAAGTAAAGAAGGAAATTAGAGTAATCTAATCAACTATAATGTTCCTTAGTCAGATTCTACTAACACGAGAAAGAGTGGACCACTGTGGGAAGAACACCTCACCTCCCTTAGGACAAACACGTGGTTAAGAACACATATAGGCTCCATATCATTCAACACTGAGCATAAGTTGGTCAATCTCTGCATTGCAGCTTCTAACCTGCCACAATAAAGTAAGATTAGATTTCATCAACTGTGAACATTGCAGGTTTTCTCAAGAAACAAGAAAAGATCCTTGCTGTTAATAGAAGTGCCTTACATTTTAATAGAATTATTATTTTCAGGATAGCTCTCATGGCCAGGCAACAGATATCCAGCCGCCATTTTTGGAGATTTTGCTGAAGGAATTGAAACTCTTGATGCATTATTCAAATAAAATGCTGCCTGCTCTGGAAGAAGCTGAGATTTCTTTCAAAGTTAGTTTTATGGAACATATTACCATCAAACAAGTTCTTACACTAAATAACATAAGAATAAGACCTTATCGGAGGGAAAAAATATTAAAATACGAACCTGAATCTCTAAAGCACCAAATCCTCCTTCAGAATCAAGAATGTTGATCAGCCCCTCCAATCCTCCCATGATGGATTCTATAAGAGACTCAACATATAGAACCGCATCCCGCCCAATTTTAGTAACCTGTTTGCAGTATCATATAAGGAAAATTTCTAACGACTTCTTTTTTTTTACATGGCAAGAGAGATGGATATTCAAAGCATGTGATTTTATATTTTTCAGTTAATAGAGGTGTATTTGATTTATGCATTAGCAGTAACAATAATTAGAGTAATGACAACCTTTTTTATAGCTGCATTTGACTGGTTTATGAGAATGAAATAAAACAAATAAATAAATAGAAAGAAAAAAAAGCTTTTTTGCACTTTGGCCTTTTATGTGAAGTACGTGCCGTTTGTGCATACCCTGAACTTAGAAAGTATTTTTTTACCCTCTTCAGTTGCATTAAAGCTTTGTTAGGTGAACTTGTTACATTGATCCCACACAGCTCTAGAAGCATTAACCAATGCAGTTTTACCACACAGCTCTAGGAGCATTAAACCCTTTTGGTTTTCAGCATGCAAAAGTATGAAAATAGGAGAATAAAAGGGGGTTTGGGTCAGAGAAGTGGTCTTGGTTTCTGGTGGTGGGAAAGTGGAGCTTTGGACTACCTCTTCAGGAACAACTGGAGAAGCACACTCTGGAAAACTACTTGCCACACCGAGCCATGCACAGCAATGCTGAGGACGTCCTTCTGGACCAAACATAGTGTTCCTGAAAACCTGTAGTAACAGTCAGTCACGCAAAAATTACCTTTTAGAGAATTGAAGACAAAATGCAAGCAGGGTTAATATCACTTTGCAGTTAAATAATCCCCAGGAAAATAGTTGTGGAGAAACGAAGCAATAAAATACCGCTGTAAGGTGTTGGTGGTAGAAATACAGCTTTCTGAGACTTCCATGCTTTGATAACTGAGACTCCAGTTCATCCACACATCTACATGAAATAGATTCAAACACATTATACTGTTTCTTTCACATCTCTGGGTGCTTGTCTGTGTACACACATGCACTTCTATGATTTCATTTATCGAATGTTGAAGCTGACATGCATTATTGAAAGGAAACACACAATAGGCATTACAAGTTACTGCAATAATAATCACAGTATAAATCAAAGTTGGAAGGACCTGGACCAATTGTATGCCGCATTTCCTTCAGATAGTAATCCTTCCTTTCCTGTGGAGACGGTAGCTTTCTCCAAATGTCTTATGTTAATAGATGACCGAGCAGATGTGACAATCGTCAATATTGATAACCAATCCTTACGAAAGTCCTAATTGACAACCAGAAATGACTTGTATCAAATAATGTAATTTTAAAGAAATAATCCACTTTAGTGTTCTTGAATTGGAGATAAATTGATGAAGTGGTCTTGTATTAGAATCCTCATATCGCATTAATTTACATATAATAATTGGTGTTTGTACTTATGTTTATATTTGTGGTGGTTATGTTTGGTCTACAGCAAATGCATGGGAGGGCATGTGTTAGAGCTTAAATACTATAGTTAGGCCCTTACCTATCAACTTAACAATCAGGTTTCAGTAACCCGTAGAGTTTTGGAACTTAACAAACCCTTAAATTTTGATGAGCGAACATGTAATAATGGCATCAATTAGGTAAAACACAAATAAGTGAAAACACTAGCATTAAAATGTATATATACACAAAGATATGAACAGCAACAAACATGCCAATGCACAAAAAGACACATATGAAAATTAACAAAAACCTCAAAAGGGTTCAGTTTTCATCAAAGATTTCCCCTGGGGTTCTTGATTAATTGTACTACTAACATTATAGCTAGAAATGTCATTGCAACATTAGCTTCACAGGTACGCACATATGCATCAGTGCACACACAAAATAAACAAATGCTAACCTATACATGTATCTAACAACAACTCACTGACTTTCCCCATTGTTTCTTGTATGTCATTATCTTCTAAGTGTTAGTACTAGTAACGCTCACAATTTGACTTTAGCATTGCAAAACCACTGTTTTAAATTTTTAGTACACAAAAGATGAGAAAATATTCATTCAACATGGATTCTAAATGCTGACAACTCATGCAAGTCAATAATATTTCAGAAGTCACCATGAAGGCCCTAAACAAGTAAAATGTGTTTTGCAAAGATTCTTACAGATAGATCGCATGTGATGGCAGATACATTTTCACCCTGTAGTTTTGGTATGTGTTCAAGTTTCTGAACTATCTGCTGAAAAAGTCTTTTCAAAGTTGAGTCAAGGTCAAGGGCCACCATTCCAGGAGTTCCGAGTAAAAACCGGATTCTACCAGCACAGGAAGAGAGATATGATAATGCATAACCTCGAATTGCTGCATTTACAAATTAATAATATAAAATCTAACTCATCCATAATACTGAGAAATCTTCCATTGCACTAACAGAACAGAAAGATAAATGCATTATCTTAGCTTATCACCAACAACTAAGATAACATGAGTTTGAATGTCAACTGTATATAGACACCAAGCCCGAGGAGTCAAAAAACTTTAAAACTAGCCAGAAAATGAAAGATGAATTTGTCCATGGTTATAAATTCCTCAAAGTTCTGGTCTTACAGCCCCTTCCTATATGTTCAACACCCTCAAAAGCTCTACAGTTCCTCCCTCACAAAAAAATTTAATAACAGCAAAAAGGAACCAGCCCAGAAGACCTCCATCAATTCCTCCCAGACTCCCCCCTTATATATTCTCTTACGCAGCCCTCCCCATCTAAAAAGGATGAAGAAGCATCACTGACACCCCACTAGGCACCCAGAATGCAGAAATAAACAAACAAAAGTTCTCTGTCCATTTGACACATGTGGCATCAATTAACCCAAAATTGCCAGCAAAGGCAAAGCAATTGTCTATCCTCAATAAATAAAGTGAAATATTTGACTGCACATTCATAGATTTGGATAATGCCAATTAACCCAAAATTGCCAGTAAAGGCAAAGCAATTGTCTATCCTCAATAAATAAGTGAAATATTTGACTGCACATTCATAGATTTGGATATTATTTGGATAGGCCAAGTGCTTTAAAGTCACAATTCCTTACATGGAAATCAAAATCACACTTCACCACTGCAAATAAATTTGTATAATAATAAACTCAATTAACCTGCAATATACTTGCGCACTAGACAGCACAGGCGATCCATTCCATCTAACAAGAATCCAATAGTTGGATCATTTAGATCCTGCAAGCAAAATCACACCAATTCAAAATTAGCACTTGACTCACTGGTAGGCCTATTTCATGTTAATCGATTCAACTAATTCAAGAGAGAAACTCGACTTACTATGTCCACTGGTACAATTCGAGCAGCTTTAGATTTTGATGTTGCAACTCCAACATGTTGAAAGTACCAGATCACCTCACATTGAGCTAGAGCCAAAGCAGAAAATACCATCTGCAGGAAAACACTAAATCATAAGAAAAGACATTGCTGCACCACGTATTACCCTATTCATGCAAATTAGGTTTCTATTTAATTTTAAAATGTTAAGAAAAATCCTGTTTAAAAAGTAAGAAATTACAACATATAAAGTCTAATTTATTTTGTACAAAAACATAATATAAGTAGACATCTACTTTCAACTGAAGCAGTTCCCTAACAACTTTATGAAGTTTGCAGTAACATCCTAAGCTTCTGTTACTATTCTGCTAACAGTGACAACTCCAAAGATCCATTCCTCCCTCCTAATTCTCAAAAAATCCTAGCAGACAGGTCAAGAATAAAAAATTCTGCTTCTTAATAAAGAATTTCAATTTAGCTTGAAAAAAAACATATCAGACATCCAAGCATATACGTAAATGATAAATATGACAGAAGATGCATTTTTTATTTAAAATAGCACTCGTATCTTTTTTTTCCTTTTTCAGGCCTTGTTTACAGCACATTTGAAGAAGTCCGTAGAAATTCTAATAACAGTCTTACCTGGATGTTTGGAGCCAATAAACTTGGCTGATCAGTGAAAAAGATTACCATCCTTCCAATTTCTTGCTTTAATAATATTCTCCTCTCCCGGTGTATCACATCACATGATAAAATTGCTTGCTCATGAACCTCACTGCAATCAACAACTTTACCATCTCATACTTAATTCTGACTTGCGTCAGAAAAATTAGAAAGTACTCAACATACCAACTTAACCACCTCTTTGCTTTTGAAATTTATAATATACCTTAGCATCTTCTCAACCTGCTTTGCCACACTATACTCCAAATCTGCTTCTTTTTGCTTCGTACGTCCAGATTTTGCCATCTTTTTCGATTCTAATATTCGCGGCAAAACATATAACTGATAATCCTCATGCAATGGTACATACTGCATTTAACAATAGCAACAGTATAAGGCACCACAAAAGAAGAATTTAGAAATGCAAAATAAAATTCACATCATATCTGAAGCTCACCTCATCTCTGAACAGTGGAAGAACTAAATTTTCCTTCAGTACAACCTAACAACCATAAAGAACGGAATAAGTCAGAGAAGAAACCCAGCAAAATAAAATCTCATAAGCATCATGTCTAAGCAAAGTATGGTCAAGAAAACGACTCTGTCAAAGAGAAATAAATAACAATTACATAATATTCCCAATTTAGCCTTAACATGACAACATCGAATGTCATCCCAAGTCATTTGTGACTAAGACAAATGGCTACTACTTTTAAACGTTTTCAAGATATGAGAAACAGAAACAGACAGAGTTAACAATGGGCATAAATAGGATTATGAAACTCAAAAGAAGAAATTACATAAAATTAGCTGTTACCAGAGCAATATCAATGCTAGTAACACGAAGCAGCTCATCAGGGCAAACAAGATATCCAAGTAATACCCATTCTCGATAAGAAGTAACATTTGCAAGATCTTGGGCTCTCTGCAGGTATAAAACTCAACTTGGTCAATAATGAATGCCTCCATCAACAAAAAGTTTCAGACTACTACAGCTAAAGAATAGCAGGCTGAAACCAAATAGATATAGTCCATCTAAAAGCCATCCAAATTAATGATAAATACCATGGGGTGAGCACTATTTGTGAGTATGTCTGGATATCGAGGATGATATGGACTCAGAAATCCCTCATTTCTCAGCTTCCTTGTATCTGTAGATAAGAAAATAATAGGACCAACAGCCTCCAGTACCTGGAAATAAGAAATCAAAATACTCAATGTCAACATACCATTTAAACAGGAAATGACTAGGAATAATTATACAACTCTAATTCTAAGATTCAAATGAGCCACCAAACTTGTCAAAGTAATTGACATTTAAATCATTATTCAAAACCCATAAGACCTGAATAACCAGGCAATCCTATTTAGAAATTGTAACATGAAAACTGGCAGCTACACCTGACTACAATCATAAGTTCTCGTGAGGCAGTTGTGAACAGCAATACAAACTGAGCTTACTCGCTACAAAAATGCTTATTTACGTACACATATATTTATTGCAAAATTAAATATTAAGATATGGAGAGTGCTCTTTATCATTTATAAATTTTCATCCAACAGTCTGCCTTCCCCTTATTATCTGCGGGGATGTAACAGTAGTAAAAGGAAGGGAGGAAGAGAGAGATTTTGATAAAATACAACTTATGAGAGGGTATAACTTTACAAGCAGTGAAGGATAACTCCTCTTCATTTTGTAATTGGCAGCATTTTAAAACATATCTATACTTAATAAATATTTCTTAAATCTAATGGCCAAATACCAGCAATTAAAGAAGTATAAATGAAAATTTAAAGAGACATAATTATTATGATATCCCGCAAAGCAAGATAAAGAACATAATTTACCTCCCCAATACGTGGGCTCACAAAATTTAGGTCTTCTTGTAACCCTTTCAATGGTGGATCATATGAGTCTATAAACATAATCAACCTGAAATTCAAAGAACAATATATACATAATGAGATATGTAATCATGAAAGAATTAGTTTAAGACACTGAAAAAGAAAATATGAAGCAAAAGGGAGGAGAGAAAAAAAACACTCTCCAATTTTAGAAAGGCCGAAGAACTTGATAATTAAACAGGTAGATAAGAAACACATCTTTATTTAGCTTAGCAAGTGAAATCACATGTCAGGCAAATTCACACAGAATCAGGAATAGAATCTATGATTCAGGTTACCACAAAACAATAACGAAATTGTATAATTAAAAGGCAGTAAAAGAGGACATGTCTCAAAGTTCATAATTACTGAAAAATTTATCCAAATCAAGAAAGATAAGACATCAATCAGAAAGATTTCTTACCGATGATAATAATCAAAGTCTCGGTCATTTCTTGACATGGCATGTAAAAGGTTATACACTTGCAGCATCATTTTCCTTGGCATCTGTCACAAAAGCATTGATTGCATCATATCAGAAAAATTCCAAATACATTTATAGAGATGAAAATAAAAAGATGTATGGAAGTTGACTTGCCTTCTCAGAGAAAAGATTAACGCGGACAAAGGAACAAAAGACATCCATAAAAGCATGCAGTATAAGTGAGTTCTGATGAGGCTGCAAAATACTGTGCCAAGTTATTAGAAATATCATAAGAAACACACCTATCATGTTCATCAACATAACTACAGCACATAAGTTTTGCATACAAAATCATGCTTATCAACAAGGTATGACAAAAACTTATTGCCTTAGTGGCATTGAACTTTTTGTTTCTAGGATCATTATTTGGCTCCTCATTTCAACTTGATCCTCAAAAACCAGGTAAGAATCATTTCAACCAAAAAAAAAAAAAAATTGTGTAATAAAAAAAAAAGAATCAATTTTTTGAACTTACCAAGAGGGTAATAACAGTACTACTTAGATCCAGTATAAGTCGCAGAGCTTGTTCACGAAATGCCAGCAAGTCAAGAAGCAACTATTTCACACAAAAGAAAGCCATTACCAGTTAAATGTACAAATAATTGATTTCTGACATTTGGATTTCATTATCTAACATGAATAAAATCTGAGAAGCAGTAGTAGTGATTAAACATGAACAGCCAGACTAACAGCTTCCCAAGGTTAATTTCTGGTTTTCACATGAAATATAGCAATAAAAATTGGAACGAAGCAATTTGGATGACAAATAATCATTGTCTTTCAATTTTATTTTATTTTTAACTTTTGAATGTCTTTGTGTTTATATAAAACGAGCTGGAAAAACTCTTTGCAGAACAATTGATTAAATACCTGAATCCATGGTTCCAAGCTCTGTAAATGAACTTCTACACTGTCATGCATGGCATCCAAAGCAGCTTTATCCACCTGTATTAATGGTTGAAAAAAATTAGACAATCACCTAAACCCATATTCTCAAGCAACAAAGAATAAACGACTACAAATTCAAAACAGAAGAATTCCAATCTTACGCGTTCAAGTTGCAATTTGCTAAAGTGCTCTGGAAACTTTTTTGATAGTAATAAACATATCCTTGGATGGTTCGGGAACACGCCTGATTTCCAGAATGCTTCAGAAAACACATGACCGACCGGATCTGGATAGTCCAATATCTGATTAAACCGATACATCTTGGCCATTAATCCATCGGCCACTTCAATAAGTTGGACCACCCACTGCATGTTCAAACCCCTGTGTGATCCACCCAAACCACCCTGGCTCTGTCCATCAAGACTCCCATTTCTAGAGGTTCTTGATGACACTGGAGAATTTGTGTCAGGACCTAAGTACTCCGTCCATCTCGATGGACCCTCCCATTCCCTCGACCTCACAGCAGTAGGTGACAATGATGCATCTTGGGCATAAAAATGTTGCCTCGATTTTGCCATGAATAAATGAAATCAATCCTCTCTTAATTTTTTACAATCAGAAGTTGGAGTTACGGTCAAAATCCTGTAAAGCTTAAAAATATTACCCTACACAAGCCCTTTGTACCACATTTCCAGATTTATTCACTACCACATAAGCACGACAAATTTTCAGCTGTTAGCTACTTGCAGGAATCAGAGAACAGCACAATAAATAAATAAATAAATAAAACAGAATAAAAAACAAAACAAAAAACGTCAAACTACTTTCTCTCCAGCTTTTCAGCTTCTAAGATACATTATCACTCATCTACTGAGTTCTCATTTCACATAAAATAAAATCAAATTTAATTTCATGACTCTCAGCTTTAAAGCCATCAAAATAAACACCATAAAATATTAACTTCAAAACAAGAATTAATTAGCACTAAAAGCATCCAAAATTGGCAGTAATCCTCGTTAAACACAAAGAAACTGAAAAAAATCAATAAAACTATGCCACATTTCTCATCAACCAACCAGACCACAATCGGTTGAATAGAAAATACCTTAAACATCAGAGCAAATCACTAATAACTTACACATTCATTAATAAATAGATAAAAGCTACAAACTTAGCCTCATTTTCTCATCAACCAAACAGACAATAAACAGTTTAATAAAACAAACGTTAGAATGCACAGAAAATCACGAAAACCAAGTGAGTAAAAAATTTAACAAAACTTTGCCTCATTTACTCATCAGCCAAACAGACTAAAAACAATATAATTAAAAAAAAAAAAAAAATTAGAATTCATAGCAATATTACTAAACAAAAAGAAAATAAAAAGAAAAAAGAACTAAAGTTTGCCTCATTTTCTCATCAATTTAACAGACTAAAAACACCTTAATAAATTTAAAAATTAAAATTTAAAAAAAAAAAAAAAAACCCGTAGTATTCAGAGCAAAATTCAAAACAAAAAACTGTCAAAAAAATGAACAAACATAGCCTCATTTTCTCATCAACCTAACAGACTACAAACAGCTTAATCAAATAAAATAAAACCGTAGAATTCAGAGCAAATTACAAAAGACAAAGACAGTAAAAAAGAAAAATAAACAAAACTTTGCCTCATTTTCTAATCAACGAAACACAGAACAAAAGTTAAACAAAAAATAACAAAGAATTCAGAGCAGAAAAAAAAAAAAAAAAGACAAATTAACCTGATTTTCTTGGCAACCAAACAGGCAAGAAACAGTTGAAAAGAGCAAATACCTTAGAATTCACAGGTTGAAGTTGAAGAGAAGAGCGAGCGTGAGTTTATGTGAAAGCATGAAGCTCAGATCTGAGGCCTTTGAAAGTAATAAGTAAGAATCAGGAGGTTTGAGAGAGAGAGACAGAGATGAGAGATTGAGAGTAGTTGGTCTAGTTATTACTTATTAGTAGAAGCAGAGCTGGATTTTAAGCAAAAGATAATTCTTTATTTATTTATCTTTATATATTTACCAATTACAAAAATAAATTACTCGTTTTTTGTTGTTTTAAACCTTAAATTCGAAGCAGACAGAGAGCCGTTATTTCCTTTTTCAATTTTTATTTATTTTTAATCTAATTTCTTACGCACGACGTGGCGACTGGCATACTCTATTATACCGTATATAAACTCTTTTATTCATATAATTTTCTTACATAATATATCCATTTAATGAAATTATATTTTGATAAATATTTTCAATTAATTTGTTATTCTCAAAATAAATAAACACATATATTAAACATTGTATAATATCCAATCATCTAATAATATATATTTTTATAACATAATAAAAATTTATAAAATAATATGATACTTCTAATAAAATGTTGATTTTTCTAAGAAGAATTATTGACACCAACTCTTGTTATTATTCATCCTTATTTGCATAAACCTAGGCTATCCAAAAATTAGGCTTTGTTTAGCTCAAGTTTGGCAATACTACTTTTAATATTCCCAATAAAGTTAAACGATAAAATACCTAAAAACTCATAATATTATCTAATATTATTCAACTTTTTTTAAACTCTATAAATTTGTTAATTTAATTAAATACTTCTAAATATTTTTTTCGAAATTGGAAAAACACTCATAGACCCACATTATACCAGATTCTGGCCACCATTGTCGGAAGTTGGCCGAAATCTAGTAGGATGGCACACTACCGGTTGGATATTGCGGTGTGCATCTAGCCTTTTAGGCCAGGATCCACCTTTGTGGATGCAGGTCGAAAAAACCTTATATCAGCACTGCAATCGGTAAGATCCAATTGGTCATGCATCGATACGGCGACTCTGGCCACCCTCCGGTGGTGGTGGCCGACTGTCCGTATTTGATGGATAGATTGGGAGTGTTTTTATTAACTTTTAATGTTTTATTATAGGGGTGTTTTGTAAAAAAACAAACATAAGGGATATTTTATTAATTTGTAAATCCTACATCGTAATACCCACCCAATTCAACTTGTTTTTAACTTTTTTCAAAAAATTTCTCCAAAAAACGTAAAAATGTGAACCAAACAAAGCCTTAATGGTTTAAATATTGGGATATGATATGATATTATGATGTTTGTATCATTGCCCCTTTTAAGAGGTGATTAAGGTTGTAAGATTAATTAATTACCACTTTTCACAAGTTCTTCTCAACACATATTTTTGTTTTAACAAATTCTTTAACGAAGATTATCGTAAATAAAGTTTGGATGTCCTAATTAGAGTCTCACTTTATTTATACATATAAGGATATTGACTTAGACGTTGAAACGATGTAATATATCGGTTTTATATTTTTTATTATCTATGAGAAAATAAAAATGTAAAGAAAATTGGAAGTGTGGTGTTAGTGGAGGGCATGATACAATAGGGCAATCGATAATGGAATAGGCAATAATAATAATAATAATAAAGTTAAGAGTTGTTAAATAATTAGTGCAAGATTTATATAAGATGTGGTGCGTATAGTAGAAGGGAAATTTTGTGGGTTTAGCTTTAGATTATGGAGAGGAGAAACGTGACTTAGAAATGAAGCCTCCATCATTCCAATTTTACTATTTTAGAATTGAGTGTTACAAACAATTATAAATCAAATTGCTACCCTTCAATTTTTTTTTTTTTTTTTAAGTTTAAACATAATTATTTTGTTTCATATCATCAAATTGGTAAATTGTTATATTGTAAGTTGAATTTGTTTTACATCGTCAAATTAATAAATTATTGTTGTGTATATATATGATTTGGATCTCTCCAAATAAGTTTTATCCAGGAAGGTTAATAAATATATAAGAAAGGGGTCAAAAATAGTTGTTATTTGTTAATAATATAAATTTTCCAACAAAGTCTAACTGTCATCAAATTAGTGAAAGGAGTTATTGACCTTTCTGAAACCGATATATAAAAATGTTATTGTTAATGAAGTGGGTAAGTGATGAAGACATAAATACATAAATAACATATAATTAAACAACTTTTGATTAATTGATGTAACTAACTCTCCTACTTCTTTCCTTCCTTTTCTTCCAATATCCCTTTCATTCTCATTAAAATCTCACTTTATAAGCAAATTTAACACTTTCTG
This sequence comes from Pistacia atlantica, assembly GCA_026229545.1. Classification (NCBI taxonomy): domain Eukaryota; kingdom Viridiplantae; phylum Streptophyta; class Magnoliopsida; order Sapindales; family Anacardiaceae; genus Pistacia; species Pistacia atlantica. The sequence goes on along the minus strand of CM047901.1, from coordinate 262,216 downwards.
TATCTGGCTGCAATATCTTCTTTTCTTTTTATCTAGAAGATGTTAGCTCGATAATGTTATCAGACTAGAAATATGAGATGTATCAGTCACTTTGAGAGAGCTTGATTTATCGAATAACGATACCTGACTAATATTTCTAGCTCTATTCAAAGACTTGCATTTCTGCAGATGGGACTGAAAATTTTGTCCAAACTCCAGATTGGCTAAGCAATATTGTTTAACTCAATCAGAATGAGTGTAGATTTGTCTTTTGGCAATCCTTTTAACTGTAGAATTTCTAGTCATGCATCAGCTTTGGAATAATTTATGTACAAATATGATAGGCCCCCTATTACCAAGGTTTATCAATACAAGGGGCACAAAGGGCAGGAGGGTGTGAGGAGGGTGAATAAACGCTAAAGGTTTGTTATGCCAGTGGGATACAGTTATAGGAAATGCACATGGCAGGATTTTGTGTGGAGGGAATATGGGAAAAGGTCACTAGTATATTAAGGCAGTTAGAATCAGGAGTAGGTAGATCATTTTTTCTCAAAAGTTGTCAATGGAGGCCTCCCCTCTTTGTTTTCGCTTTTGGTTGGGTCTGAATTGTGACTCACCAGGACTTGGTTTTAACGTTGAATCAATATACATTTTGTTGATCGTGTTTGTTCTTTGATTGTTGGGTGTGCTGTGTGTATTTTGATTGTGTTTGCTGGGGTTCCCATCAAAATATAACACATCTCTGGAATCCTTTACTTCTCTTCTGCCAAAAGGAATAGTATTACAAGTATAACACCATGACTAGATAACAAAAATCTGCTCTTCAGGAAATATACATGAACTCTTGACCACTCCAAATATGATTGATTTCTCATGTTGCATATTTCAACAACCGATTGGAATCAGTAGCAGTTAACTCGCGCATGTATTATTTGTAGTCATCACCAATTCGCTGTCAAATTACCCATTGTGGTTGTGTATGGAAAAGGGCACTGCCTGGATGAATATAAACAAATCGATTGCCATTTTAAGGTTCTGTAACCCTCTTTTGGAACCTTTCTTGCAGCCTGGAAAATAGAATCCGGCTGTAATCGCCTGTTGAATCTTTCGGAAATTCTTCCCTGCACTCACAACTTCTACTTCATACTTGTCTATTATGTTCAGAAGCTGTTACCTGATTTCCTTTGCTCTTCTCGTGGATTGAAATTAAATTAAAGTTTTTACAACACAAAATGCCTTGAGTAATTTTGCGCTCTCCAGGAGTTGTTTTATACAGGTAGATGAGACAAATGATCTCCCTCCCGCTTCTGAAACTTGGCCTTCTCCTCATCCTCAAGATTCTGCTTATCTCTAGACCTGTTGAAGATATTGCCACCTTGAATCATGGCAATGATGCTCACAATCTCGTCACTGCTCCCTAGTACCACACTCGAAAGAAGGATTTTTAACAAGGGAGGATCAAGGGGAAACTACTCCATTTTTCTGCCCAATTCCGTTAGTTGTGCCTCTTCATCCAAAGCCTTTAGACTGCAGAGCTATTCTATGGCGCAAACAAAAGCTTGGGAATCAGGTGGATCCACAAAATTAAATGATACAAAGTCAAGTATTTCCCATAGCTTTCAGTGTAAGGGAGGTGGATCCAAGATTACTTCTTTTGATTTCAGCTATGCAGGTTGGAGGCATTTCATTGAGGTATGCATCTTCAGTGTAGAGGCGATAGCATCTTCCAGGCCCTGTACGACCAGCACGCCCAGCTCGTTGCTTTGCTGATGCTTGCGAAATGGGCATCACGACAAGAGATTCAATCCCTTGCTTCGGATAGTCAAAGAAGCCTCAGCAACATTAGTTACCACAACCACTTTCCTCTTCCCAGGAGGGGTTCATTAAAAAATCCTGGACTGACCTTCAATAGAAATTGCTCTGTAAACAGGTCTAACGATCAACTCAGGAAGATCTTCAGCTAATCCTTTCATCTTCTCGAAAAGTGATTGGCACGAGAAATCAATCTCCTCTTGACCAGTCAAGAAGAGAAGAATATCACCTTCAGGTTCTCTCAAACGTACCTGAAGAACAGTGAAGATAGATTCATCTAGATAATCAATTACAGGCTGCTTGGCATAAAAAAAAATTCTACAGGAAAACTTCTTGCAGGAACTGTGAAGATGTTACCATCAAAGAAATACCTGGAAGACTTCTCAGCATCCAAGGTGGCAGATGTAACAATCAAATGCTTAGGTAAACCCAAAAGAACATCCGTATGAATAGTCCCCTCATGTGCTTCATCAAGGATTTATCACAAAATATTGATAAATAAGAATAATTTAACAACAAATATATATAATTAGAAGTTTCATAATGCTTGAAAGCACTCAACCAGGCTTATATAAGTGAAGCAATAAGGTAGTGGCTAATAGATCCAGATTCGGCGTTCGATTTTACATTGTTGTAGTTTTCATGTATAGAGTGTTCGAGGAGGGAAGTAGAAATGGCCACAAGAATCCACAGATTATTTTATTTTAAAAAGATTTAGTCATTGTATTGTATCCATTCAACTCTAATTTTAGTGAAAATTTTCATTTAAAACAGTTTTATTTTTCTTCATTAAGAAAATATGATATTAGAGGAAATTAATATATCGTAGGGATCGTCATTCTTACACAATTATTAGGGTTGAAGGGGCAGGTAATTTGCCATAACGAATCAAAGAACGGGTAAGAACTAAGAATATAACTTGGACAATCCTTTTCCAAGAATCCAACAGACTCATTACAATTTACAATAGGAATATGGCTTAAGGTTCATATTCTATAGTGTCATATGTCGAAGTCTCGGAATTCAAGAAGTTACAGTTTCGTAACCATCAATTGGAAAAATTTCCTGAAACATATTGTAAACTTTTGTGTGAATTTAAGAAAAAAAAAAATTTGTTTTTGTAAACTATATTACATAAATAAATAAAAAATCAATTCCCAAACAAATGAAAACTCCATCCAACTCTCTGTATGGAAACTAAATGCTCCCCTACACTCTCAGCTTAAACTCAAAAAGCTTCTTCCACAGTTATCACTTCTAAGGTCCACACACAAGCAACTTAAATGCAGAAGCACTCTTTCCAGCCAATGCAAAGACATGAATCGGTTAATTCATTGTAACGATCTTGGCTTTGAACTGGGCTTTCTGACTTATCCGTTTCTTCTTTCCCTAAGGACTAATCCCTGGAACATGAGGAACAGGTGGCTTTGGCTTCTTTGTTTTCTCTACCAACACAGCTTGAGTTGTAAGGACTACTGATGCGATAGAAACTGCATTTTGAAGTGCACATCTTGAAACCCGACAAGGATCTACTACTCCGGCATCCAGAAGATCTTCATATCTTCCTGTCATTGCATTGTACCCAATTCGCCAATCACAAGTTCGAGTCTTCTCCACAACAATTGTTCCATCAATTCCTGCATTAGTTGCGATTGACATTGCAGGTACAATAAGTGCCTGCAAATCATCATTGACAAACTTCTGTGAAGAAGGATTTGCCTTCAAGAATAAGGTCTAAAAAACAGGGTTTTCTTGTTTTAGTAAATAATAAACCATTTTAGTCATCAAGAAACTACTACAATAACCAATTATGATCAACAAAACAATATTAATAACTTTGTTTCAAGAAAGGAAAGACCTCATATGGGGATCTGATTTGTTTGATATTTGCTTGTTTAAAATAGTGAAGAAAATGTATACTAAGAAATGTGAAATCCACTAAACAGCACACCTTTGCTACAACATCAGCACCAATCTGTTCATCTGGATCTTCCATAGAATTTTTTATCATAGGAATCTGGTTGGATAAATGTACATATGTCGCACCACCACCAGGCACTATGCCTTCATCCATGGCAGCAAATGTTGCATTCTTTGCATCCTCAATTCTGAGTTTTCGATCTTCAAGTTCCACCTCAGTGTGTGCTCCTACCTGGTTTACATTACATATTGCTCAATTAGGAAGGTAGACAAAGAAACAAGACACAGAAGGTTGTTTTTGAACCCTTTTAGAATTCCAACATGTGAGACATAAGAAAGAAAACCTTGAGTAATTTGGACAATGCTTTGATGATTTAAATAAGAATGAATTAGAATCTTATTCACAGTTGTTAAGAGGCCCTTTAAGGATGGCCAATGTATCAAGTAAAATTCCTAATAGCTCCAAAAATAACAATGCATAGATCTTTTTTGGCACAAAGGTTTTGAATTAGAGGCATCTAAATGATGCATAGATTTGATAAGAAGATGTCAATTCAATTTTTTTATTATATTCCAGACCTTAATTACAGCCACACCTCCAGAGAGCTTAGCGATTCTTTCTGAGAGCTTTCTTGACAAATATGAACTATCTGTTTCAGCTAGGTCCTTCTTTATCTGCAAAATTCTTGCCTGAATTTCAGCTTTTGTAGAATGGTCAGCTACAATGGTTGTTGAATTACTTGTTATGGTTACTTTTCTTGCAATGCCAAGCTGATCAGAGGTTGCACCTTCAAGGGTCAGACCCAAATCTCCAGAAAGAAAATCGGCACCTGATCATACAAAAATGATTCCTATCAGAAAACATAGAAGAATTTGGTCCGTTATGGGGAAGTACAGTTTGTATGACAATGCAATAACATATCATACATTCTTCTTGAGCATACAAGAAAGTAATGCTCAATTTGCAGAAAGAAGAAAACAAGAAAGCTTAAATTACACCACTGCATATTAGTGTGATGGAATGGCTTCTATTGTGCCATTTTATCACATTCCAAACACATGAAAGGAATCCATTTTAAGTTGGAAAGTTAGAATGCCATATGTAAATTCACCTGCCATAAGGGCAATATCTTGCAACAGAGCTTTCTTTCCCTCTCCAAATCCTGGACATTTGACTACAGCAACATTAAGTAAACCTCGCATTTTGTTCACCACTAGTGTTTCCAGCACTTGCCTTGAGATATCTTCAGCAATGATTAGAAGTGGGACACTCAATTGGGTGGTCTTTTCTAGTAAAGGAACTATTTCTTTCACAGTTGAAATTTTTTGATCAGTTATCAGGACTTTAGCATTGTCAAACTCCACAAGAGATTTATCCTGGTTTGTGATGAAATGAGGTGACATATAACCCTTATCAATCTGTAGACAAGAAAAACCTTGATTCAATTTATAGAACACATAAGAATGCACAAAAGTTTAGACAAGCATAGTAATAACGTATTATCTGACATTAATGCAAATATGCAAAACCACAGTTCAAGCATCTCAGTGGAGCTGGAAGATCCTAACCGTTCAGAGTATTGGTAAAACTTTCTACTGGGTTTTGTTAGAAGTTAAAAAAAATAGTTTAAGGATAAGTAAAATAAAAGATTGTCCACATTAGGTTAGCAATAGTCATACAGATCATCCTCACAATCTTTATTAACAAAACTAAATAAATCATATTACGTTCCAATTTCAACAAAATGCCAACCAATACTATTCTTACAATAAAAATATTTCATCTTCTAATATTGAACTACTTTTTGGTTGTTAAAAAAAAAAAAAAAAAAGATATAAAATTTTATCTAAAAGTTTTAGAAAAGTTTCCTGCATGGACTGTCACAGAAGTTGATAGATCAACCAAGCCATGCCCTTATTCCCCACAGAGCAGTAATTTATAATAATTAAGATCAAAGAATCCAGATCAGAAAAATCTGATTCACCTTCATTCCTTCTTCAACTATCACTGAGGTCTCAAATGTCGAGGATGATTCCATAGAAATCACTCCGTCAGGGCCAATCTTCTCTATAGCTTCAGCAATCAAGTTACCAACAAACTCATCATTTCCAGCAGAGATTGAAGCAACAGCTGCAAAAATGAAGACTTTCAATTTTCAATATTTTCATTCTTAATCAGAAACAACTTTTTAATCAAAATATGGACAAGGCTAAGAAAGAACCTTTTATATCATCCCTTCCTTTTACAGGAAAACTTTTATTCTTCAAAACCTTGACCAATTCTTTAACAGTCTTATCCATTCCTTTCTTCATAGAAATGGGGTTAGCTCCAAAAGAAACTGCCAACAACCCAGATTTGATCATTTCTCGAGCCACTATTACTGCAGTTGTGGTACCATCACCAGCCAAATCATTCGTTTTACTTGCAACCTGCAAGTAGGGTACTCAACATTCACACCTTACAAATATTTATGCCCTATAAAATTCAGTAAGAGCTTAGGGGATAGAATTATTTAGCAACCATGAATAACCTCTTGCATTAGCATTGCTCCAGCATTCTCGATTGTATCTGAAAGTTCTATGGCTCGGGCAATTGTAACTCCATCATTAATTACTTTCAGTGCCCCGGACTCAGAAAGTATAACATTTCTTCCTGCATGTTTTATCTTAAAACATATTAACAACTTGCATCAAAGAAGAGCTTCCATGTTTATTAATTCTTAAATCTAACTCCAACCCCAAAAAAGAAGCTATTTCAAGTCACTATTATCTATTATTGTAAAGCATATGTCATATTGCAACGTAACAAAGGGCAAACATGCATAGCCTTAAGAAACTTTGTGGAGTTCTGCTTCCAGAATTAAGATGCACAAAAGATAAAATTATACATGCACATATCTTATGGCCTACCATTGACTCCGGTGTATTCATACATTTAACCAAATTACACAAACAACAAAGATAGGAATTAAAATAATCTGTGCACTTTTATACTTCAAAATAAGAGGCAAATAAACGTAAGCATCTATAAGAAAACTTACTTTCTCTAGATCAGTGAAGACTGCTGACATTTAATGCATACTCTCTAAACAATATAGAAGCGTATTTCTAGAAGGCAAAAGCAAGACAACAGAAATAGTCAAAAGCTCCAAAAGATTTCAACACAAATGATACTTTCCAAACTAGTTTAATGATTTTTGCCAAAAAGGGGAGGGGGAAGTCTAGGGAATGATCATGTGAATTACAGCGAAAAACATTACTTTCTTAAGATTAATTAATCCCTTCACTTACCAAAGATTGTTCACCTCATTCATATACATAACATAAGCAACCATCCATCAAAAAGTTTCAATATTTATCTCATAGCTTCCACATAATAACTATTTCTTTATCAAAATCCATTTTTTCCTCTTTAAATTGTTTCAAGACCTCTTGTACAACCCCGAGAAATCCAACCAGCTGAACTGACTAGTTCCACTTTCTAAATTCTTATCCCCAAAGTACAAAGGAATTAAAACCCAAAGAGAAAAATGCAAAAGAAAGAAAACTCAGATACCTTTAGGGCCTATAGTGAGAGAAACAGCATCAGCAAGCTTATCAATCCCTGCTTGTAAAGACTCTCTACATTCTTTCCCATACAATATCTTCTTTGCCCCAGCTCTCACCACCATTTTCCTCATCATCTTCTGAGACTGGTTCCTCCATAACAATTCACCGGTCACCCTCTTCTTCCCATCAAAATTCCTCTGCAACAACACCCGCGTAACACTAAGTTACCATAAAAAAATAAAAAATAAAAAAACGAAGAGACAGAGAGATACTTACCCTGAAGAAAGCTATTGAAGGAAAGACTGCTGGCGAATGAAAGGAGAGAGCCATTCGGGCATGTAATTTCTAAAGAGGTTTTTGTGGGGTTTTAGCAGAGCAGACTGCATAGAAGACAATGGGCTATAAATTATTAAAAATTGAAGCTTTCTACAAAAATAGCCCATTAATGGGGTATATGGACAAAAATATTATCGACCACGTGTCGAAAAAAGAGCGTGGTAAAACAGAGATTGTGTACAACCATAGTACACCTTATGAAGATTATAAAATTGGCAAACATGAGTCAGCACTCACCAACTTCTGTGTTAAGTGGGTTTGTTGACCACATTGACCCACTACCATTTTCATATTAAATTAAAATTATTCTCAATAAATTTACCTAAAATGTGACATAATTTTAAACTTAAATTTCATATTCATGTTATATAAGATGTTACAAATATAAAGATTTCATATATTATGTGACTTCATATCATATGCCATAAAAGAACTTGTCTGTTTATCATTATTCTTGTTCTTCTTCATATGCCAAAATCTATTAAAAGAAGTTATAGTTGGAGCAATGGATTTATATGGCTTTAAACAACTTAAAAACTATAGTTTTCTGGCACATGAAATCTATCAACCTTGGCCTAGCTTTATGTATACTAATATTATATATTTGGTTAGGCTATGTATAATAAGTATTATAAAATATTTATTAGTTTTAGATAAATATAAATTTTATAATAATAATAATGAGTAAATAAATAAAAACAAAAACCCACCAACCCCCCAAGTCCCCAACATAGTATTATAATAAAGAGAGAGAGTAGCAGTTTCGACTGTGTTTTGAAACCCAAGTGAAGAACACACACAGCACCACACACCGCAACAAATGGCTTCTTCAAGGTTGTTGTGGGCTTCATCAAGGGCTGCTTCTTATCTCAGGATCTCTGTCTTCCACAGAGGCTTCTCTTCCAGTAAACCACTCTTCCACTTTTTTTTTCTAATGCAGTGATCATGTCAGGGTGAATATGAGAAAATTGGTTGATCAAATTGGATCTTGGTTATTTTTTTGTTTATATGTTTGATCTGTTGTTCTGTTTGACTAAAGATTTGATTTTTTTTTGCAACTGGGTTGTGTTTGTTTATGTCGTTGGTGTGATGTGATTCATTCAAGTTTTGTATTTGTCGAATGCTGATGGTTTAGAGGAGGTTGAGTCTGTGCATTCATCTGTTGATTTTCTCTGCTAGGATTTTGTTCCTTTTTTTTTTATTTTTTTATTTTTGCTTATGGCTGCTGATCTTTTGGTGGGTTCCTGATTGTGTTAGAATGCACTATGACTCATTCATGGTATTTCATCTTTTGTCCTCTAGTTTTCTTGCCAGTTTTCTGTTTTTCTCTTTTGTACTTTCTGAAAGGAAAGGTTTTTTTTGGTTGTGAACATGTTTGGTGGCCAGCTAAATGGCAATGATTGGTGGTATGGTGGTAGTGTTTTTCTTTTAGGATTTATTGTTTTGGTTGTTAAAATGTTTGGTTTCCAGCTAAATGGCCAATGGTTGGTGGCATGGTGGTAGTGTTTTTCTTTTGGAGTTATTGTTTTTGGTTGGTAAAATGTTTGGTGGGCACCGAAATTGCAATGATTGGTGGTAATGGTGATGGTCTTAGCCTGCTTATGGTGGAGAGGATGACAGTGGCTAGAGGGTGTTAAGGCATTGTGGTTTGTTGATGTTGAAAATGGCATGATGATATTGATATGTAATGTATTGGCGTGGCAGTGGGGGTAATGTTGTGGTGGCTTATTGGTACAGATAACTTAAAGTACTTTTCAAAAGTTATTTGATGCTAGGGTGAGGATCAGACCGGATTATTTTGAGGCTTTTGAATGCTTTCCCATGCTTATCAAACAAAAATATGACAGAAATGGTTTCTAATGAAAAGTTATTGGCATTTCATCTGTGTATTCTGCTTTAGACTGAGCTGTGTGTAATCCCCGCTCAGTAATGATGTTATTTGGGAATATATCTATCTTTATTCTGATAAATTATGTTGGCTTTGTTAAAGAAGATATTCTACTCTATTGATCTTAATCTCCACTGCAATTCAGGAGACCTTTTCTCTGTTGGATATAGCATTTTTTTGCAACTTGGGCTTTCTTTTGTGTCAACTTACACTTATCAAATTTTCTTGCCGTCATATTGGATCTAATATATGCTGACACTTAGTGAATTTTGTTGCAGTTATAAAGGATCTAAAATATGCTGATTCTCATGAATGGGTAAAGGTTGATGGCAATTCTGCCACGGTCGGTATAACAGATCATGCTCAAGATCATTTAGGCGATGTTGTGTATGTTGAATTACCAGAAGTAGGGACCAGTGTATCACAAGGTGGCAGTTTTGGTGCAGTTGAAAGTGTCAAGGCTACGAGTGATATTAATTCTCCTGTTTCTGGAAAAGTGGTTGAGGTGAATGAAGAGCTGAACAGCTCCCCTGGTTTGGTGAGTTTGCTTGGAAAGTGCTACATTACTTTGCATTATTTTCATGCCATTGTCGTTTATTTTGGAATTTGTTGCATTCTTTTGAGTTGTTTGACTTTCACAATGATTGGATTGTTTGCATTTGTGGGTGTGTTTTCAGTTGCTGTGGCGCTTGTCCACTAAATCGACATTTTGGTATATGGAGTCTAAAGATAGCATCTTTTTGTTTGTGAAAGATTAAGTGTGCCTTAGTTAAGCATTGCATATTAAAAGGACATACTTATAAAATTACTGATATGGTATCAGTCAAACAATTAGTAATGCACTTATAAACTCCTATGAAAAAGCAATTACGTAATCTTCAACTAGTTTTAATTGAGATATCCTTTTTTTCCTTCGGTGGGGAAGATTTGTCATTATTTTGTGGAGCTTCACCTTATATTATACCTCCAAATTTTAGGTTCTTATAAACTGTTCTCAGTGGCCGGAGCTATCCTTCTAAGAACAACATTTGGCAGAACTTGGAATTAAATGTTAAGAAATTCGTGAACTTGGTATATTTTGCTTAAAAGTTACTAATTAGCTAAGCACAGTAACGAATTTTTTACATGAATTGTGGGCTTAACCCGTCATATAGAACATTACTTCGCCTAGATGGTTTCTCTTTTTCTAATAGTAAGGTAGGCTTCAGGATTATAACACAGTGAGGAAATATATTTTTTCTTAATTTGTTTGATATTGATTATCTGATGACATTTTGATTTAGGTTAACTCAAGCCCATATGATAAAGGATGGATTATTAAGGTGGAGATGAATGATGCTGGTGAATTGAAGAGCTTGATCGATGCGGATCAGTACTCCAAGTTCTGTGAAGAAGAGGACTCGAAGCACTAATCGGACCACCTTGGTTATGTAGGAATGGCTTATAGTGTGCTTAAGAGTGATCATGCTCTATTAGGGAAGCCAAAACTGCATATTTCTTTCTTGAGGTTTTTATCCAACTATGTTATTTCATGTCTCTTATACTTTCTTATGGGCGATGAATTTGTTGGAATAATTTTCTTTAGATTTAAGGATAATCAATTGAGGTTGGCAAATGATTTTAGCCATTTGCAGCAAATTTGAAATTGATAAAGCTTTTGATAAAATTCTGGAATGGTTTAGGAAATGCAGCTTGTACAATCTTTGGTAAGTATCATGAAAGAAGATATGACAATGGGAGTGCTAACTATTTAATGCTGTTTTGCTTATGGTGAATGAAGCATATGTTAGTATGAGTGAACACGTTTCATTTTGACAAACAAAAATTGAAACCTCTTGAGGGAATATGGAGAACTAGGCCGAGGATCATTATTCAGTGCTGGGCCGCTACAACTGAGGCCCGTAAAATGTACTGTTGGGCCTGACAGGGTATGGACCCTGATAACTTTACATGGGTTCCAAATTAGAGAACGGTCATACTACATTACAGAGGTAACTTTACCTCTATTACCGTAAGTCCGTAACGTTACCCTTGTCTAGTAGGAGACTGCCTTAATCCAAAGGCTATTGTGTTTATAATAATTTGGTTATAAGTTTTGACAAAATGGTAAGCGGTAAACTATTCAAACCATGATAATGTGTATGCTGACATATATGGCTAATCTTTGAACTTATTGTTGTCTCCCTTTATCTTGTTGACTGCAAATACATGCATGAAAAGTATACGAGTTAATATGTTCCAGAAGTAAATTACCATGTGTCAGTTCCGTCGAAATTTAGATTAAGCCTTAAAGGAGGGAGTTAATTTATGTGGCACACGTAAATATTTTGTTGATTGAAGTTTTGACAAAAGGGAAAATCTCTCTCTCCAAAGAACTTTCTCTTCTTCAACGCTGTACATATACGACCCTTAACTCATTAATTACACTCTTACGGTACAAGTAATGGTTAAATGGATCAGATACTTAAGACTTTTTGCTTCAACAATTTCACCTGCCGATCAATAATTCAATTTCTTGCATGTTCATAGTCCCTCAATCACCTATAAATAGCAGCTCACATGGCCAAATTAAACATATATCACATTACTCGAAACAATCCAGCTACCGCCTATACTTTTTTCAAAGAGAAACATTGAAAATCAACCATGTCGAGATTGAGCTTGTTATGCCTGGTTTTAGCCATAACATCAACAATGGCTCAGCCATCTGACAATAACACGAGCCCTCCTGTGCTTGACGTTAATGGACAGCCACTCCAGCGTGATTTGGAGTACTTAATACTACCCAATAACAACGCCAGCGGTTTGACTTTAATCAATCGCAACAACTCCTGTCCCTTGTACGTTGGTCAAGAAGACAGCTCAGTCACACAAGGTTTGCCTTTGGTCTTCACGCCATTCCAGGCTGAAGAGACTATCATCAGGGAGTCTCGTGACTTCACGGTGGCGTTCCAGGCGTCCACGATTTGTATTCAGTCCACAGCCTGGAGGGTTGGGGAAGAAGATCCTGAGATGAGAAGGAGACTGATTGTTACCGGAGGGGAAGCGGGATTCTTCAGAATTGACAGAAATGGAACTGCATATAACTTGGCTTGGTGCCCCTCTGAGGCTTGTCCAAATTGCAGGCCTAGGTGTGGATCTGCTGGCATTTTGATTGAGAATGAAAAGAGATTGCTTGCTCTGGATGGCCCTGCAGTTCCTGTTGTGTTCAGGAGGGCTGGGACTGCTTAGTTCATTCAATTCTTCCTATATTGTTTAACGAATAATAAGTAATCATTGAGTGGTTACTGTAATATTTAATAAATGGGGATCCCTCCAAGCTGAAAAAATATGTACTTGTATTGTTTAAATTTTATATAGATGTGATTTATCATTCTAATATATTTATAATATGTAAAAAACTTTTAATTCATACTTTTTGAT
>CM047901.1:182004-249209 GCA_026229545.1 Pistacia atlantica | reverse complement strand
TTTCATATTTTACTTTTAACAGAATTAATAATTGTAGGATTATACATATAGAACACTAGATAAGTAAACAATATCCAAAACGGACTTCAAAAAAATTGAAGGATGAAATTTTTCTGGCAATGAATAGGCGAAAAATAGGACAATTGAATCTTACCAAGATTAAGGACATTACTAGAATAATATTTGTTTATGGAAACCATTTCTGCAATCTCTTTCGTAAAGACCTGCATTGAACATGGAAACAGAATACAGAAAGTGAGATCATGAAATTTTTTCATATAATTTAAATGAGAGAGAGAGAGATAGAGATAGAGAGACCTATAAGTAAGCGAGGACGCTGTCCCTACGAACATTATTGGGGCACCCAAGATTAACACGATAGTAATCCTTCAAAAAGCTTAGTTCTCCAATGCTGGCGAATTGGTTGCTATTAGATTTGCTATTGTTCACTTAAACCAAGATGTGCCATAAGAAGACACACGTGAGTGAGTAACTCTCCACCATTCACAAGTTTTTCTCCATGCTCTTTCCATCCACAATGACTTGCAGCATATCCCATCACTTCAATCCACACCTCGCTTATTATCTCCCACTTATGATTCCTCCCACTGTCATCTCCCAAGACGTTCAATTCCTGCAATTGCTTGGCAAGCGTACATGCATGAAATAGCACTGACCGACTACCATTGCCATCCTTTTGTCCAAATTTCTCAAGAAAAGCCTTGCAAACTGTGCTTTTATAGGATGAATCATAGTTTATATCAAGGGATGAATCAAATTTTATATTTCTGAAAAATCTCATGGTTTCTCGGCATGTATCTTTATATCTTATCTCACCAATCCCTTTGGGCAACATGGTTGGACATATGATTGCAAGATATAACACATAATCTGATAACCTTTTGCTAATTTTGACCCTCTTTCAGGTTACGGATATCATCGTAACAACAAAGATCAGTAGTGATGTGCCAAAGAAGAAGACTGTAATCAAGCTCCATCTCAATTGTACTCCCATGAGATTCATTAACACAGTTGCTTTTGCTTGGCACATAATCACCTCTCCAACCTAACAATTCTTTCAATTTCTTGTTATCAAAAGGATCCTCTTTAATGTCTTTGGTTTTCTCAAGAAACTGTTTGAAGATCATTTCTAGCAGGCCATCATCCACTTCTTTCCAACTCAAATATCTGCACTTCTCTATCAGTTCTTTGATTCCAAATCGCTTCATAGTCTCTTCCATCATCGAGGAAGTTTCGAAAAATTTGTACTCAAAAAGAGAAAAATTTAATAGATTGTACTGACCAATGGATCCTGACCACCTTCTGTTGTCGTTGGAGAGTAAACCAATAGAACATGTATTAATGGACATATAATTACGCTTGGTCAACTAATATTTTGTCCAGTCAGAGAAAAGAAGCACGATGAATGCATCAACCTCCAGAAAGATAGCTCCAACTAATAGTACATAAGTTATGGAGATGTCACTTGGTGAATAGGAAGACTTATCAATAATGATTAAGAAGATAATTGATACAAAAATATGGGAGACCAGACAGATGCAACGAAGAATGATACCGAACATGGAATAAATTGTGGTTGTCTTTGTGTAGAGCACATCATACATGAATCCAAGCTCAGTTGCTACCAATTTGAAGGCTTCTTTGGCTGACTTCTTGCTGAGAAGAGAGTAACTTTCTTTTCTTTCATCATGATCGAGAATTAGATCGGCATAGAGACACCTGAACTTTTTGAACAAGGAAACAGCTTCAATGAGGTAATTATTTACCTCTTCAGTTGACTTCTTTTCATACTCTTCTTTTTTTTCCTCTAGGTTTGAAGGATCTATTGACTTCTTTTTTCTCTAGCTTTAGAGGATCATTGGAAAAATCATGAGGTGAACGCAAGGAATCTTTAAATTGCTTGGCGCTTGAAGAGTAGAGCACCAAAATTCTCTCCCCATACTTAATTATTCCGGCAATAAACACTGGAATGGCTATAAATCTGAAAGCATCTTTGTTTCTCCAAGAAGGTATAAAGACATAAAATGCTACTCCAACTTGGAACACAAACTGAAGAAAGTGTCTTAGCCAAAACTCATTATCATTTAAGGCGTAAGCTGTGATAGTATCGGGGCCACCAAGGTGCAGCAGAAGGAAAGGTGCCCAAAATGCTTGGAGCTTTAAAACATTATCAGCTGCAGAATCTCTTCGGCTGCGAGCTAGAAAACCGAAAGCTACTGTTGCCAACATGTCTGCTGTCAAGTATGCTAACCAAACAAGGAGATTGATCCAAGTTCTTCTAGTATATTTTCTTTCAGAACCGAATATGATGAGGATGATTTGTACAAAAAGACTCAATAAAACCAACAGTCGAATTTCCCATCCATCCCAAAGTTTGATCATATGTTCTGTAAAAGATTGCAAAGCCATCTCTTCTTTCCGACGATACAACTGCAGCCAACATAAAATCTTTTTAGAAAAAATTACAAATAAAACAATGCTGATAAACTATACTGTGACTTTTGATGATCCATTTTATCATCACTGTAGACTTTTGCATAGTTCTAAAGAACAAACATGCATCTACGCATAGATTTCCTGACGGAGACTAAATGTGTGTAAATTATGAGCGCAATACTTGCTAAACAAAATTTAAAAAAAAAAAAAAAATTAGTCTCTATATTTGAGATCTTTATATTTATTTATTGTAAATGCAAGTTTATTATATGTATAATTCTATATGAATACAACTTAAAATTCAGATTTAAATTCTCGCATGAGGTTAACTCTGTTTCACTTACACAAATTAAACTCTTTCTAGCTAGTGAGAATTCAAGTTTGGATGTTAAAAAACCAAAATATTTGCAAGAGAGATGAAAATTTTCTATATGTGAAACTAAAATCTAGACTTAAACTCTCATTACTAAAAGGCAAAATCTTGAAAGTTTTATACTTTTCTACTACTAAAAAAAAAAATTTTATATGTGATAATTTAATTTTTACTAATAAGAGTTAATTGTTGTTAACAAGAGTTCAAAAAGTCTTGTTTTTAGAAAAACTAGGATGTCTACAAGAGAAATTTATTATATGTGTGTGTTTGTGTGTGCTCAGTGAATAATAATAATAATAATAATAATAATAATAATAATAATAATAATAAAAAAGGGTGTGCCTTGCTAAGAACTTTGGATGCCAAACCAGGAAGTTTGATTTAGTCAATACGTTAATTAAGAATTAACTCTTTAAAGAAAATGCAAAAGACAAAACTGACTGCTTGTCGATAATTAAATTAAATAAATAACGTAAAATGCCTAAAGAATAACTTCTACAAAGAGGATGGAATCATATATTATAACTTAATAAATTAGTGCCTTTAATCCCATATTTAGAACAACTTTGGATTATTTGAAGTTGGGACTGAATTCTTTTTAGTCCAAACAATGAACACAAAAAGAAACCCGTGGCCCCTGACGGATCTTCTTTTTTTAGAGCCTCATGCAAATGATGTTTGCAGTTTTAAATATATTCCAATATTTTATTATAATTAGTATTGAATATTACAAATATATAATAATAATTTAATAAAATAAATATAACTTTTTTAACTTTTTTATAATAAATAAAAATAATTTTATAGTTAAGTTAAAATTCAAGTATTTAGTTAATTTTTATTCAAATTAATTAATTAGTAAACTTTGAAATGTTTAATCATATAGATAGTTTTGTCTAATGAAATACTTGATCAAACATAATATCCTATTATGATTCTTGTCCAATCTAATTCAATCTATAGTTATTCATTTTAGTCCAATCCCATAAAATTAGTCTAGTCTAGTACTGTGCACCCTAAATACTTATTCTAAACTAGTCTAATAGCATCATATAATTAAGCAAGTTTGTTATAATGATAGTGGTCGAATAATACTATTTGTGCAAAAACACTTTCATACAACTTCATGTTTCATAAAATGAATAGATGAACGTAAATAAAAAGTTAACTCATTAAATACTGATTTGAGATGCCAGAATTTGTAGTTGGAGGCTGTTTTACCGTTTTACGGACAAAATCAAGGAGAGAAACAATAATGATTTGAAATGGAGTCGTGAACAAAGCACTGAATTAAGTGTGGAATGAGATAGCACAAGTTCTCCTATATCTCTTAATATAATAGCCTCCTGAAAAAATAACTTAATTTTATGGTTTCATCGATATCAAGCTCCAAGATTTTCTTATCTATCACGTGAATCATGCATTTCTAGCTAGACAGTTTATGTTTGTGACAAGAAATTATATGCAAATGCAATTTTATAACACTATAAAGAGTCCGTAGCTACCATTAAAAAATAGCCAAATATTCTTTAATTATAAACATCCACAGGGATTATTTTATGAACGGATGACTACTCTTTAACGTCTTTGTTAGTAAAAAATAATCCAATAACAAGCCTTATAATGGAAGTACAGTAACATTATGGCATTGTTAATTTCGACTTTATTGCCAAAGCATTCATTCTTGCAATTAGATGATTTAAAAAAAGCCGGACCATGCTAATAATTGAGGTCCCAGTATGCTTATAAAAAATTATATATAAGCATATACAATTTTATTTTATTCCTCTTTATGGAAATTAATTTATTTTTCTCCTTTAGTTATACTTATGCTCTGCTTAACTTAAACTGCATTACCAAACACCATTAATAGGATATTTTCACTCTTGTTTTTTTAAATATTTTCTTGATTTACACCTACCCCTATGTAAGAACATAATTTGTGGTGAATTTTGAGCTGAGTGGGTTTGGACCAATATGGGTAAACTTAGATATAGGGTAAAGTTATTTAGCAAGCCCAGAAGGAAGGCCCAAAAATAGAAAATTAAAGGAGATGCCGACTAAAGAGTCCAGCCTAGCAAGGGAGAAAACATGTCTCAGACGTTTTGTGTGAACGGGAATTTAACAATTGTGTTAAGGATTTTTAAAATTCAATAATACTATGTCCACAACCTTTTCTTACAATCTTCCACGTGATAATTTATCATTTGTTAGCTGACTAAATGGGTAGATGAGACTCGTACAAGCAAGTAAAACACATTTTGCGAACCGATCAATAACGAGCTGTCACGTTGGAGGCTGTAAGAGAAAGTTGTAAGATTGGGTTGTAGATTTAGCATTACTCTTTAAAATTTTATCTCTAAGATCGATATGACTATAAAAGCATATAATTTTAGGCTTTTAGTTAGATGGGATCAAATTTTTTCCTTGACAGAATTCTCAGTAATTAATACAAATTCTCTTTTTTATATTCAATCCAAACAAGTTCAAGTAAGCTATAAATTAATTTTAATTCTAGAGGATCAATACATCAATTACTTTCCATTCCTCTTTCTTTTCCATTGTGTTATAAATTTCCTCAGGACTCCAATTTATAGACACCGAGGTTGTGTTTGTTTTATCACTTGACACTTAAATGGATTTTAGTGTCACATAAATAATCAATAGTCTTAAGATATATTTAATGTGTTTGTTTCTTAAAATTAATGATATCTAAATTAACTTTTATATTTATATTTACTAGTATAACCTTATATTGATTATTTAATATTCTAGGCTATAGTAATAAGCTTAAATTATAATATAATTTTATAAACTATATTAATAATTAGTCGCGACCGTCGGTAACTAGTGACCGAAAGCATAAAGACAATAAAATCTATATTAAAATGATTGTTGTTTTTTAACCATCGATCTATCTATATAAATTTTAATTGAAACAGAAGTCTAGTTTGACTAAGATATGATAAAGGAAATGCGGCCACCCGAATTTTCTTTGTTAGATCTCAACCAAACACCGCATCCATTGTCAAAACAAATCGTTGGAACTTGGAATAGAGAGTGTTAAAATATGATTATTTTGACACCAATATTGTTGTTAAGTATAGTCGAAAATTGTGATGGTGTGAAATTTCTGTGAAATGTGTCCTTAAATGAAAGTGAAATAGTAAAAGGAAGCTGAGAAATTGTGAGCGTAAATTGCTGTTATCCAAAACCATACTCAATTTGACAAGTTGACTCTTTTTTTCAAGTCTATTCTAGCTCCCACCTTTTTGACTGACCATAAAAGATCAATTGTATTACTTATTTATTGACTAGTCAAAGATCGAATTTCATTTCTGTGCAATTTCAATTATATGTTTCTTTCATTCATGTTGTTGTGTCTCAGTTTGAGTGTGAATTGCATTTAACCGGCATCATAAATCACCTCTATCAATATTGTTTAGCTTTCTAACTAATAAATAACTTTTGTTTAACAATTTACTAATGGTCTGCATATTCCATGTGTGGTTATACTATTATAGAAAGCATTAATATAGGGAAGAGCTTTGTTTATTTAAACTATGTTTGGATGTCAAGTGATTCAATGAAGACTCTTAGGTGTATTATTTAAAATATCTCGAGTTCAAGTTCTTCCTCAATTGTTAATAGAGGTAACTATTGAAGTCTTATTCGGTCGATAATTTTAGAGTTCCAGAAGATTATTTGATATTTAGTATGCGTAAACTGATCCAGACATTCTGATCATAAAAAAAAAAAAAAACTTTGTTTATAAATCTATTAGCTCAAAAACAAATTCATTTTATTGCAAAGTAGAAGACATTTATTTACGAAACTGTATATAGAAAAAGTTATTAACGGCGCTTTTAATTAAAACAGACTTGTTGACCAAGCTTTACCAACCGTTAAATTCCTTGGTCAAGATGATTTTTTCTGTTAATATCTACTCATATATATATATATATATATTTTTTTTTTTTTTCCCCTCTCTCTCTGTCTTTAGACTTGACCAAATTTCTCAGGTATAAAGCCAAAAGTTGTGGCTGAATAGAACAAATGAGCAGAATCAAATTTATTTCCAAGTTTGACCATTTCATAGGACAATCAATCTCACTCATCCAATCAAATAACAACTCACATCCAACGGCTCACACCACTTCCTTTAATTATTATTCAAGATGGGACCTACCCAAGTCTTTATCACAATATATTAATCTTCCTAATTAAGCAATCTCAATTGCAAGAAAAAGTAGAAATAAATTGAAATTAACTGAGACCGTTGATTGAGGGCAAAGATTACGTCAACAAAAGTGAAGATATTTGGTCAGAAGATCGGAAGGATTGAAATCAATTTCAGTTGGATAATAAGATCGAACCGGAAGTAGAGAATCAGTAAGATAATATTTTATTACTCATCTTCTAGCCGTCTTCATTGCACCAACGTTGCAGCTTCTTCTTTTTCTTCAAACTCATATAACACGTACCCTCAAAACGCGTTCTACGCCTGAGAAAACTAGATAAAGAGAAAGGGAGAAGAGCGGCCAAGAAACAAGAAAGAAAAGAGAGAACTGGAATTGGATGCAGAGGGTTTGAGTTTGAATTTTTATAATTATCTTCTCCAATTTCGATGGCGGAATCTGAATGTTTATGTCGACCACCCCAGAAGAAGCTTTTATCGGACTCGGATATGGCTGCGGCGGCTGAGCAGCTCATACAACTAAGCGATGAAGATAGCAACAGCTGCGAGTACAAGAGCAATGATAAGGAAACAAAGAAGAAGAAGTTGGGTGATGGAGAGTATATGCGAAGACAGAATGAGTTTACTTGGGCGAAGATTGAAGAGATATTTGGGAAGGAAGAAGAAGAGATTTATGGGCCGAAGAAGAAGAGATATCGATCACTTGTAGGTATTTATATGACCACAAAACCGATGCCATTGGAGGTGAAACGAAGGTCGCTGCATTGAAGAAATCTAATAAAGCTTTATAGGAAGTTTAGTTAACTAATAATTGATTTAGAGATTAATGAAATTACTACTATTTGTGTGGAATTTGTAGGAAAATTGAGGACTCTTATCTCTTTTGTCTGCAGGTTATTTAGAGATTAATGAAATTATATAGTAGGGAATTTTCCTAACTTAATTTGATGCAATGCTACCCATCTCAAAATCCTAAAATGCCAATGAAACAAACCTTTGCAAAGTGTAGATAGTAAATTATTTGTTGGGTGTGGTAAAGGTGGCCATAAAGCTCCTGTTTCATAAAGCACATATCATGATTTATTTCAGAGTTTTCTCTTTGTAGGAGACGCAAAAACTTTTCCTCTTCGCTTGGTAATAATGTGTTTACAGTGCTAGCTGCCATGAATATTTCGAGTTCTTTTATCAGTGTCACATCAATTTCTTTGATAGAGGGTTTAATTGAAGTAAACATGAGTAAGTATCCTTAATGCATAAGTTTATTAATTTAAATCTTGTAGGCTAATTTATCCATTAATCAAAGTTTTCCTAGGTCTGTACTTTAAGCTTTTCACATTATGTATGAGAATATATATAAAGAACGTACGATAAAGAAGTTTGTTTTATTTACAAGACCCTAGTCTAAAGCTTCTGGGTGATTAATTACAGAGTAAAAACAAAGCGTACAAAAATCTAGTTATTTATTTCTCAATGTCAGCAGAAACTTCAGTTTTTAAAAATAGTAAGGATGGACTCTTGCTTCTTGTAATTGGCGCTGTGCCGGTGAGAGGGAAAGAGAAGAAGGAAATAAATGTTGACAGATGCTGAGAAACCAGATATCACAAAATATTGGTGATTCTTTGATAATTCTTTGATGCCAAATAATTCTGAAGTTTAACAGTTTTGGTTGCTAAGTCTGCCTTCTGCAAGACAAAAACTTGCGGGTTGTCCTAGATATTTTTATTATATATAGGTAATTATTATTATCTCAATGTATAATAAATATATACTTCTTTTATAAACCGAAAATGAAAGATCATTTGGACCAACAAGTGTCTGTTGATATGTCGTTTAAGCAAAAACTTAAAAGGTGGTATTGACCCGTGGATTCTGACCATCTCTCGTTATTGTTCGAAAGTAAATCATTCCAACATGCATCATCAGACATAACATGATTGATCAAACAAAGTTTCGTCCAATCAGAGAAAAGAAGTACGATGAATACATAAGCCTCTAGAGCAATAGCCCCAAGTATGAGTGCATAAGTTATTGAGCCGTCGATCAGTGGATAGACAGACCGACCAATTATGGTTTGGAAGACAACTGATAAAGATAAATGAGGGCAGAGGCAAACACAACGAAGAAAGTTACCGAATTCGGAATAAATAATGGTGGCCTTGGAGTAGAGCACATCGTACATGAATCCAAGCTCAATTTCTATCAATTTGAAGGTTCTTTTGCGGACTTCTTATGAATAGTGGAGTAGGTATCTTCTCTTTCATAAATCTCTTGCACAGAAAATAAGCTTCAACAAGATCATTTTCCTTAGGCAGTTGACGTGATATATCTACAATTGCCGATGACTTTGGTCTCTATTTTTCAAATTTGTGCTCTTCTCCTATGATTGTAGCATAATCTGGAACAGGGTCAGGAGCTGGACGCAAGGAGTCTTTAAGTTATTTGGCGCTTGAAGACCTGAACACCAAAGTCCTCTCTCCATACTTGATAATTCCAGTGATAAACATTGGAATCGCTATAAACGTCAATGCATAAAACACCACTCCAACTTGGACAACTAGCCCAAGCAAATGCCTTAACCATAACTCATTATCTTCTAAGGAATAAGCCGTTATAGTATCTGGGCCACCAAGATGCAAGAGAAGGAATGGTCCCCAAAATGCTTGGAGTTCGTTGTTTGATTTTAATGAATTTTGATCTGAATCGCCTAGGCTGCACGAAAGGATGCCTAGGGCAACTGTTGCCACCAAG
The DNA here is from genome assembly GCA_026229545.1 of Pistacia atlantica. NCBI lineage: Eukaryota > Viridiplantae > Streptophyta > Magnoliopsida > Sapindales > Anacardiaceae > Pistacia > Pistacia atlantica. The sequence continues at coordinate 239,433 of CM047901.1, read as the reverse complement.
TCCGCTGCTAAGTTTGCTAACCAAACAAGAAGATTAATCCAAATTATTTTTGAATATTTTCTCCGATAACCAAATACGATGAGGATGATCTGAAGACAAAGGCTTAGTAGACTCATCAGATGATATTCGTATCCATTCCAAAGTTTTTTGACTTTTCTTATGGACAATCCATGACCTTCCTCTTCTAGTTACAGATCGAACTACAACCAAATAACAGCTAAATAAAATCAATCATCTTATTTTATTAATACTTCACTAATTATGATAGCATTATATATTACAGTTTATTGGCAAAAATCAATAAATTTATTATACAATGGACTAATTAATTAAAAGACTCTCGTGTACTTCACAAACCAAGCCAAACTAATTTTTTGATGGGTTAAAAAAAAGAATAATGTTACCCATACAAATTAATTATACAAACTATTATTTATAAATTAACGTGGCAATCCTGTATGTTTGACATATTATTTGCTTCAGTCTATTTAAATTATTTCTAATTTAAAATCATCCAATCACATCAAAACATATTTATCCAAGAAATTTTTCACTAAAATTGTAAGAGAACTTGATATTATATCTTTTGGAAAGAATCCCTGCTTACGTAGCATAGAATCCAGGTTGGTTAAAGAGATAGGCACATGAGGCAATTACTTTGGGCGGACCTAAATCAAGACCTCATTTAAATTTTAATGTATTAAAATAAATATTATTATATTTTATTAATGTTTCTGTTAAAATATGAGCAGGAGTGGCAAAAGGAGCAAACAAAAGTTGAAGAATGCCAGAAAAGAGAGAAAAAGTATGTATATTTCTTGTGTATTGAGCTTACATGATTGAGTCAATTTATACAGAAAATGTAAAGCTATACAAAGGATGTAATCAGAGTTATAAAGACAGAATATTTGACAGTAAAGGATTTTCTGATGTTGCTCTTGGAAATCATGTCAATTTGCTTGATTCCAAGTTGCTTAATTCCAGCAATCTTCCTTTCATATTTGTATGATTTACTTCCACATTCCATCGGTTTCTAATAAGGCTTCTCCCAAAATTAAGATTTTTATTTAATAGAATATTAACTCTTACCAATTTTATTTTAGTTTTTAATGCAAATTTGAATATTCACACATTAAATGCTCAAATGTACAAATAATTTTAGTTATACTTTGTGTTGGACGAAAAATAGTAGTCTTAAGGGCCCAAATTAAAGACAAATAAGAAAAGGTCATGGTACATGAAGGTGGACCAAGGGAAACTCAAAAGTCTAGAGTCAGGCTCGAAGGAAAAGTAAATGTAGCCTAAAAGTAAGGAAGTAAGAAAGAAAAAGAGAGATTCTCATATATAGTCATTTTTACTAATTTAAAATTTTAAAATATCAAGATTTTTATTTTTAAACGAAAAATTTAATAATAAAATCATATAACTTAATTTGATTGCCCTAAATAAAAAATAACAGTCTAGCATCATCTGATATGTTTTAATTAGACTGCCAAACTATAATATTAAATGGTAGACTATTGAGTCTTATGTAATCTAGCATAGTATAATGTTATATATTATGATTATACAATTTTTTATTTCATTAAGGGTATAATTGATAAGTTATAGGATTTTATGGCCAGATTAGTCCTATAAATAAAACTTGCACATTTTGGGAAATTGTGATTATTGAGTTAACTATATACTGTAAATTGTGATTATTGAGTTAACTATATACTGTACATGTTTAAACGCCAAGGAAAAAGGGGACATCTTTTATCAACATACCCCATGATCAAGTAAATGCACTATGATCCTAAACTTAAGGTGCAAGTAACCACCCATGGTCAAGATTCTTTATAAAAGGTGGTATAAAGTTGAAGAGAGGGACAAGTCTCCAATTCTACTAAACCAATAAGCCAAAATTAGCTCTACTAAGCCTTTAGCTACCATTCGTATTTAGTTTGTTTCTTATACGCTCTTGTAGTCTCCATCAAACTGTATTCTTTGTACCTATTGTGATTAAAGAGGCAATAAGAATCATCCCAATTTTTTGGCATCGCAAATTTTCGCTCAAACATTTAGTGCTCGAAGGAGGGCCTCGACAACACACAATAGGTGGGTGCATTGCACTGCCTTTTAGTTTACATTAGACGGAAACAAGTTCAAACCATGGCTTGCTTCATGCTTTGAGGAACAACCGCAATCGCTTATGGAGACATCATACAAATCTTGAAGCTTCACGAGCACTTCCTAGGGACGTGAAGTTGAAAAATGGCATGATATAGCGAAATGTTGAAGCTTCACAACAAGGTTCCTGAGGACGTGAAGCTGGAAACAAGCACCACACAATGAGTTCCTGAAGCTTCACGACTAGCTTCCTTGGGACGCAGGGGCGGATCCAAAGTGTATTAAGGGTGGGCCATGGCCCACCCTCAATTTAAAAAAAAAAATTTAAATACATTATCCTATTTAGTTTGACTTTGGCCCACCCTTAATTTTTATTGTAAAATATTAAAAAATTATGGCCCACTCTCAATTTTAGAACTGAAAGTCTTGGCCCACTCTCTCCTTTAGTACTGAAAAACTTGCTCACCGCCCACCTTCAATTTTTTAATGAAACGTGTGAAATTATAATCTTCCTCTGCAATTGCAATTTGCAAACCCTCAAAGAATCGTGAAGTCGGTGCGGTGGTCGCTGTGTCTTCCACAACTCCTGTGCTGGATTGGTCCTCTCCCTAATTCCTCTTCAACAAAATTCTATCAGTTAATTTTTCTTTGGTTAGTATTTTTTTCTTTGTGTATAGTGTTTTTTTGTTATTTGTGTGTATTAGTATAATAGCATTTTGCATTGAATTTTGTATTGAGAAAACTTTTAGGAAAAAAGGGGAAGTTTTTAGATTCTAATATTTTGTGATAGGTAAATGATATTTGTGTGGTCCCAAAATTTGGAAGAAAAATAATATATAGATAATAGAAATAGAAATATAGATAGAATCAATGAGGGTTTTATTTTTATGTATTGTTTAAATCTTTAAGACTTTAAGTTGATGATTAAAAAACTTTAAGTTGGAAAATTTAAAATTTCTATAGTTATTATAGAATGCAATGAGTGAGTTAATTTATTTCTTTGTATTTATATAATTTTATTTCTTTGTATTTAGATATGGAAAAATATTTTAAAAGAAAGTCAATTGCTGAGACATCTCAACTTTGTTCTGGTGTCAATGATCATGAAAACCAACATTTTTCAAAGAAAAATTGCTTCGAAGTTGACTTGGAAAATCTTCCTTTTGATCCTGGATTTCGACCAAGAATTACATTTTATCATCCTAATGTTCGAGACCAAGTCAGAATGCGTTATCTACAAAAGGGTCCTTGTCAACCTCGTAACTATAAGTTTCCCAAATCAAAATCTGGTGATCATGAACGGAGTTTCCAATGTTCTTGGTTTGACAAATATCCTTACTGGTTGGAATATAGTATTGAGAATGATACTGCATATTGTTTATGTTGTTATCTTTTCAAACCAGATATAGGTGAGCAAAGTGGTGGTGATTCTTTTGTTCTTGATGGGTTTCGCGATTGGAAGAGACTTGAAAAATTTAAATATCATATTGGAGGTCCTAACAGCTATCATAATCAAGCTGTGAAAAATTGTCAAGCTTTGATGAACCAAAAGCAGCATGTAAGTACAATTATTAATAAGAAATCTGACCAACAACGAGAAGATTATCGTATTCGGTTGAAAGGATCAATTTCTGCTAGTCGGTTTCTTCTTCGGCAAGGATTGCCTTTTCGTGGCCATGATGAGTCTGTTAATTCAATGAATCGGGGAAACTTTCTTGAACTTTTACACTATACAGATGAGCAAAATGAAGAATATAGATTAGTCACATTGGAGAATGCTCCTGGACATGATAAATTGATTGCTCCTAGTATCCAAAAAGATATAATCAATACATTTGCAGTTGAAACCGTCAACAAACTAATTAGTGATCTTGGAGATGCTTTTTTTTCTATACTGGTTGATGAAGCTCGTGATGTATCCAACAAAGAGCAGATGGCAATTATCTTACGTTATGTAAATAAAAAAGGATGTGTTGTTGAGTGTCTATTGAGCATTATGCATGTCACGGATATGACTGCTTTGTCACTAAAGATGGGAATCGAAAAATTGTTCTCTAAATACAATTTGAGCATATCAAGATTACGTGGACAAGGTTATGATGGTGCGAGTAATATGCGAGGTCAGTTTAATGGGTTAAAAGCACTTATATTGAAAGATAATGAATATGCCTTCTATGTGCATTGTTTTGCTCACCAACTTCAATTAGCATTTGTAGCTGTGGCAAAAAAGGATACAAATATTGAGAGACCTTTTTTGAAAGTTTCTTGTGTGATAAATATTGTTGGATGGTCACCTAGACGTAGGGATCTTCTTAATGAGAAACAAGCATTGAAGGTGAAAAAAGCTATTGAAAGTGGTGAGCTTTCAACAGGACAAGGTCTTAATCAAGATACTAGTCTTAAGCGACCAGGGGAAACACGGTGGGGTTCACATTATGAGACTTTATTAAGCTTGATTAATTTGTTTTCATCTGTTATTGAAGTGCTTGAGGATCTTACTGAAAATTCTGATAATCGAGTTGAAGCAAGTGATTTGGTGGATATATGACTTCTTTTGATTTTGCTTTTAACCTGCACATGATGACAAACATTTTGGGAATCACATTTGAACTTTCACAAGCATTGCAAAGGAAGGATCAAGATATTATAAATGCTATGTCTTTGGTTCACTTGTCAAAAAGAAGATTATTGTTGATAAGAAATAACGGATTGGATAATCTACTTGATGAAGTTTCTCATTTTTGCATTGCTCATAATATAGATATGCCAAATATGCAAGAGAAATTTTTGCACGAGGGAGATCGCGGCGTAATGTTCAAGAGATGACAAATTTATTTCATTATCGTGTTGAGTTGTTCTATGCCATAATAGATTTGCAACTATCAGAGCTTGACAGTTGTTTTAATGAAGGTAATACAAAATTACTTATTTGCATGGCCTCCCTAAATCCAAGTGATTGCCTTCAAGCATTTGATAAGGGAAAATTAGTTTGTTTTGCTCAATTTTATCCACTTGAATTTTCTTCTACTGATCTTATGGCACTTGAACTTCAACTTGATAATTACATTGATGATATGCGCTCAAATAGTGATTTTTCAGAACTAAATGATATTATCAGTCTTGCTCGAAAATGGTTGAAAAGAAGAAGCATCTTATTTACTCATTGGTATATTTGCTCATCACATTGGCTTTAACCTTACCAGTTGCAACTGCAAGTGTAGAGAGGACATTTTTTGCTATGAAAATTGTGAAAACTCATTTACACAATCGGATAGGAGATCAATTCTTGAATGATAGTCTAATTCCATAAGTTAAGAAAGATATATTTGACAGTGTTGATAAAGAGATGGTCATGCAACGATTCCTCAATATGAAGCCCCGTCGAGGACAATAGTAAATGTAATTTTTTTTTTTTTTTGTGACAATATTGACTGGAAAAATAGAATACAAATGTTATATACAATTGATTTTTATTTGGCCCACCCTAGAAGAAATTTCTGGATCCGCCCCTGTTGGGACGTGAAGCTAAAAACTAGCAAGGTAAAGCCAAATCTTGAAGCTTCATGACCAGCTTCTCGAGGACGTAAAGCTAGAAACAAGCATCGGACAATGAATTCCTGAAGCTTCACGACTAGCTTCCGAGACGTACGTGAAGCTAAAATCTTAGGATCCCGAAAGCTTTTAAGATACCAATATGGTTGTAACCTGAAGGTCTTTAGCCAAGTTCTCGTAGCTAAGAGTCAATAACTTTTGGGCGTAGGCGGCTGAAATATGAGGATTCCCGATCAGCTTCTCGAAGCCAAAAACGAATCCTGATAGCTTCCAAAGCCAGAAGCTAATCCCAATCGGCCACAAGCCGATGCTAATTGGAATACAAATTCATGGTTACTGATTTATTGTAATCTAACGGATATGAGATGAAAGTTGAAGGTGATTGCTGTATTTCCACCTCATCAACTCTTAAACTATGGATTATAATGGATTAACGGTTGAGAATTGGTGTTAACTATTTTAATATTTTTGATATGGGAGAAGGACATTTTCCCACCCAAGGTTTGGCGAAACGACACTGTCTTACCTTTCAAGTTTTAAAATGACACTTTCTCACCCTTCGTTAGGTTCTGTTATATTTTTCATTATTATTTTACTGAAAAAATGAAAATACCCTTAAATATTTGATTTTATAAATTTTTTATTTAGCCAAAAAGTCGAATATTAAAAAGTCAAAAAAGAAAAAATAGTTAATTCCCACCTAAAAAATTAAGATTAATGTTATGCAATTGTTTAAAGTTAAATGACATTAATATTTATTTATTGGTCTATAATGTCATCAATATCCTATCACTATTATTCAATAATCTACTAAATTTATAATGTTTTTCATTTTTATTAATTAACATAGAAAATCAATATTCCTAATTAATTAAATAAACAAAGGAAAAACAAAAATATTTCTTTACACTTGAACTGATAAATAATTGAGTAAAAACTTTGACTTAACTAAATTTTAATTTATAATAAACTAATTAAGAAATAAACTATTTAAGGATATTTTCGTCTTTTCAGTTAAATATTAACAGAAAATACTAATAAAACTTGACGAAGTGTGGGAAAGTATCATTTTGAAACTTATCGGATGGGAAAAGGTCGTTTCGCCAAACCTTGGGTGGGAAAGTGTCGTTCTCCCTTTTGATATTTCAAATTTAATAGCCGTTGTACGTATTATGCATTGAGGTGTTTCATTTTGAGGAGATATTAATGTCTTAATAAATGTTGTTGTTCTAAATTATTACTTGCTGATTACCATGCATAGACCACTAAATTTCTATTATATTTAATGAAAATATTAAATTATATCAACTTGATAATAAACTTATGTTAAACAATGAAATCGAAATGTAATTAGAAGAACAAAGCCATAAATATATCCTGATTGAAAAGTTTTATATTATAATAATCTCTTCTGTTAAAAAAAAAAAAAAAATGGAACTGTTTTTTTCCTCTGTTTTATTAATTTATGTTGTTGATGTCAAACTCTCACATTGGTTAAGAGATAAAGACTTTGGTTGCTTATATAGCACAAAAACATCTTCAAAAACCCAGAAATGTTTTTTCAAGACAAAACCGTACAAGTTAATTAGTAACCCAGTTTGTGGGCCCAAAACAGACAATATCACTAATAACTCATCAATTATGTAATTGAAGATGACATAACAACATATATTAAGAAAAAAAAAAAAAATCCTTCAACAAACAGAATGGTCATTATAAAATATTATTAATTCATAATCTAAAGTTAATTTAAAGGGATTATCTTCTTTAACGGTGCTTTAGAATGGCATGGTATATATTCGATTTTACTTTTGTATGATTTCTTTTTCTCCTGTAGTTAAAATTCTTTGTTTAAACTGCATTGCAAAGCACTCACATTAAAATGATAATATATACATAATAATATATTGTACCTCTCCAAACATCTTGAAAAGGTTATTACAGTCATCTTAATTCATATATGAATTTGCTAATTTCATCTGAACTTTAGTTTCTTCTTATGTACGTGTAAATACGACTTAAATTATAAATCCAGTCCAAGTTTGAATAATATGAACAAATGTAGATCCACCCAATGCATGAAACACCAGCTTGAAATCTCCAGGCTGCAATTTACAGGATAGTTTATACAAAATATTACTAACTAATAAACGTAATTGCTAAAATAAATAAAAATACGTAAAAGCGAAACAAATCATTCACCACATCCAGTCTCATCTATAATTTGTTATTCTAGTCACATTTCATCAATCACTTGTGTTAGATCCAAATATCAATATTGAGTTATTATCAAATAATAATTAGTATAAGTTTTTAGATCATCTGATTACTTACTACTTACTTGACTCCTCATCTTCTGTTGGTTCCTCATTCATTAGACGCCAACATTTAGTTCCTACATAAACAGCAAAAGCGTCTTAAAAAATGACCAAATCAAATTAATTCATCAGGAAAATATATGTTTCCATTTAGTCCATAGTAACATTTAGAAATATATGTACAAGAGAATGAAAGTAAATTGATTCGTAATACAAAATAATTATGATATTACAAATGTTTTTAAAAAGTAAACCATATCATAATAATTCTGTAGAGTTACCGAGTTTCTAGGTTTCAGCCACCGCATTTGTATAAAGTCATTATAGCCCGGCCTTAAAACAAGGCCATGGCGAAAATGGCGATTGCACCACATCTCAACCTCTCTACGAATCCGCCATAGTAGTCTTCCTAGAAAACTCTTTTCACGATATATTTTGAAGGGTTTAAAGTATCGAACCTGTTGCTTTTAAATTTGATATTGTTCACTTAAATCGAGATGTGCCATAAGAAGACATATGTGAGTAACTCTCCACCATTCATAAGTTGTTGACCATGCAGTCTCCATCCACAATGACTTGCAGCATAAGTCAACATTTCTATCCATACCTCACTTATCATTTTCCATTTTTTTTCTTTGGTCCAACCAGGCTTGAATTCCAATTCTTGCAATTGCTTAGCAAGTCTAGATCCATAAAATAACAATGATAGGCTTCTACCTACCTTAATTTGTTCTAGTGAATCACCGGTTCGCACTTTAAGTAATAACTCACAAGCTCTACTTCTTTCATCGAAGGTTTTTTCAAGCTGCCTTTTCCGTTTAAAAAATTTCATAGCCTCCGCACAAGTTTCTCTATACCTGATCTCCCCAATCCCTTTGGGCAACATGGTTGGACATACTACCAAAAGATACAACATGTAATCTGAAACGCATTTGCTAGTATTGCATGGTTGAGAAACTTCTTCAAATCCACAACACTGTTGATCTCTATAATAACAAAGATCGGTAGCAATGTGCCAAAGAAGGAGGCTGTGATCAAATTCTGCCTCAATTGTGCTCCAATTCAATTCATCAAGACGATAAATTTTCTGAAGCACATTGTCACCTCTCTGAGCCAAAAATGTTCTGCATAACTTGATATCGAAACCATCACCTTCAATTATTTTGGCTTTCTTTACGAGTTGGCTGAAGATCGATTTCTTCAAGTCAACTTCAACATCATTCCAAGTCAAATATTGGTATTTCTCTATCATTTCTTTAACTCCGATTAATTTCTGAACTCCAGCAGTTTTGCTTGACATGTCTTGCAGGCAAAAACTGAGTAGGTTATATTGACCCACGGATCCAGACCACCTTTTGTCGCTGTCATGTAAATCATAAGGTGTATCATTGGAAATAAAATTATGTTTGCACAACCAAAGCTTCGTCCAGTCGGAAAAAAGAAGCATGATGAACGCATAAATCTCTAGAAAAATAGCCCCAACTAGGAGTACACAAGTTATGGAGATGTCGATCAGCGAATAGGCATGCTTGTCCATGATGAAGAAGATGATGATTGAGAAGACAACCGACACAGAGACAAGGGAGAAGAAGTAGAAGCATCGAAGAAAGATGCCTAATCTGGAATAAATTGTGCTTGCCTTGGTGTAGAGCACATCATACATGAATCCAAGCTCAATCGCTACCAATTTGAAGGCATATTCCGCTCGCCTTTTGTGAATGAGGGAGTAGCTCTGTTTTCGTTCATAATGATCAAGAATGAGGGAGTAGCTCTCTTTTCGATCATGATCAAGAATTAGGTCTGCGAAGAGACACCTAAATCTTTTGAACAAAAAATTAGCCACAACAAGATAATGATCGATCTTTTGCTTTGACTTATCCTGTCCATCACCGGATTCTCTATGATCGATCTCTTGCTCTGACTTATCCTGTCCATCACCGGATTCTATATGATAGATCTCTTGCTTTGACTTATCCTGGCCATCATCGGATTCTATATGATCGGTCTCTTGCTTTGACTTATCCTGTCCATTATCGGATACATCTACTTTTTCCTCTTGTTCACTGGTCGAAGGCTCACGTTCCATTACTTCACCAAAATCTGGGCCAGTGTCATGAGATGAGCGCAAAGAATTTTTAAGTTTCTGACCGCTTGAAAACCAAAGCACCAAACTTCTCTCTCCATACTTTACAATTCCAGTGATAAATATTGGAATAGCTATAAATCTGAGGGCTGTATTGTTGTTCCAAGACTGTATCATGACATAGATTGCCAGTAGAGCTTGGATGACAAGTCCAAGAAAGTGTCTCAACCACAACTCATTGTCTTCTAAAGAGTACGCCGTGATAGTATCTGGGCCACCAAGGTGCAAGAGAAGAATTGGCGCCCACAATGCCTGTAGCATATTGTCTGATTGGAAAGACATACTATCATGATCTACTTGGTTGCGAGCAAGGTTTCACAGAGCAAATGTTGCCACCCAGTCTGCTGTCAAGTATGCTAACCAAACAAGGAGAAATATCTGAATATTTCTGGTATATTTTCGTCTGGAACCAAATATGATAAGGATGATTTGTAAGAAGGCTCAACAAAACCATCACTCGAATTTCCCATTCGTTCCAAAGTTTCATTACTTCTTGTGAAAAAGGTTTCATGGCTATCATCTTCTAGATAGAAATGGAACTGCATGCAGATGAAAAACTATATTTAAAAAAAATTGGTTATAATTAAATGTAATGATTAGATCAGTTGTTATATGTATGTGAATAATTAAGTTTGAAGTGATGTTTGATTAAATAGAAAATAGAATAAAAATTACATCTTTCAAAGTTGAACTCAGGATAAAATCATAACCAAAAAACAAAAGAAAATATGCTTTGATTAGAGAAGATGATATACACAACTTCTATAAACAAGGCGATGTGTCAATTAATAGAATTCTAAACTAAGAATGAAAATTTGGCTGATGAAAACAAAGTTTCACATGAGAGATTGAGGATCAGGGAATGAAAATTGAGAGGATTCAAGAATTCTATTCCAGACAAAAAAGCAACAGGGCTCTGTTACAATCTTAGAAAATATAAAAACTAAGATATTATCTCTTTAATAACATGAGAAAAAATATAGTTGATATTAATATGAACTGTATTGATCTGAATTCTTCCATTATACTATACAAGATTATGCATCAGCTATACCATAAGATGATAGTAAAAAAAAAATAGAGAACTGAATATTAAAGATAGTATAAGCGCTCTAAATTAACTCAATAACATAAATAATAATAATATATAAATAAAGAGAGAGAGAGAGAGAGAGAGAGAGAGAGATTCACCTGGATAAGTATTCAAGCAAGTGGAGTAAGATTAAAACTATTTTTTTTTAAGGAACCGCAACAGAACGAGGAAATTTTATTGAATCAAAAGAAATTGTTAAAACTAAATTTCTTTTTGTATCAAAATAAGAGATAAGAAGAATTTTATTAGATACATTTTCAAAAATTTTTAAAAATTTATTTTGTTTATATTTTTTAATTTATTTATACATATTTGTTGTGTGTGTGTGTGTGAAAACTACTCTGCATCTAATTTTTCTCCCGATTTCTTCCTCTATTTTCCTTTCTTCTTCAGCTAAGTTCTCTATTCTAGGTTAAATCGAATTCTGATTTCGGTCATGGTATCAGAGCTTTAGACTTGCATCGATGGAAAATCAAACTTTCAATTCTCCAAGTTTCTCAATTTCTGGTAAACCTAATTCTTCTTCAACAGTTACTTCAATTTTATCATCTCTAGCCTAACAATCTCTGTCAAATTGACTCATAAAAATTACAATTACAAGCGATCTCAGATTCTACCAACACTACAAGCTTATGTATCGGATGGATTTGTTACAAGAACGAAGCCATGTCCGTTACTTTTCTCTGCTATCAAGACAGAGGAATCTCCAGAGGTGATAAAGAAACCTAATTCTAACTATTTTAGTTGGAAAAAGGTGGATCATTTCTTGTTTAGTTGGCTCATATCCTCTATCTCCGAGTCTATGTTTCGACATGTCTCACATTGTGATACTTCTTATGGTATCTGGAATGCACTTGAGCTGTATTTTATCACTGATTCTAAAGCTAGACTAATGCATTTTAGGAATTTGTTGCAAAGAAGGGTTAAGTATTAATAAATATACACCAAAAATGAAAGAGTTTGATGGTACCTTAACATCCAATAGGCCTATAATAGATGATGAAGAACTGCTTATGTACGTTTTAGATGGTCGAGGACTAGAATAGAATGCTGTAGTTGGCAATTTAACATCCAAGAGTGGAACCAATTCTCTACAAGAAGCTCAATTTTTCTTTCACAAACATGAGATGCGATTGGAGAAGCAACATACAGTGTATGCGAGGTTACACGAGGTAATTGCATTTTTGGCTTCAGCCAAGAATTTTCAAGGAAGGTGAGCTTCTAATACTCCTAATGCTTCTTCAATAGTTCGTCCTCAAGAGTTTTATAAGGGTTCCTTACCTCAATTTCAGTCACAATAGTTTCCATCTGGTAATTTTTCTGGTTTTAATCCTAGTTTCAATCAAAACTTCAATATTGGTGTTGGTAGAGGACAAGATCGTGGCAAAGGTTATACAAAGAACAAGGTTATGTGTCAAGTTTGTGGCAAGAGTGGACATATAGCATTGCAATGCTGTCATCGATTTGATATGTCATATCAAATATCCACGAATAATACTTCTCAGCATGGCTCTCAAAATTCTTCCCAAACTTATGGTGCTCAAAATTAGTTCCCACTGGCCTATGTATCACAAAATTTGTCTCAATTTGGTAGCTTTGGATTACAGTTTCCTGTTGAATATTAAACTTGATTGGTTAAACCCATATAGATTTCTAGCTTAATATTTCTTCCTAAGCCTAATGTAAAGCCCATATTTGGCCCAAGTATTTAGCTCAAATAATAGGTCTTGTAATTAAAAAGATCTTGTAAAAATATCTCATTTATTTGAAAGTTGTTAGGTAACTATTAATTGTGGAAAGTAGTAGCTGATAGGGGTGTTCAAAAAAATTCAAAAACCGAACCGAACCGCTAACTGAATCGGAAAACCGGTTAACCGAAAAAACGGTTCGATTACGGTTTGAAAATTTCAAAAAACCGAATTTTTAGTTCGGTTACCGGTTCGGGAGAAATTAGAAACAGTTAACCGAAAACCGGTTTTCTAAACCGGATTTTTCAAATATATATATATTAAATAAATAAATAATAACCTAAACTAAAATAAATCCCTAATTCACTCCATCTAAAATCCCAACCCAAATTTTTTTCTTTGTTCCCAATGTATTGTCTATATTTACAATTTAATTTAGGACAAAATTTTAAAAAAAAAAAAAAGGGAAAACCGGTTAACCGCTTTTTTTAAAACGGTTAACGGTTTTTAGGTTTTTCGTTAACAAAAAACCGATTTTCCCTAAAATCGGTTCGGTTTCGGTTAACCGAAAAACCGGTTAACCGTTTTAAAAAAAGTTCGGTTAACCGCTTTTGAACACCCCTAGTAGCTGATATTTATTAATTAGACTAGATGGTCGTTAGAAGTTGCAGTGTAGAAGACTCCTTTAAGAACTATAAAAGGGAGTGACGCCTAGCCATTTCATACTAGCCAAATTTGAGAAGTAATAGTAATCCCCTCTTCCACAACACTTACTCTTCCCAAATTCCTACTAATTAGCCTTGAGCTAAAAGCTCCTCTTCAAACAAAGTGGTCTGAGAGCCATAAAGATCTTGAAGATGGCAAGTGGGATATTTCCCTTCCAAGTTCCAGTTCTCAACCAAAGCAACTATGACAAGTGGAGCATCAAGATGGAGGCGCTGCTCAGGTTGCAAGACACATGGAAGATTAAGAAGAAAGGTTATAAGGAGCCTAAAGATGAGGTTTTCATATCCCAAGCACAAAAGTACACTTTGAAGGATTCAAGAAAGAGAGACAAGAAAGCTTTCTTTACCATCTATAAAGCCCTTGATGATGATGGGTTTGAGAAGATCTCAAATTGCCTACTAATGTTTTGAATGATATGTCACCTTTTAAATGATTCTCAACTCTGCTTTTGACATTAGTCTATTCTTCTATAAGGAAGCTACAATAGTAGTATATGTGTTAGTATATATTGATGACATAATACTGACTGGAAGTGTTACTAAGCTAATAAGTCAGATTGTTGTAGACTTAAATACTAAATTTGCTTTGAAAGAGTTGGGATATCTACATTATTTCATTGGCTTTGAAGCTATTGGAAACAGTAGTGGGATAATTCTTACACAGTCTAAGTATACATTTGATTTGCTAGAAGACTCAAATGGTTGACTCCAAATCTTCTGCAACACCAATGGTGGTAGGAAAAAAACTTGCTCCTCATGACAGTGAAACTTTTTAGCAACCTATGTAGTACAGAAGCATAATAAGAGCTCTACAATATTTGATAATGACCAGGCCAGATTTGTCATATGTTGTAAACAAATTAAGTCAATTCCTACAAGCTCCCACAAAAAATCAATGGCAAGTTGTTAAGAGAGTGTTAAGATAGATTAACTTTAAATCATGGTTTACATTTTTCATTAAGCACTAAACTTCTTGTAGTAGAGAGCTATGCAGGTGTAGATTGGGCAGGAAATATCTTTGACAAAAAATCAACTTTTGGCTATTTTGTATATTTTGCTGGAAATCGTATCCAAGAGTTCAAAGAAGCAAAAGATGGTAGCTTTGTCATCTACGAAAGTTGAGTATAGAGCTCTAGCTTAGGTTTCAACTGAGGTAGCTTGGATACATAACCTATTTAAAGAACTTCATATTGAAATAGCAAGAATAACAGTGGTGTGGTGTGATAACTTGGGAACATGTGCATTAGCTTCTAATCCTGTGTTTGACAGCAAGACAAAACATATTGAAATAGATGTCCACTATGTTAGAGGGACGATGGCATTCAATAAGCTAAAAGTCCAATTTGTGTCTTCTGAATTTCAAACTGTAGATTGTTTAACAAAACCACTATTTGCTAATCGCTTTTGTAAGTTGAGGAACAGGCTAGGCGTAACTTCATCAATCTTAAGCTTAAAGGGGCCTGTTGAGTATAAAGATGATCTTGCTCCTAAGGCTAATTTGGAGTCAACATGAGCAAGTGTCAAGCCAAATATGTTGTTGAGTCAGCTTTGTAAAGTCAAAGGTGTTATTAGTTACTAAAAGTTAGTTAAAAAGATAATTAGTAAGTAAGTTGATTAAGCTTAATAATCTTGTATATAAGTGTAGTACTGTTTTACTATTCTTAAGTAATGAAAATCATTTCTCTAGAAAACTACTCTGCAGCTAAGTTCTTTGTTTTAGGTTAAATCGAATTTTGATTTTGTTCATGACTAAAACTAACAGAAGGGTGTCTCCATTGTAGTTTTTAAAGTTCGTGGGGTGTCAAGTGTTAGTTTTATGAATTTTAGGGAGTGCATTGTCAACCACCTTAGCACCATATAAACAAGTACTAGTGCAAAAAAAATAGATCCAATTGATAATTCCAAGACACAAGATGATAATAAATATTAATGAATAAGAGGATAAGTTGCAGCCAAATAACAAAAAAAGATTCATTGTCGAAGCTCTTTAACAAAATAACTAAAATCAATAAAGATCTGAAGCATATACATGAACAATATAACAGGGAGGCATATATATATTAAACAAGGAATGCAAATTTTTTATAAAAATGTGTTTGGTAGATAGGGATAAATTGATAATTCCAAAGTTAATTAAAGACTACTATAAAGAGGACTAGAAATAAAAAGAGAAGTGCAAATAAAAGAGATCCAATAATTCCACAATACAAGATGATAATAAAAATTACGAATGTACAAACTCACTTTACAGAGAGATATAAAATAATAATAATAATAATAAAGTGTGAGAAAAGTTGCACCTTGTTAAGAACTTGGATTTCTATTTCGCTTGATCTTGGATGCAATTTTTTAGGAATTGACTTTGGAGATTTATTTTTTTATAGAAGAGAAGCAGGAGACAATGCTGGCTTCAGAGAAGTAAGTTGAATATATAATGTAAAATGTCTAAAGAATAACTTGTTCGACGGGGATGGAATTTAATTCATAAATAACATGTGTGACTTGTGGAATGAGTGAGAATGGATTCATACTTCAGAATAATGGTAAAGAATAACTCATATTAGCGTTTAATCCAAGTCCGAAGATTGATGGGAGGAATCTATGCAAACTTCATGTTGGTTTAACTTTACTCAAACGTCGTTCACCGAAAACTTCATAATTGCTTTTAGTATAACAAATTTTTTACTTCAATTTTTCTTATGTCAGTATAAATAATTATACTATAGTGGTATTTTAATTTTTTATTATAGTACGTACGTAGTATAAGTAATACTATTATGATAGATAAATTACAATTATTAAATTGATTAGGAAGACAAATTAAGTAACAATTAATTAAGGATATTGGTAACAGATAAAAAAATTTGTGCAATTTTACATACCAACTTCGAAGTTTAATTTGGTATCGTTTCTTCGAATAGAGTTTAATAAGGATATGTAAACGTAAAGATATGCTTTATTAATAAATTTATAAAAAGAAAAAAGGTTTTATTATTTGTACAAGAAAAGTGAAGTAGAAATTTTCATACATTTCAAAAACTTTAAAAATTCTCATATATTAGTTTATGAGAAAAGATTAAACTTTTATTATTATTTTTTTCCAACAAGACATAACTGTTAGAGTCATGAAAGTGACTCTATTTTGGTGATAAAAATACCCCATTTGTGATTAAATTGAAGTATATTGAGACAATTAAAGAATTTATGATTTATTCACGAAAATCGCTTCCTAATATTTTTTCTTATGAATCTAATGTGTTTGGAATGATTTTGGAAAATATATGAGTTGATATTAGGTTGTGGTTTATGGATTAAAGGTGATTTTGTCTCATTTATGCTGTTTAGGGGGTAAAATGTCATGTTTTAAGGGGCTGATTTTGTCACTTTTCAATTGTGCAGGGACTAAACTGAAATTTTGCAATATACACTATAAAAGAAAAAAGTGCAGATCGCGTCCAGGGGGCTGTTCATCTTCATTTTTCCGGCGACCCTTCACCTTCTCCGATCAAGCTCCGGCGACGAGTGGTCTCCTTTTCCGGCGACGATTCACCTCCCCCTTGCTCCGGTCACCATCATCCCTCCATCACCACCGTGAACCAAGCACCACCGCGGCGTTTCGTCTTCCACCGCGACTCTTCGTCTTCCCGGCCAGTTTTGGCCATTTTCCGGTGACGTTCCAGCTCCCCAAGTGTAGATCTCACTTCCCCACAGCCGGATCTACACTTCCCTAGCTTCAGCCGCCGCGAAAACCGCCGGAATCCGTGATTTAGCCGCCGCGACTCTTCATCTTCCAGGCCAGATCCTGCTCATTTCCGGCGACTTCTCACCTCCCCGGGACCTGATCTGAACTCCCCATCACCAGAGCTTTCCAT
Source organism: Pistacia atlantica (assembly GCA_026229545.1). Taxonomy (NCBI): domain Eukaryota; kingdom Viridiplantae; phylum Streptophyta; class Magnoliopsida; order Sapindales; family Anacardiaceae; genus Pistacia; species Pistacia atlantica. The sequence continues at coordinate 221,930 of CM047901.1, read as the reverse complement.
CGGTACCTTCGGATCCCATTTCCGCCACCGTTTTCCGGAGACCCGCCGGAAAATTAACGTTTTCCGGCGAACCGCGGCTGTTCGTATTCCGGGCTGTCCGTTGGTCGTTTTCGCCCCTTTTTCGCATCATATCGCTGTCGGTTACCTCCTCTCCGTCATGGTCAGCTCCGTTTCCACCGTTTCGACCTCCGTCATCACCACCATGGCGGCTAAGCTCCCGGTTATGCATTACGGCATAGGCGAGATCGGGATTGACTCCACGACTCTCCTCATCAGCTCTCGACTAGTTGGATGAGCCCGATTATAGGACATTTGGTAGTATTGTGTTTCGGATTATATTTGTTTTCGTTTCATGATTGATTTCGATACTTTAATATGATTTGGGCATAATTTGTGACGAATATTGTTGTCCATTGTGATTTAATATTTTCATAGAACTTGCTGAATGATAAACCTTGGTTTGGAATAATTAAATGATGAATATTGCTTACATTACTTCGCATCGATTGTAATTGAGTTGTGTTTGGATTTAATTTAATTTCTACTATTGTTGCGTTTATTGTGAAGTTGGTTGATTGGATATTACGTGTTGACAGATTGTATTTGTTAATCGCGTACCAACTAGTGGTATTGCCTTGTAGTGTTTATCGACGTTCAATGATAGTCTTTAACCAATCGAACTTGAGTGATCGGGTGAGACAGGATAGATTATACCTAGAGTGTCGGGAAACCATTTCATTGATTTACCTTGCCTTGTAGGTTTAGGGGATCGTAGAGGGTGGAGAAGAATTGTGTGAGTCGGTCTTGTGTCGGACCAAAACCGTAACGGCAACATTTTTATTATAAAGTTTTTATTAGTTTTAATTGCACTATTTCATTATTTGCATTTAGTCTATTTAGTTTCATTAATCCATTGCCAATTTCATTTTCGCTACTTAAAATACATTAGGTTGTTAGTCTTGCTCCCTGTGGATTCGATCCTGCTTACCGCTAACTACGGTACTTAGGCTTAATTTTTAGACTGTGACGATCGGTCTAACAAAATTTTGGCGCCGTTGCCGGGGATCGAACCCGGGTCACCCGCGTGAGAGGCGGGAATACTTACCACTATACTACAACGACACAACCGAGGTCCATTGAGTCTCCACCAGTCTTAGAGTTGAAAGCCTTGCCTGATACTCTAAAGTATGTTTTCCTAGGACCCAACAAGACCTTACCCGTGATCATTGCCGCCAACTTAGATAGTGAGCAAGAGAAGAGATTAGTGGCGGTCTTGATAGCACATAAGGAAGCAATCGGTTGGTCGGTAGCGATTTGCGGATTAGCCCTTCTTTGTGCATGCATCGCATATTTTGTGAGGAGAATGCTAAACCGGTGCATGAAGCTCAAAGAAGGTTAAACCCGAACATGAAGGAGGTAGTGAAGAAAGAGGTGATCAAATGGCTTGATGCGGGTATCATTTACCCTATATCGACGGCCAATGGGTGAGTCCAACCCATGTTGTACCTAAGAAGAGTGGCCTCACTGTTGTTGAAAATGAAAAAGGTGAGCGAATTCCTACCCGTACTCCCACAGGATGGAGAGTTTGCATTGACTATAGGAAGCTCAACCTAGCCACTAGGAAAGATCATTTCCGCTCCCATTTATTGACCAAATCCTAGAAAAACTCGAGGCCAAGCTTTCTATTGTTTTACGGATGGCTATTAGGATATAACCAAGTACCAGTTGCCCCCGAAGACCAGGAAAAGACCACGTTTACATGTCCTTTTGGCACGTTTGCCTTTAAATCGCATGCCCGGCCGGGTTGTGCAATGCACCGCAACGTTTCAAAGGTGCATGTTATCGATATTTTTCGACATGGTGGGTCAATTCCTTGAAGTCTTCATGGATGATTTTTCTGTGTTTGGTACATCTTTTGATGATTGTCTCGAAAAACTTGAGTTGGTGTTAAAACGTTGCAAAGAGACAAATCTTGTTCTTAGTTGGGAAAAGAGCCATTTCATGGTTCAAGAGGGAATTGTCTTAGGTCATGTAGTTTCCAAGGAGGGGATATCAGTGGATAAGGCAAAGGTAGAGTTGATTTCTCAACTACCCCCGCCTTCGTCGGTCAAACAAATTAGATCTTTCCTAGGCCATGCAGGATTTTATAGGCGTTTCATCCAGAATTTTAGCAAGATCTCCAAGCCTTTGTGTGATTTGCTTGCTAAAGATGTGCCATTTGTTTTTGATGACTCTTGTATGATTGCCTTTACCATTTTGAAGGAAGCGTTGACCACAGCACCCATTATGCAACCTCCTGATTGGAACCTACCTTTTGAAGTGATGTGTGACGCGTCGGACTATGCCATTGGTGCAGTCCTTGGCCAACGGGGGAATAAAAAGCCCGTTGTGATCTACTATGCAAGCAAGACCCTCTCCGATGCTCAATGTAATTACACCACGGAGAAAGAGTTGCTTGCGGTAGTGTTTTCCCTTGATAAGTTCCGGTCTTATCTTCTTGGGTCTAGGATAGTTGTCTTTACAGACCACCTTGCAGTCAGGTATTTGTTAGCCAAGAAAGACACTAAGCCTAGACTAATTCGATGGATTTTGTTGTTGCAAGAGTTTGATCTAGAAATCAAAGATAAAAAGGGTAGTGATAATGTGGTCGCCGACCACTTGTCTAGACTCTTTACAGAGTTTGTCCCTAGCCAATGTTTGAATGAATCTTTCCCGGATGAGCAATTGTTTGCGATATCCCAATCCAAAGCACCTTGGTATGCCCATATAGTCAATTACTTGGCCGTAGGACAATTACCATTAGGGTGGACCAAAACTCAGAAAGATCATTTCTTTGCAACCATCAAGCATTATTTTTGGGAAGACCGGACCTTTTTAGGGTGTGTGCGGACCAGGATAGTTAGGAGATGTGTTCCCGACCATGAGTTTAGTAGTGTACTTGCATTTTGTCATTCGTATGCTTGTGGTGGTCATTATAGTGGCAAGAGGACCGCTTTAAAGGTCCTCCAGTGTGGTTTCTATTGGCCCTCTCTTTTTCGTGATGCATTCTTTTATTGTCGTGCTTGTACTTCATGTCAAAAAGTAGGGAATATTGGTAGACGAGATATGATGCCCCTGAATCCTATTTTGATTGTGGAAGTGTTTGATGTGTGGGGTATTGATTTCATGGGTCCATTTCCCTCATCTTTTGGCTTTGAATATATCTTGCTTGCAGTTGATTATGTGTCTAAATGGGTAGAAGCCATTGCCACTAGAACCAATGATCATAAGGTGGTCGTCAACTTTGTTCAATCGCACATCTTTAGCCATTTCGGTCATCCGCGCGCCATCATCAGTGATGGTGGCTCACATTTCACCAATAGGCACTTTGGCTCCTTATTGAAAAAGTACTCAATCACCCATCGAGTTGCCACACCTTATCACCCTCAAACTAGTGGACAAGTGGAACGTGCTAATAGGGAAATTAAGACTATCTTAGAGAAAATGGTACGGCCCGATCGTAAGGATTGGTCAATGCGTCTGAATGATGCACTTTGGGCCTATCGAACCGCATATCGTACCCCTATTGGCATGTCCCCTTATCGGTTAGTTTTTGGGAAAGCATGCCATTTACCTGTAGAACTTGAACATAGAGCATATTGGGCCACAAGGAAATTCAATTTTGATATGACCACGGCGGTGACCATAGGAAACTCCAACTTTCGGAGTTAGATGAGCTAAGACACGAAGCTTATGAGAACTCTCGCATCTCTAAAGAGAAAACTAAAGCTTTTCACGATAAACACATTGTTAGGAAGTCGTTCTCTCCTAATCAAAAAGTGTGGCTCTTTAACTCTAAGCTTCGCCTCTTTCCGGGGAAGCTTCGGTCACGATGGGATGGCCCTTTTATTGTTCTTAATGTTTTCCCTCACGGGCTGTTGAAATCCGAAACCCAAAAAACGGGACAAGTTTTTAAGGTGAATGGCCAAAGACTTAAACCTTATGTCGATGGCATTAATGATGGAGAGGTGATTGAGGAGTGTTCTTTATTAGAACCACATTAGCCATGTCGTTGCATTGAGTCGTGAAGACTTTAAACTTAGCGCTTGTGGGAGGCAACCCATCTTTGTAAATATGTTTTTATTGCTTTTATGTTTTTGTTGTTTTTGTCTTCGCAGGATTGTCATGTTTGGAAACTCATTAACTAGTCCAAGGCTACGCCTATGCATGCTTCACAAACTCTGTTGATGACAGCCCCACCATTGTTCCTCAGGTTGTATCTCTCCACCTTACATGCTATTATTGTTAGATTTCTTGTTTCTCAAATATGTTGGAGGATTTTAATGTCATTGATCATATTGCCATTTGAGATCTTTTGATGCTAAGTTGGGGAGGATATTTGTAGTTGTGGGTCATTGAGGACAATGACATTTGAAGTTGGGGAGTGTTGATTTGATTTTATATTTTTGTGAAGTGTTGTTGATGAGACTTTTGTGGAGATTGTGATATTTTTGTGAAGTGTTGTTGATGAGACTTTTGTGGAGATTGTGATATTTTTGTGAAGTGTTATTGATGATGTTTTTGTGGAGAGTGTGCTTAAATTTTTGTGGCATGATGATGTTTTTGTTGAAAATATGTTGAATCTTATTCTTGTAAGTCCAAAAGTGGTTAAAGTGAACTAAAGTGAGTTATTTTTAAAAAAATTTCATGAATTCATGCATAATCCCCATTTTTAAAGCAATTGAGGTGCTAGTTGAAAGGTTTTGTGAGGTTTTTGAAAATTGTTTGTTGCAACATGGTTTTAAACATTGAACTATTGGTTCTTTTTGTGCTAGGTTTGTCCATAATTGTGGTTAGACACCGTTTTGTGTAAATGTCATGTGTTTTAGTGTTTATGCAGGGTCTCCCACATACTTTACATGCCCATGAAGCAAATTTTCATTTATTATCTTGCATGTGTTAAAAGTGCTTAAATGTTGCTTGATGATTTGGTTTTGATTTGTAGCCTAGTTGACTCGAGTGAGTACGCCCGAGGGGTGTTCTACACCTAATCCCCTAAAGCTATCTAGCTTGGGAGCGGTTGGCCTAAAGCTCGTTACATGGGTCCTCTAGAAAGCTTAATAAGTCATTATATAAATTATGAGCTTTATAAGAAATAAAGAAATAAAGTCTTGACTTGTAGCCTAGTTGGTTCGGGTGAGTAAGTCCAGGGAGTGTTTTACATTTAGTGCCCTATAGCCATCTGGTTTGGGAGTCATTGACCTAAAGCCCGTTACGGACCTTCTAGAAAGCTTAAGAAGTTAAGAAAAAAAAAAAAAAAAAAAAAAAAAGGTGATGAATGAAAAAGAAATTATATGTCAAAATCTTGTGTGGAAAATGAGCATTATGTTGCATGTACATAAGTTGGGGAGTTTTGCATGACATTTTAACATTGTGATATGAACATGAAATGTGTGTTTGAGAAGCTTGAATGGAGATAGGCAAATCTTGACAGAAACTTTAGTTCTTTATTTAGGATTGTGTTATTTACTTGTTATGTTCAAATTCTTCACTTTACCTTTTGATGAATGTCTTGGTTGTTGATGAATATGGTTGTGCATGGTTTTGTGAGAATGTTGAAAGAGTTCCTTTAACTTTACTCGGGGACGAGCAAAGAGTAAGTTGGGGGAGTGTGTTAGAGTCATGAAAGTGACTCTATTTTGGTGATAAAAATACCCCATTTGTGATTAAATTGAAGTATATTGAGACAATTAAAGAATTTATGATTTATTCACGAAAATCGCTTCCTAATATTTTTTCTTATGAATCTAATGTGTTTGGAATGATTTTGGAAAATATATGAGTTGATATTAGGTTGTGGTTTATGGATTAAAGGTGATTTTGTCTCATTTATGCTGTTTAGGGGGTAAAATGTCATGTTTTAAGGGGCTGATTTTGTCACTTTTCAATTGTGCAGGGACTAAACTGAAATTTTGCAATATACACTATAAAAGAAAAAAGTGCAGATCGCGTCCAGGGGGCTGTTCATCTTCATTTTTCCGGCGACCCTTCACCTTCTCCGATCAAGCTCCGGCGACGAGTGGTCTCCTTTTCCGGCGACGATTCACCTCCCCTTGCTCGGTCACCATCATCCCTCCATCACCACCGTGAACCCAAGCACCACCGCGGCGTTTCGTCTTCCACCGCGACTCTTCGTCTTCCCGGCCAGTTTTGGCCATTTTCCGTGACGTTCCAGCTCCCCAAGTGTAGATCTCACTTCCCCACGCCGGATCTACACTTCCCACTTCAACCGCCGCGAAAACCAGCGGAATCCGTGATTTACTTGCCGCGACTCTTCATCTTCCAGGCCAGATCCTGCTCATTTCCGGCGACTTCTCACCTCCCGGGACCTGATCTGAACTCCCCATCACCAGAGCTTTCCATCGGTACCTTCGGATCCCATTTCGCCACCGTTTTCGGAGACCCGCCGGAAAATTAACGTTTTCCGGCGAACCGCGGCTGTTCGTATTCGGGCTGTCCGTTGGTCGTTTTCGCCCCTTTTTCGCATCATATCGCTGTCGGTTACCTCCTCTCCGTCATGGTCAGCTCCGTTTCCACCGTTTCGGCCTCCGTCATCACCACCATGGCTAAGCTCCCGGTTGGTTATGCAGTTACGGCATGGCGAGATCGGGATTGACTCCACGACTCTCCTCATCAGCTCTCGACTAGTTGGATGAGCCCGATTATAGGACATTTGGTAGTATTGTGTTTCGGATTATATTTGTTTTCGTTTCATGATTGATTTCGATACTTTAATATGATTTGGGCATAATTTGTGACGAATATTGTTGTCCATTGTGATTTAATATTTTCATAGAACTTGCTGAATGATAAACCTTGGTTTGGAATAATTAAATGATGAATATTGCTTACATTACTTCGCATCGATTGTAATTGAGTTGTGTTTGGATTTAATTTAATTTCTACTATTGTTGCGTTTATTGTGAAGTTGGTTGATTGGATATTACGTGTTGACTGATTGTATTTGTTAATCGCGTACCAACTAGTGGTATTGCCTTGTAGTGTTTATCGACGTTCAATGATAGTCTTTAACCAATCGAACTTGAGTGATCGGGTGAGACAGGATAGATTATACCTAGAGTGTCGGGAAACCATTTCATTGATTTACCTTGCCGTTACGGTTTTGGTCCGACACAAGACCGACTCACACAATTCTTCTCCACCCTCTACGATCCCCTAAACCTACAAGGCAAGGTAAATCAATGAAATGGTTTCCCGACACTCTAGGTATAATCTATCTGTCTCACCCGATCACTCAAGTTCGATTGGTTAAAGACTATCATTGAAGCGTCGATAAACTACAAGGCAATACCACTGATTGGTGCAGCGTTAACAAATACAATGTCAACACGTAATATCAACCAACTTCACAATAAACGCAGCAACAATAGTAGAAATTAAAGGAAAGTTGGAAATCCAAACTGGCTCGAATTACAACATATCTAATGTAATGCAATATTCATCATTTAATTATTCCAAACCAAGGTTTATCATTCAACAAGTTGAAAATATTAAATCACAATGGACAACAATATTCGTTACAAATTATGCCCAAATCATATTAAAGAGTAAATCAATCATGAAACGAAAAACAAATATAATCCAAAGCTAATACTACCAAAGCTGGTCGACAACACATCAGAGCTGACGATAATCAGCGATCTATCAACAGCCGACAACCGCTCGACGATGGCGGAGGCAGCGGTGGAAAGCGGAGGCTGACCTGACGGTAACCGACAGCGATGCGAAAAAGGGGAGCGCTCCAAGCGGCAGCCCAATCTGAACAGCCGCAATTCCCCGGCGAATTAATTTGGTCTCCCCCAGCAATGGGAAATCCCAGGCCATGCCGATGGAAATGAGGGGAGTTCGATCAGGCTGGGGAGGTGAAGTCGCCGAAATGTCTGGCCTGGAAGCGAATATGAAGAGCAGGCGGCCAAATCACGGCGGTGCCGGCAGGGAAGATGTAGATCCGGCTGTGGGGAATGATGCTGGGGAGCTGGAACGTCTGCAAGGAAAATGGCCAAAACTGGCCGGGCTGATCAGCGATGGAAGCGGCGCTGGTGGTTCGCGGTGGTGAGGAGGGATGATGGACGGCGGAGGCGGGAATCGATGGAAAAGGAAAAGGAGACCGTCGCTTGACGGAGAACCGAAGGGTCGCAAAAAATGAATGTAACAGCCCCCGCGCGATCTACTTTTTCTTTTATAGCATGTTACAAAATTTGAAATTTGTCCTACAAGGTTGAAAAGTAAAATCATAAAACCAAAACATGCACCCCCTTTTAAAGGGGCAGCATAAAGAAATCCCCTGACCAATCCATAAAGCCACAACCTAATATCAACTCATATATTTTCCAAAATCATTCCAAACACATTAGATAAGAAAAAATATTAAGGAAGAGATAAATCATAAATTCTTTGGTTATCTCTTGAATATCTTCAATTTGGTCACAAAGAAATGGGGGATCATTTTAAAATCGCAAAAGATAGTTTCATCTAACACGCCCCAACTTACTTTGCTCGTCCTATAAAGTTAAAGGAATCTTTCAACAGGCTACAAAACCATACAATTCTCTTCATCAACAACCGGAAGTGAACATCAAAAGGAAAGTAAATTGAATTTGAACATGGTTGAAGCAAATAACACGAATCCTGGGTGGGCAATCAAGCATCTCCTGTTCAAGCTTCTCAAACACATTTCATGTTCATCACAATCGTTAAAATGTCATGCAAAACTCCCCAACTTATGTACATGCAACATAATGCTCATTTTCCACACAAGATTTTGACATATAATTTCTTTTTCATTCATCTTTTTTTTTTTTTTTTCTTAACTTCTTAAGCTTTCTAGAAGGTCCGTCTTTAGGTCAATGACTCCCAAACCGGATGGCTATAGGGCACTAAATGTAAAACACCTCGGACTTACTCACCCAACCAGGCTACAAGTCAAGACTTTATTTCTTTATTTCTTATAAAGCTCATAATTTATATAATGACTTATTAAGCTTTCTAGAGGACCCATGTGGCGAGCTTTAGGACCAAGCCGCTCCCAAGCTAGATGCACCCAGGGGTTAGGTGAACACCCCTGGCTCATCGAGGCAAATCAAAACCAAATCGCTGTTTGTTTCGTTTTACATGCAAGTAATCAAATGAAAAAGTTTGCTTATGGGCATCGCCCGGGGACATGTGGGAGACACGTAAAACACATGACATTTACACAAATGTCTAACCACAATTATGGACAAACCTAGCACAAAAAGCGAACCAATAGTTCAATGTTTAAAACCATGTTGCAACAAACAATTTTCAAAAAACCTCACAAAGGCCTTTCAACCTCAATTGCTTCTAAAATGGTGATTATGCATAATTCATGAAAATTTTTAAAAATAATACTTTAGTTCACTTTAACCACTTTTGGACTTCAATAAGATTGAACATATTTTCAACAAAAAACATCATCATGCCACAAAAACCCTTACACAGCTACTCACAAAAAACATCATCGAATAACACTTAAAAAAATACAATCTCCACAAAAATACATCAAGCCCACTTCACAAAAATATGTCTCCACAAAATGCGTCATCAACAACTTCACAAAAATATAAAATCAAATCAACACTCCCCAACAAATGTCATTGTCCTCAATATTTACATACAAATATCCTCCCCAACTTAGCATCAAAAGATCTCAAATGGCAATATGATCGGTAACGACAAACAGAAATCAATAATAGCATGAAACCGAAATCAAACCTTTAACAAGTAAGTGGCAAGTTTGTAAGTATCGTAAGGCGCAGCCTTGGAACTAGGTTGGCAAAGTTTCCAAAGCGCCGACAATCTGCGGCATTCGTAAAAGCAAAAAACGGGGGCAAAGCGATACTTCGCCCCCTAATTTGGAATAGGTTGCCTCGCAATTTAAACGCTTAAGTTTGAGGCTCTTCGGCCGGGCCGATGCAACGGTATGCGGTTTCAAGCCCGAGGCACTCTCCACCTCTCCATCACCAATGCCATCGTACAAATTTAAGTCTTTGGACCATTCACCGTAGAAACTGATACCCCGACACAAGATTTAAATTTCTTGAAGCCTTTAAATTGGAAAACGTTGGAAGGCAATAAAAGAGCCCGTCCTCCAATGCAACTTCCCGGAAAAAAGAAAGCGGCTCACGCCTTTTGGTTTTTCAGGAAGAACCGAAACTTCCTAACAATATTGTTTAAATGGCACAGTTTTCTGCTTTAGAAGATCTTGAGAAGTTCATGCTTCGTAATGCTTAGCCGTCTGGCTTCCGAGGTTGGAGTTTCCTGGTCACCGGCCGTGGTCATATCAAAAGTTGAACCGTGGCCCTTGGTATGCCATGTTCAAGTTACAGGTAAAGCTGGCGTCTTTCCCAAAAAGCTGGCGATAAGGGGTATGCCAATAAGTGCGATATGCGGCCGATAAACTTAAAGCGTGTGCGTGGACCAATCCTTGCGATAAGAACCTCTTTTCCTTCTGGGCAATCTTGGAAAAACCTAATTAGGCACCTAGTTTGGAAAGAGGTGACTAAGGCAGCTTCGCTCCCAAGTGACAATTTGCTTTTTCAATAAAGGAGCCAAAGGTACCTATTGTGCCACCATCGCGGCCAGCAATGACGAAAATGGCTAAAGGCGACCAGGCAAAGTTCAACATTTCCTTATGTTGCATTGATTTCTGGTAACGGGCCAACCGACCCTTTAGGCCGTAATCAAGCGCAAGCAAGGTCTGTTCAAAGGCCAAAAGGTGAAATGGGCCCGTAATCAAGCCCGCGCATCAAACAAACCTTCGCAATCAAAACCAGGGTGGAAGGGCATCTGGTCGCCAATTTTTGACATGTTGTGCGGCAACTGGGGCTCGTCCCGCAGAACGACCGCAGCGAAGTCGCAAGTGACCTTGGGCTCACGGCGTCTGGGATACCTGCTAGCGTCAGGCTGGTCTTGGTCTTCCCAAAAAGTAATGTTGATGGTTGCAAAAGGAAAGTGATAACCCCTACAGTTTTGTCCACCTAAGGCAATGGTGGGTCCTGCGGCCAAACAGGTTGACTGCTGTAGGGCATACCTCAGAAGGTGCTTTGGAACTTGGGATATGTAAACAAGTGCAAATAAGGGGAAAATTCATTCAAACATTATTTAAGGGTGGGCTCTGTCAAGAAAGCCAGGTAAGTGATCGGCGACATACTACCCCACAGCCCGATTTCTCGATCTCTTGCAACAATCCATCAGTTGAGTCTGGAAGGCAGTGTCTTTCTTAATATCTGTACAAATGTGTATCCAGACCCAAGTTGAACAAGGGAAAACACGGCTCTTTCTCCGTGTTGGTGGTGGCGCTCGGAAAATGCTTGCTTACATGTGGGCTGCTTGACATTCTTGGGGACGGCCAAGGAAGCACCAATAATGATCCGGCGTCATAAAAGAAGGCAGGTTCCTTGTCGAGAGGATTGCATGAATCCTTTGTGATTCGCTTCGAGACAATCGCCAGTCGTAAACTTTTTCAAATCCTTTATCTGTTTAAGCAAATCACACAAGGCCTTGCTAAAAGTGGATAAACGCCCTCCTGCATGGCCTGGAAGATCTGGCTTTGTTTGTGAACGGCGGGGGCAGGTTGGTGAAATCAAGCGCCTTTGCCATCCAACGGATTATCCCTCCATTGGAAACTACAGCGACAACAAAACAATTCCCTCTTGAAGGCTTCAAATGGAAATCTTTTCCCTTCTTTCAAGCAATTTGTCTCTTTCGCAACGTTTTCCTTTTACCGGCTGAACGGAATATGTGCCAAACGCAAGGGGGAAAAACCATCCATGAAATTCCGAAATTGACCCGCATGTCCGAAAAATATTGATAATTTATCACCTTTGGTTTGCGGTTGCGGTACTAACGAAAGAAGGGCGTCTTGACGGCCAATTTAAAAGCGTGGGGGCTGCGCGTATGTAGTCGGTCTTTCTGCGACAACGGCAGCTGCGGCCCCGGTGCTCACGGGAACAACGACGGCCCGGCTGGATTTGATTTTTCTCAGCTAAATGGGAAGGCCGGGCGATCTTTCCTGGTGGCTGGGGTTCCTATAGCCGAATGCAAACTCTCCATCCTGGAGAATGCGGTAAGTAATGCCCCTTTTCATTTTCAACAACGGTGAATAGGCCTAACTTAAGGCATGAATTCGGTTTTCCCTCCGATTAGGCACAGCCGATATAGGAAATAAATGATACCATCAAGCCTTCGTTGATACTCTTTCTTCTGCCTCCTTTCATGTTGAGGTTTGTTTAACCTTTAACGAGCTTAAATGCCCGGTTTAACGATTCTCGCCATGCGATGCGTTACAAAAAAAGCTCCCTGCAAGCGTAACCGATTGCTTCCCTTATGCTATGCATTCGCCGCTAATCTCTTCTTGCTGCTATGGATTGGCGGCAGTAATCAAGTGTTGTTAGGTCGCATCTTTGCGAAGTATCGGGCAAGGCTTTCAGCGATAGTGGTTTCGACTCGTTGCTGTGCTGGTATTCCGCCCTTTGGTGACCGGAGACCCGGATTCGACAGCGGCGCCAAAATTTTGTTGAACCCGACCGTCGTGAAATTCCTAAATCCGTGGTTCGCGGATAAGCGAGGATCCGCGAGGCTGCAAACTAACGACCTGGCGAAAATAGGGTGGAACCAATGAGCTAAATAGCAAATGCAAATAAGAAATAGTGCCGAATTAAAACTAATAAAAACTTTATGAAGCTTGCCGTTGCGGTTTGGTCACCGGCTCACCTTCTCCATTTGCTGCGATCCCAAACCTGGGCAAGGCTAAAGGCTAAATGAAATGGTTTCCCAGCACTCTGATGTGCGTCTCGCCCCGGTTGGTTAAAGACTATCATTGGCGTGCGATAAAGCTAGGCTGCCAGTATGGTTGATGCGCGTGGCGGGGCAAACGCAATCTCAATCGGCCAAGCACCCGATAAGCGCGACAATAAGTAGAAATTAAAGTGGAAATCCAAACTGCTCAAGTTACAATCGATAAGTAACGGCTATTCGTCATTTTAATTATTCCAAACCGGAATTTATCATTCAGCAAAATATTAAATGCAATGGAGCAATAACTGACAAAATTCTGAAAATATCTTGAAATCTATTAAATGCCGCAATGCAGGGGCAAATAAGCAATCGGCTCACAATACCAAATAACAAGGGCTCATCCAACTAGTCAATGATCGTGAAATGATCTACCTATCTTGTAACGTGGCGGGAAACTTAACCCGGCTTCATGGTGGTGATGGCGGAGGCGAAGAAGAGTGGGCCCTTTCCGTGGCCCGTATGTGCGAAAAGATGGCAGCCGAACGCGGTTCAGCCGGCGATGTTCGGGTCTCAACCAAGCGGCGGAAAATGGGAATCGTGCCGATGGCAATGAAGTTCGTCCCAGGCGCTCAACGGTCCCGGGGCGAGTAACAGGAATCGCACTCAAGCGATGCCAGCATCTCGGCGGCTTCGGCGGCCTTCTTAAGTAACAGGTCGGTACAACAGACAGGCCTTGCCCAGCCTTAAAATGGCAAAACTGGTGAAACGGGAAGAACCAGCCGAATCGGCGAAACAAGCATGCCGGATGGCCCTATTACCGTGGTGGAAAGGTTGGATATTGGCCTTGGTAAGTGGAGCGAAAATGGCGGGCCACTCGTCCGGCCGATTGGCTCGGAAGAAGGCGAAAGAACCGGCGGCATGGGCAGCCCCTGGCAGCATTGCACTCTTTTATGTGTATATTGCAAAAGGGAAAATTTCGTTTAGTCCCCTGCACAAGGCAAAAGTGACAAAATCACCCCCTTAAAAGCTATTTTCGCTGTAAATGACAAAATCTGGCCCGGTCCATAAAGGCAACCTAATCAAGCTCGCTATTTTCCAAAAGTATTCCAAACACATTATTCATGAAAAAAATGTTGGAAGCATTTTCGTGAATAAAGCAAATTCTTTAATTGTCTCAATATCTTCAATTTAATCACAAATGGGGTATTTTTATCACCAAAAATAGAGTCACTTTCATGACTCTAACACACTCCCCCAACTTACTCTTTGCTCTCCTCGAGCGAAAGTTAAAGGAACTCTTTCAACATTCTCACAAAACCATGCACAACCATATTCATCAACAACCAAGACATTCATCAAAAGGTAAAGTGAAGAATTTGAACATAACAAGTAAATAACACAATCCTAAATAAAGAACTAAAGTTTCTGTCAAGATTTGCCTATCTCCATTCAAGCTTCTCAAACACACATTTCATGTTCATATCACAATGTTAAAATGTCATGCAAAACTCCCCAACTTATGTACATGCAACATAATGCTCATTTTCCACACAAGATTTTGACATATAATTTCTTTTTCATTCATCACCTTTTTTTTTTTTTTTTTTTTTCTTCTTAACTTCTTAAGCTTTCTAGAAGGTCCGTGTAACGGGCTTTAGGTCAATGACTCCCAAACCAGATGGCTATAGGGCACTAAATGTAAAACACTCCTCGGACTTACTCACCCGAACCAACTAGGCTACAAGTCAAGACTTTATTTCTTTATTTCTTATAAAGCTCATAATTTATATAATGACTTATTATGCTTTCTAGAGGACCCATGTAACGAGCTTTAGGCCAACCGCTCCCAAGCTAGATAGCTTTAGGGGATTAGGTGTAGAACACCCCTCGGGCGTACTCACTCGAGTCAACTAGGCTACAAATCAAAACCAAATCATCAAGCAACATTTAAGCACTTTTAACACATGCAAGATAATAAATGAAAATTTGCTTCATGGGCATGTAAAGTATGTGGGAGACCTGCATAAACACTAAAACACATGACATTTACACAAAACGGTGTCTAACCACAATTATGGACAAACCTAGCACAAAACAGAACCAATAGTTCAATGTTTAAAACCATGTTGCAACAAACAATTTTCAAAAACCTCACAAAACCTTTCAACTAGCACCTCAATTGCTTCTAAAATGGTGATTATGCATGAATTCATGAAAATTTTTAAAAATAACTCACTTTAGTTCACTTTAACCACTTTTGGACTTACAAGAATAAGATTCAACATATTTTCAACAAAAAACATCATCATGCCACAAAAATTTAAGCACACTCTCCACAAAAAACATCATCAATAACACTTCACAAAAATATCACAATCTCCACAAAAGTCTCATCAACAACACTTCACAAAAATATCACAATCTCCACAAAAGTCTCATCAACAACACTTCACAAAAATATAAAATCAAATCAACAATAACATAATTTATTCAAACACTTGCAGAAATTTTTTGAACTGATATATAGCAAAAGATACAATAAAAATAAAAATAAAAAGTTTTTGACAACAATTTTTTTTTTTTTTCGGGGGTTGTTGGTGGTGTTTCGAAAAAAGTCTTTTAAAGAGTGTATATATATATTTTCTACTTGAAAAAAAAAAAATAAAGAGTATATATATAATCTTGCATTTATTAGTTTACAAAAAAAGTTTAAAAATTATATTTCAATCTTTAAAATTTTTTTTTTTTTTTAGTTTACAAATAAATGTTAAAAAGAAATATCAGTACATGTTTTTAATAAATTGTATGCCTTTTTTAAAAAAAAAACATATTAAATGTTTTTTTAATTAAATTACATGGATAAAAAAAATATGTGTAAAAGTAAACACGCGTTTTTAATAAATTGTTTTAATTTTTTAAATAGACCTTTGATGTACTTTGTTGATGCTCGTTTTTGGCACCAACCAATTCTCACGTGGGTATCACTGTTTAATGAATTAATACACGTGATAATGGATATATGAAATGAAATAAACGCAAAGAAGACTTTTAAAGTGGTTCGGATGCTAAGGTAGCAAGTCCTACGTCCACTGACTTGTATTGATATTAGTGTAGGTCAGGTCGCGAAGCGGCGTACATAAGAGTTATGAAAAGTAAGTGTTTTCTTTTACAAGAGAGAGAGAGTTGTTTTCTGTAAAGAATGGCTGAATCCCCTTAATGGAGGGGTCTTCTTCATTTTATACCAAATTGAAGCGTGTAATCATCATTAAATCCATGGGTTGGTGTGATTGTCAGGATATAATTCGGCTTTACGTCCCATTTTCCTTTTTCCAAGCTGACTTCGCACGACTTGCTGCAGAGGAATGGACGCGTGTGAGCTCCATATTATGTTGCAGGTCTGACATGTGCGTGTTGCCACTGCAGGGCTGAGTCACCCTTAACGTGACTTTCCCACGTCAGCCCTTTATTTTCCCAGGTATAACATACTTTAACATAAAATGTCTTTTTTTGCCATTCTCTTAGTTAACTTTATCACCAAAAACTGAAGGCGGAGTGGCTAATTATGGGGGCAAAATGTTAATTCTTAATGTTGTAGGGGGTTAGATGAAAAAACCTTAATAGAAGTTAAAGGAGCGTGGTGTTTGTATTAACCTGTAAATGTTAAAACCTCGTGGGAAATATGTGTGATTAGCTCTTATTTTTACTGGCAAGATAACAAATTCTAAGTCTTTTTTCGGGTAAGTAACAAATTCTAAGTCATTGAATAGCATTGGACCATTGACCAAGAGTGTGTTATAAACCGGCATCAAAAATTTATATTATTATATAAAGTCTCGTTTTTTGTAAAAAAATATAAGGTCTCATTTGTCATGCAATAATCAATGTTAATCTTAAAACAATGCATATTTAAAAAACAAATAAATAAATAAAATAAAATAAAATAAGAACACCAGATAAGTAAAATAAGGAAAGCCAAATGACTATACATATTACAAGAGACAAGAAGACAATGTTAATAAAATCATATAACATGAAGGGTAATTACTATACAGTATACACTCCCCAAAAGCTTAGGAAACTACTTGACCCCAAGAACTTTAGAAACTATAATAAAGATCCCCTCTACTTATTTTTAACTATTAACTTGAACCGTAATAACCTACAATTAGGTACAACTTATTTTCACAAGATTTTTGAAAAAAAAATCAACTAAATTAAAAATCAAAACAACATATGTATTTAAAAAAAAAAAAATCCCAAACTTGGCCAGTTGAAAATTTTGAGTGTTACCGCGTTCTAGCCTAAATTGTGGTTGTGATCTCAAATTGTGTTATTGCAATCTCCTCGTAGTAGTTAAAGTTCAGTAATGGCTTCTTCAAATAGGTAGGGCTGCAAATTAACGAACCGAACACGAATGAACACCCCCATTCGAAAATTGTTCGATAAGCATAATGGGTTGTTTGAAATTATGTTCAAACTCGAACGAACACAAAATCACCATTTGAAATTGTTCGATTAAGCATTCGAATAACTTTTGAATACTTGTTCGAATAAAAAATATACACCAACTTTCCAATTCATGCTCCAAAAAACAAATATAAAACAATTTCTAATTCATATCTGATAGAATTTGAGGTGGGCTTGACTCCTCATCCAATAAGGCCTTTTTGGGTGAGGAGTTAGGCCTACCTCAAATTCTATCATGGTATCAGAGCCAGGTTGGAGTCCTACACTAACTAGACACACTCAAGCCTACTAATTTATAAGAGGGGGTAATCCTTCCATTCAACAAGGCCTTATTGGGTGAGGAGTCAGGCCTACCTCAAATTATATCCTAGTATCAGAGCTAGGTTCAGTTGAGTTGAGTGCTTCACCAGCGGGTGAGGAGTTAGAGCCAGCAACTACCTTTATCAATAGACATGACCCAACATATGAGCTTGACCGTGAGGGAGAGTGTTGGAGTCCCACACCGACTAGTCACGCTCAAGCCTGCTGGTTTATAAGAAAGGGAAATCCTTCCATTCAACAAGGCCTTATTGGGTAAGGAGTCAAGCGCACCTCATATTTTATCATACCCATTTAATTTAGCATTTGAAAATAATCCAACACACTCTCTCTCTCTCTCTCTCTCTCTCTCTCTCTCTCTCTCTCTCTCTCTCTCTCTCTATATATATATATATATATATATATATATATATATATATATATATATATATATATATATTAAATGAAAGTTTTAAATTTACCAAGTGATTTAAAACTTAAGTGGAAATTGTTGTCTTGTTGATTTTAAGAGCTCATTAAACATAAACATAAAGCAATAACAAGAACATAAGGTAAAACACGCAAGATTTTTACATGGTTCGGCAAAATGCCTACATCCATGAGACCAAGTCTAGAATGAAACTAATCCACTAGGTTTACTTTACAGTTCAATTACAAAGTCAGAGAATAAGCCTCAGTTGCCAAAATGCCTCTGTTTTGCTATGCTTCAATCTCTACTCTTTGGTTAAACAATGTACAACCATAGTGAGCTTACAAGAATAAACAACCAACATGGTTAGCCTTGAGCTAATCTCAAGGATTAGAAATGAAGACGCATTTCAGTGGAGGAAGCTCAACATGCTTCAGCATCTCAAGATGAGTATGGACGTGTTTTGGGAACTTTGAGAGAGGTATTTTAAAGTTTTACCTAAGCATAGAAACCTAACAAAAAGAAAGTAAAATAATCAGAGAAAATTCAGTGAACTTTTCAAAGAGATATGAGGCTTAAGAAAAAGTACAATGGAGAAGAGTTTATATAGGAAAACAGCTGGCCATTGCAAGGACAGGTGGCAAGCATCCCTTTATTGAATTTACCTTTATAAAAGTTCAATCCAATATCATGATGCCACCTATCAAAGAGAATATCAACCTTCCAGCGTATTGAATATAATTTTGACAAGTGTTATGGACCACACTAATATCTCAAAAGAGAATATTATAGCTCATGCATTCTAGAAGCATAATACGTGTAACTCAAATAAAAGCATCGATATGAGATGATCACCTGAAACTGCAAATAATCAACATAAGAGAAGGTGGTCACCTTAAGCACAAGGTGATCAAACTGGAAGTTTATATAAAATTTATTATGCTAGAACAAAGTAAGATAATCATATGAGGATTGAGAGTGACCGCTTTAGGTTCATAAGTTGACAAATGACTTACAATCTCCCCCTTTGTCAAACTTATGAACATAGCACAAACAAATCAAACATGAACCTGTCTTAAAAAGTCATCAATCATCCAAAGAGCAGTAAAACATCAATATCTCATTAAAAAATATGGAGTACTAAAACTAAGATATGAACAAGAACATAAATACTCCTCCTCAATTAGTATACTCCCCCTAAGTAACTAATTAAAACAAAGTTAAAAAATAAAACATACTTAAGACAATCAACAAACACAAAAAATGTTCTCTGCACATGAAGGAACAATCATTAGAAAAAAAAAAAAACAAAAAAAACTGTGATTTAAAAACTGAATATTAACTACTGAAATTTAAGAGGTTCACAAAAACAAAATAGACATAAAACAAAACAAAGATTAGACTCAGAGTGACCACCGCATCATATGTAGAGGCAGGGAGTTTTTGAGATAATTGTTCAGGTTTGTTACTCCCCTTCTTTGTTCATAATTCTTCATCCCTTGTGCCTATTTGATCTTCTAACAGGGAAAAATCGGCCAACAGTTGATTTTGTGTATCTTTTTGGTTGGGATGTGACTTGAGGTTGAGCTGAAGGGGTGGAGTCAGCAAGAGGAGGTGCAACTGAGGTGACCACTTTGGTTGGCACCTCTTGTGTGCTTTCATCAGTTGGCCCTTCTTGGATGGTCGCATCAGTAGGCACTTCTTTGCCAGTGGCTTGCACAATCTGATCAGAGGCAGCAACGGTAGCAGCATCCTTGACAGGAGAACCAGTAGCAGCAGCAACATCCTTGGTGACATCAACAATAGGGGAACTCTCTGTTTGGGTAGCTAGATCTGTCTTTTTTGTTGTAGTAGGGTGAACGTTCTTGTTGGGAACAAGAGGGGTATCATGATCCTCTTCAGAAACGTCCGCTTCATGTTGAGTGTCAACAGGTGGTTTCTGTGGTGTAGGAACAGATGATAAAGATAAATGAGGCAGAGGCAAACACAACGAAGAAAAATACCGAATTCGGAATAAATAATGGTGGCCTTGGAGTAGAGCACATCGTACATGAATCCAAGCTCAATTGCTATCAATTTGAAGGCTTCTTTTGCGGACTTCTTATGAATACTGGAGTAGGTATCTTCTCTTTCATAAATCTCTTGAACAGAAAATGAGCTTCAACAAGATCATTTTCCTTTGGCATTTGACGGGATACATCTACAATTGCCGATGACTTTGGACTCTATTTTGTAAATTTGTGCTCTTCTCCTATGATTGTAGCATAATCTGGAGCAAGGTCAGGAGCTGGACGCAAGGAGTCTTTTAAGTTATTTGGCGCTTGAAGACCTGAACACCAAAGAATATAATACTAATAATCAATAAAGGTTCATGTTTTATTAGTTTTTATACATACATTCTATTTTATTCAAACTGATTAAAATCACTCAAACTCATCCTACATATAATACCCGACATTATTGCTATAGTGTCAAAATAAATTCAAAATTATCAAAATCTCAAAATTAAGTGTTTTAGAAATTCATTGATTTCTTGTTTCTTTATGTCAACAAAAATTCCCAAACTCTTTTCAGAAATAATATTTCTTGGTAGGTTATCTTCATGGAGCACATACTGAAGTTGAAGTCAATATTCAAGAGGTTGCTTTTCTTAGGACAGTTTTGATCTTTCATCAATTAAATGTAATATTTCTCGTATATTAATTAATGTTATAAAAATTATCCACTTTCATCACTATTTACCTTGCGTTGTATCGAATTTTGCTGATTGGTTAGCAAGCCCAATGTACCAAGAGAGGTTTAGGGGGAAACAACTAATGCAAGTGAATTTAAAATATTTTAGGCGGAACGTTTCTAATTCCTTCTTTGTTTGAATTGGTGGAATTTACTAGTATGAGTTAATTATTAGTAAATTTTTCACTAATGAGGTTTATTACAATTTTTCACAATCCATCATGAAATTTATATGCCCAGTGCAAGTGAATATTTAGAAGAGCAGTCTTATTGGAACCCTGAATAATACCATATGTATAAACTTCTTATACAAATTCACTCACACAAACCGATGCATTTTAATGTGATTGAATGAATTTAAATTATAGATAATTTAAATAATTGAAATAGATGATATGTCAAACATGCATAATTATTAAATCAATTTGTAACAAATATTTTGTATAATTAGTCGCTACAAGTAGCATTACGAACCCCACTTTTTAACTAAAAAGCCCCCACTTCTATTTTAAGTAAGGGTAAAATTGTAACTTCACAGTTTGTATTCATCCTATAAAAACTAAACTGACTTAAATTAAAAAGCTATATTCTCTATCACAAAACTATCAGCAAACATATTCTCTATCACAAAAATATTTATTTATTTATTTTGATATCACAGATAGAAATGCAAATATCTTTAGAGCCAAGATATTTGAAATTTTTGTAAATCACATCATATAAATTATGAAAAGTACGACACAAATTAATTATTTAATAATAATTTGTTGATGCTGGATTCTTGCACCAACGAATTTTTACGTGTACGACTTTGATTGGCAATTCAATACACATAAAAAGGGGATATATGAAAATGGAATAAATGCAAAGGGAGTTTTTTAAGTGGTTCGGATGCTAAGGTAGCAAATCCTACGTCCACTGATTTGTATTGAAATTAGTAGGTGTCAGGTCGCGGTCGCGAGCTGACTTACATCAGACGAAAAAGTCAAAGAGAAAGTTACAAGAGAGAATGATTTCTATTGCCCTTTTTGTAAAAAATGGTGAATCCCTTTAATGAAGGGAGGGTCCTTCCCTATTTTATACTGAACCGAAGCGTATAATCATCACTAAATCCGTGGTTTGGTGTGATTGTCAGTAGATAAATCTGGCTTTATGTCCCATTTCCCTTTTTCCAAGCTGACAGCGCACGACTTTTACAGGAGAATGGACGCGTGTGGGCTCCACACGTCACTTGGTGAGTCGCGTGTGCATCTTTGCTCTGCGGGAGCAGTCGCCCTTCTCGTGACTTTCCCGTCAGCCACTTTGTCGCCTTGGGCATAATGCCCCCTAGTTTTTAAGGTTGAAGGTCGGACCTTGGAAACTAAGTCATGTCGGAGTTTTTACTCGCCCCGACCTGAACGGGATGAGCTCGGTACAGAACCCGGCGAGCACGATTTTGCGATACTCTGCCCGGAGCGACGACAATATTCGCTTTAGCGACCTAGACGATGGGACGCTCCTCTGCATTCAATGAACTTGGTCTTATCTTTGTCGAGCGATCTGCGCGCGTGAGCTTTTGTCACACATTAAATGCTTTGCATGCTGAGCTGGCGTCGTCTGACAGCGTTAGTGGCGCAGCGTAACCGTTGCGACGACCATCATCACGTCATTTAATGCGGCGTGGGGGCGCATTTAATGCGGAGAGAGGGAGAGTGGGATCGTTTCGTTCCAAGAAGGGGTGGTAACCGTCGATTCGCAGCCCCATATAAAAACTCGCACTTTTCTGATGAGGCTACCAAAATTTCCTTTGCTTCAAGTAGAAAATCTTCGCACGCCAGGAATAACTTTCTTCCGATCGGCATTTTTCAGGCAATCGAAACGAATTCCGGCACTAGCTTCGCGTCTCAGAGTAAGGTTTTTCTTTTTTCCTTTTACATATATATTATTTTCTTTTCTTCTTTCTTTTTTTTTTTTTTTGGTTGAACAGTGGCGTTGAGTCTCTCGGCGTTTCACGGAGACACGATGCCGCCCTTGGATTGAGCCGTGGGACGGCGGCTCGTCGTTGATAGATTTTAGGCGTCCTGTCATTACACTGGGACGAACACAAAGGCTCTAATGACCGTGTCTCACATCGATATTCACATGGAATGGAACCATCAACATCCGAGACCCAGGAAGGACCTGACATCATGAGGGAAGTCCCCGAGGGGCGCAGCCCTCGGTTTACTCGGTTCTTACTTCCGAGGAGTTTGATAGAATAAAGGACGCAGCACGACATTCGCGAGAGGTGTTCCTCGACCATACCCGGAGCGTCGGCGCCCGGAGCAGGCCTCGCCGCGATCTCGAGGAGATCTTCAAGGGTGGAGGGAGGATTCCCTTCCATCCTTTCATCAGTCGGATCTGGATCATTTCGGGATCGCACCGATGCAACTAACGCCAAACGCGTATGTCATCGCTTGCGATGTACATCGCGTCTTGCGAGCGGCTTGGGAGAGCCAACGGCGGTAGAGCTGGAGTCGCCTACCTCGAAGAAGAGTAGGGACAAAGACTCGTACTACCTATCTCGCCGACCTACCATTCTGCGAGGGATACACTACCCCGACAATGCGGGGAGCCTACGAGTCGAAGTTCTTCTTTTTCTTGTCGTCGGCCATTGCCGTTTTCAAGATCCAAGTAGGTTTTCTTATTGAGTACATTATCTGCTCTTGATTCATAATAACGACCTAATTTGTTTTGCGATCAATGAGCGACCCATCGATCATTGCTTTCATGACCCGGAAGGATAGGCTAGTATCCTTTGGAGTGGGCGAGGATAGTCGCGGCGAGGAAGCTTGTGACAACCGCAAACCCTACGGAATGCAGGTTTTTTCGGGCGACAGAGCCTCTTTAGAACCGCTAGAAGGTAAGTTACTGGTTTCTTTTCGGTCGTTGAATGATTTCGTTTACTAACGACCTCGAATGCGAAAACGATGCCCCCAAAGAAGAGGCGGTCCGTCGAGCACGTTCGTCTTTCCTCGATCGAGGATCGAGAGGAGTGTGCTCGTCTTTGTCGCGGTGATCGTGCACGGTCCCAGCCTTCCCGGCCCTGCCTCGCAAGGGGCAGGGCGGTCGGGGCGGGAGACCGCTCGCACCGACTACTGCGCCCCGCCCCAAGGCTCGGCCCCGAGAAGTCAAAGAAGAAAGCAAATTCAGTGAGTCGGAGGCAGTCGGAGGAAGAGCCTCTTAGGAGTGTCAATAAGGAGGTCCCAGGGTCCCGGGTAAACCGTGGGCGAGGCGTGCAAGACGCGCATTCTAGATTCATTGGGGAGCCTACCCGAATATCTGCAGCCGATCATTTATGGCCTGCTCGATTGCGAGCTATCGGAGTCATACAATGAGTTTGTAGATACGGGAGACGACCTGTTGGCTACGTCGTTTCAGCATCTGAGCAAGGTAAAATAGCATACTTTTGAAATTTCAATCCGATTTGTCTCTAAACCAGACTCTGCTCGCAGGGATTGCTTGCGATGAGGATGTCCATGGAGAAGCGTTTAAAAAGGGGGCCGCAAAGGGAACAAGCGACACGGAAGAGGAGGTCGCGAAGAGCTGAGACTTAGGCGTCGCCTTGGAAATGAAAGACATGCGTTTGAAGCGGCGGGAGGTATACGCGAAGGATGCCGCATTGCGATCAGTGGATTTCCAGAAGGCTGAGCTCGACCGACGTGCGGAGGAGGTTAAAGAGCTTCAAAGGACAACCGCCCGTCTCACCAAGGAGGTCAGCGTAAAGGACCAAGAAGCTGGGCGACCTTGAGCAGGCTCAGCCCAGGCTGAAGAAGCTAACGGGGCCTTGAGCGAGGAAAGGTTAGTTCTTGAGGCCGAGCAGGGAGAGTAGGGAGAGGTCACTTTGCATTGGTGAAAATGCAGAATCAGTCCGAGGGGATGGAGGAGAAGGCCGCGGACTGGGCGATCGGGTCCATCTACGTCCTTCGTGCAAAGAATCCTGATTTGGATTTCTCCGACCTCCCGGAATTCTGGCAGACGACCTTGAGGATGATGGCCGAGGAGGACCCAGAGTGCGCGTCCACCCGGGGAACTGACCGGGGGACCCGACCCAGGCGGTGGCTCCTCGAAGGATCTTCCCGACCTGGCCCTTAGTGTTTAGAGAGTCGCTCCCTTTGTCCCCGAGTCTTAAAAACTTTTGTATATGACTTTCTTTGCAATGGAAATTTACTTTTTTATAAATTTGCACTATTTACAATTGTGATTTACATGAGCGATTACATATAAAATGCGACAGAACACATTGAAGCGTTTTAAGCGAACACGGTAATGCTTGAAAAAGAAATTATCAAAAAGCGGCGAGTTTGGGATTCTTTGGTAGTATGGCCGAAGGTGCTCGGCGTTCCAAGCTCGGGGTACCTTGGAGCCATTCAATCTCTTGAGATGGTAGCTCCCCGGTCTGATCACTTTGTCAATCCGGTATGGACCTTCCCAGTTAGGCCCTAGTACTCCCACGCTCTCGCTCCAGGAGAACTTTTACTGCAGGTCTAGGCACGGAAGTCTCTTCGCGACCTTGAGTCGAAGAACCTTTTTGCTCATTGCTTTGGTGAGCTGTATCCATGTGCCTTCTTTGCGGCAGTTGGCTTCAATTAGATCCAAACTTGTTCTCGGGAGTGCTTCGTTGTCGTCCACGCCGTTATGCAGGTCCCTCCGAAGAGCCAGGTCCCCACCTCGGCAGGATCATGGCTTCACGACCATAGGCTAATGAAAACGGGGTTTCGAGGTGGAGGTCCTTAGAGTTGTCCTGTACGCCCATAAAACTTCGGGGAGGTCGTCAGCCCAATTCCCCTTGGCTGCCCCGAGCTTGGCCTTCAGGGTGTGCTTGATGGTCTTATTGACTGCTTCAACTTGGCCATTCGCTTGCGGCCTGGCGACTGAGGCAAATTTTTTGTGGATGCCCACTTCTTGCGAAGCTGCTTGAACTCCGTCATTCGAGAATTGCTTTCCATTATACGAGATAAGGGTGTGA
Organism: Pistacia atlantica; assembly: GCA_026229545.1. NCBI lineage: Eukaryota > Viridiplantae > Streptophyta > Magnoliopsida > Sapindales > Anacardiaceae > Pistacia > Pistacia atlantica. Next base: position 196,200 of record CM047901.1, on the reverse strand, counting down.
GGAATTCCGTGGCGGCACACTATGTTCTTGGCGAAGTCTTTTAACTTCCTCGGTCGTGATCGCGGCCGGTGGCTCTTCCGACCCATTTTGTAAAGTAATCCACCGCGACCACGGCATACTTGACCCTCCCTCCCTTCGGGCGGCATGGGGCCGATAAGGTCGATCCCCCACATGGAGAATGGCCAGGGGCTTGACATAGTGACCAGCTCGTGAGAGGGTGCTCGCGGAATGTTCGCGAACGCTGGCACTTGTCGCACTTCTTGACGAAGTTGTGCGCATCTTGGATTTGGGGGCCAATAATATCCCCACAGCGAACAATCTTGTTCGCGAGATAGTATTATGTAGGTTGCCATGAGATCCCTTCATAATTTCCCATGATGTAGTCTGCTTCTTTAATGGTTACACATCGGAGGAGAGGCAGAATCCTCTCCCTTATAGCCCTGGTCCCGGTGAGTGTGAACGAGCAGACCTTGCTCGCACCACCCTTGCCTCGACTTTATCGCTGGGCAAGGTCCCGTCCTTGAGGTACTGTATAATGGGATTCATCCAGGAATCCGTCTGAACCTCGTTCACGGCCTGTTCGGCCGAGCTGATAGTCGGGATATTGACAAAACGAACAGGAATGTTATCAGGAGCCTCTGAATCTAATGATGAGGCGATCTTTGCCAAGGCGTCCGCTATTGAGTTGCTCTCCCTGGGGATCTGAGCGATCTCAAAGTGCTTGAACGACCCCAAAGAGACCTTAGCTTCTTTCAGGTAGCGGATCATGTTCTCTTCCTTAGCTTGGTACTCCCCTAGAGATGCGGTGGTTGACGACCGGCAGTCGCTATAAATCGATCGCGGTTGCACCCATTTCTTTGGCGATCGCAACCCGGCGCGAGCCTCGTATTCGGACTCATTGTTGGTTGCTTTAAACCCGAATCGGAGAATACCATGGATTCGGATCCCCTCAAGGGACTTACTAAGAGAAGACCCGCGCAGCTCTTTTTACGTCGATGACCGTCGCGTAGAGGTTCCACAGCGAGGTTTGGCGGATAGTTTCTTGCCCGACCTCGCTGGTATTTGCTCACTCGGGAGATAGGAGAATTCCGAGATAAAGTCTCAGAACAGCTTGCCCTTTGATAGTCGACCTAGGCGTGTACCAACCAAGTGAGGCTGGCTCAATTCCATGGCCCATTTGAGCGCTTACCCACCAGGTTATCACTCTGGAGGACACACCTTAGAGGGAGGGTAGCTCGTCATTATAATTCGTGTGGGCATGGAAGTAAGGTCGCAGCTTTCTGGACGCGACCAGCAGGGCAAAAGCTAGTCGCTCCATTTCCGGGTACCGCATCTCAGCATCCGATAGACGCCTACTTGCATAATATACCGGCCATTGAACCTTTTCCTCTTCTCGTATTAAAGCGCTTGACCTGGGAGACAGGACGGGTAGACGAGAGGGGATTTCTTGTGGAAGTGGCTTAGAGGAGCGGTGGCTTCCCAAGATGCTCTTTATACTTTGGAATGCTTGCTCGCATTCGGAAGTCCACTCGAATTTCTTATTGGCTTTCAGTACGTTGAAGAATGGTAAACAGCGGTCTGTTAGCCTCGATATGAAGCGACTAAGTGCATTATTCGCCCGTTCGGACTGCGCGCCTGCTTTTTGTTGGTCGGACTTTTCATATCGAGTAGGGCTTGGATCTTTTAGGGGTTCACCTCTATGCCTCGTTGATTTACCATATACCCACAGGAACTTTCCCCGATGATACTCGCGAGCATTTAAGAGGGTTCACTTCATTACGTAGAGTCGGAGTATGTCGAACATCTCAGCGAGATGTTTAATGTGTTCCGAGGCGACAGGGACTTAACCTTGACATATCGTCACATAGACCTCCATTGTCCTCCCGATCTGAGTGGAGAACATTCGGTTGACTAACCTCGATAGGTCGCACCCGCATTTTTGACCGGCCGAAGGGCATTACTTTATGCTTGATATAGCCCCCGATACGTAATGAAGGTCGTATCTCCTCATCCAGGCTTATACATGGGAAAGTTTGATTGTATCCACGAGTATCGTCCATGAAGCAACGGCTCGTGCCGAGGTGGCATCAACAGCCCTGGTCAATTCTTGGCGGAGGTGAAAGCTGTCTTTCGGGCAAGCTTTGTTCGGTCGTTTGAAGTCTATGCGGGTTAGCCACTTACCATTTGGCTTCTTTACCAGGGGCCTTTAGGGTTAGGCGACCCAGTCGGGTAGAAGCCTGTGCGCAGTCCATTTCGGAGAAGGTTTTCCCGCCCGACTTTAACGCGGCGTACCATCTGGATCCGCGCCCTTCTCTTTTGGCGTCTTGGGCAGCTTCGCTGTTGCGTTCAAGGAATGGCAAATAATGTTAGGGTGATCCCAGGAGCCATGGCATGCGACCGGCGAACACATCAATGTTCTCCTTCAAGAAGTTCACCCGGCTCGGAGGAGGCGGAGGCGGGGAGTTAAGCGACTCCCGATCTTTAGCATTCGGCTCGGCTCTTCGGATCAAGCGTGCCGAGCATCCTCGGAACCAGGCCGCTCGGGGGATTTCTTGGAATTCGTGGATCTATATTATCCTCTCTTGGGCCGCGTAACATCCATGTCGTCATAACTTTGACGGGAGTGCTGTCGCGAAATGCCCAACCCTTCCCGCCCTTATCGGCCATTTGGACGCTTTAATGTAGCATTATGCGGGATCACGCTTTGCGACCAGCCTTCCTCCACCCGTCCCAAGCCGGGAGGGTAGGGGAACTTTATCTTGAGATGATAGATGGAAAGTAGCGCCTTGAAGGTTCTCGGTAGAGGTCGCCTAGGATGCCATTGAAGGCCGATGGGCGTGCGACCGGGAACTCTGTAACTCTAGTCACCTCGTCGTAGTCGCGGCGTGGTAATTGGGAATTGGGTTGTTCCCCATTGGGGAGGTGATCCCAGCAAAATCGTATAGGCGGTGGTGGCGCCGGTCGGCCTCGGCCAGGTTCATCCTATCAGGCAGCTTGAAGCAGAATGTTCCACAGCCTCTCCGTTGTCCAAACATCCTGCTGACATTATGACATCCAATCGGGGTGATTGAGGAGGGCGTCCTCGTCTGCGGATGGTGCGACTGCCTCCAATACGTGAGGAAGGTGATTGGTTAACTTGCCTTCGCGGCTTTACGAGGTGTTGCGATGTGCTGTGCGTCCGATTGCATGATGCGCTTCCCGGCTATCGCATCTGTGCCCCCGTGTGTTTCGGTGCGGACCTCCAGGGGTCGAGGTTCGCAGGCTGCGCGCCAGCTGCGATCACGGCCGCTTGTTCTTTCGCTCCCCTTGGTTCTCTTTTGGGGAGTCGTCAATGTACTCCTTGAAGTGTCCCTTCTTGATAAGCTCTTCAATAGCCTGCTTTAGGGCTCGGCACTCATCAGTGTGATGCCCGTTATCCCGAGTATCTGCGACGGTATTTCTTATAGCACATTTCTGGCCGTTCTGCGGGAGTTTTCATGGGAAGGGTTACAGTTACCGGCAGGCAGGTGGCTTCCTCAGTTTGTCGAGGATCGTGATATGGACACATTGCCAGGGTGTATTGGGAGTACATCGCCCGGTCGTGACGGGAGAGGGAGCATAGGACTTTTGTTCGTAGCAGGGGTTTCTTCCCTTTTAATGATCGTCATTGTCTCCTTTACGATCGCTAAATGCAGCTCACTCTCCCTAGGCACGACTATCTGCTTTGGAGGTGCCGTGATCGCGGCAGGCGAAGTAGCCCGCGAATTCTCTATTCGGAGATACTTTTCCGTCGAGGTTGTAGAATCTGGTGAGGAAATATCGTCATCACTGCAGCTCCTTCCACAGTCGGTTTGTGGGCAAACTCGGCTATTATGAGAGTTCGGATGGACTCCTCGGGGCATGAGCCACCTTGTTGAGTTCCCCGTAGGAAGCGATCAAGCGTGGAGGCGAGGGACTCGTTCTTTCTTGCCATTATGTTCTTTGAGGTAGCTCAAAGGCATTGAAAATTTCCGGTTGGCTTGGAAATGCCGCAAGAACGTCGTGCTCATCGAGGCCACGAAGCGATCGATCCCAGGGAGGGCGACCTTAACCACCGTTTGGCGTGAAGTCGAGGCGTCACGGCCAAACATCGGCATTCGCAAGGTGCCAAACCTGGTGGAGCTCCATCGTTGAACTCATATAAATGATCTTGCGGATCATAATTTCTATCAACGGCCGCATATCCGTATTCTCGAACCCAGGTGGAAGTGGGGGCGCGGTTAGCACTTCCGGAGAGCGGGGAGGGGATGTAGGCGACTGCGCTGTTCGTTTCATTGCTCCCTTAACTGTCGAGCTCTTGCAACTCCTCAATTTGCGGTAATGGAGCCAATGGGGGTTGTTTTCACCCGTGCGAGCCCTCCCTTCTCGGTTGCGCGGTTGGGGACGGTCAGAAGATCGGATTCCTCCTCGCCTCGGCAGGAAACATTTCCGGACCGCGCTCACATGTTGACTATGGGCATGTGAAGCGTCGGAGTTGTGAGGGCACTTTCACGACCCTCGCGGTGGTACGAACACCGCCCGCGAGGTGTGATAACCTCCCTCATAATGATTGGGATTGCTCTGCTGGTGGTGATCGGGACCACCATGTCCAGCATTTTTGCTTAGGTTTGCTTGCATTGTGGCGTGGGACGGCTCGGGATTCACTTTTTCGCCGAGTCTTAATTTTGTCGATATCCCTGTCAAGGGCGCCTTCTGTACTTGCTGGCCCTTGGGAGCTCGTAAGCTTGTTTTTTGCCACTTGCTTACCCTTGCGCTTTCACTGCCGGTGCTCGCGGCGCGTGCTTATTTCCTTTGCCGTGCTAGCGGCTTGCGGCGTTTTTGGCGGTTGCACCGCGCCGGTGTCGCGGGACGACATGCCTTGGTCAGACGGTCCAACCTGCGGAACCGACCGTCACGGAGCTCATTGTCGAACCTCTCGGGTAGCAGATAACGAGGGGGTCGTTGCGGAGCCGTTGGGGTATTCCCAGCGGCATTTTGCTTGGGAAGAGGTGGAGGAATGCGTTGGAAGGGGTGCCCCTCTGGGCTAGGGGGACTCCCTCTGCATGCTGATTCCCCTACTCAGGTTCAGATTGGCGGGCCATTGTAGCTGTAAGACTAGTAGGTCAAAGGTTTTCCTGATGAAGGACGGAGCCTTCAAATCGAGGCCCTCCTTCTCAGCGCCTTGCTTGATCTTTGGATTCTTGCAACGAATTTTTTACGTGTACGACTTTGATTGGCAATTCAATACACATAAAAAGGGGATATATGAAAATGGAATAAATGCAAAGGGAGTTTTTTAAGTGGTTCGGATGCTAAGGTAGCAAATCCTACGTCCCACCGATTTGTATTGAAATTAGTAGGTGTCGTGTGGTCGCGGTGACTTACATCGAACGAAAAAGTCAAAGAAAGTTACAAGAGAGAATGATTTCTATTGCCCTTTTTGTAAAAAAATGGTCGAATCCCTTTAATGAAGGGGTCTTCCCTATTTTATATCTTGGCAAGCGTATAATCATCACTAAATCCGTGGTTTGGTGTGATTGTCGATAGATAAATACGGCAAACCCATGTCCCATTTTCCTTTTTCCAAGGCGTGACGTACGACTTTTACGAGGAGAATAGCGTGGGCTCCACATCACTTAGGCGGAGTCTGACGATGTGCATCTTCTGACGGGAGGCGGGAGGTCGCCCGCTTACGTGACTTTACCCACGTCCATACTTTGTCTCCTTGGGCATAACATAATTCATGAAAATTAGAAGGAAGGAACAACATATGTATTGACGGAGTTTAAGAATTATTTTACCAGTGCGGTTGGAGATTGAAGCGGAGGAGCATGGCAAAGACAGGATTGGGGATGAAGGTCGCAAATTGTAATTGACAAAACAAAGGGGAGATTTGTTTTATGAAACAATGAAGTGCTCAATGTCCCCCATATTGATTAAATGTTGTTTGCCTTTTTACAAATTTAACCTTACTTTAAAAGGACGTGGGGGCCGTTTAGTTGATCAGTGATGCATTGGAAATCACTTTAACAAAGTCAAACAATTATATTATACAAAGAAAAGCAGACTAATAATTATAAATGCTCTCTTAGTTATTATATTCATGTAAAGATGGGCAGGACCGAACCCAACAGGGCCTGGGTCTAGGCCTAGTTGGGATCAGTGTTTCATGGGTCTAGGACCAATGGCCCATGAGAAATATTATGGATCAGACCGATCCTAAGCCCATAGGACTGGTCTTGGGACCAGTCCCATGGGTCTAAATAATTTTATTTAGCCTCTATATTTTTTTTATCTATCTAGGGATTGATCAAAATTACATAGGGGCTTTAATGTAACTTTTAGGGATAATTTGTAAATTTGTTAATTAATTAATTAATTAATAATTAAATATAAATGAATGATTAAATGTTAATGAATAATGACTTAATTCTTAATTGGTTATAAATTTGGGGTGTTTTTAATTTAAATTTTAAGGAGATAATAATAATTCAATTTTAAGTTTTAACATAAATATAATATTCACACAATCACACTTCACAAATAAACAATTAAATAAATTTGATTTTATTAAATTATTAATTTACATCATCAATAATATTTACATCCTACATATTTATGTTTTTGAAGAGGTTGAGTAGTTCGAGATCTTCAGGGTGCTGCTGATTTCTTCTGTCCACATGAGTCCAATCTCGTAAACATGTTATGACTTTAACCATCTTATTGGTTAAAAAACATGTTCTCTTTTCAACAATGTGGCCACTAATTGAGAATACTTACTCGGATGCAATTGTCGAAACTGGATAAAATGTCACATGCCATCTGGGCTACTATAGGGAATTGACTTGCATTGTGGTACCATCATTAAAGCACATTCATCTCACGCTTCTCCTTCGTGGTCATGTAGGATATGTCTATTTGTAGGTATTAATGCAGCTCATTTGGTCCAAGTTGTTTGTATGAGATACTACTTACACCACCACCATTGCCGCATTCCACAAACCTCCAGTTGCTCGTTCCTTGTCATCCTTGGTCTTCATCAAGGTCTTGCTGTTCGTCTTTGCTGGCACTGGATGCTCCAATGTGCCTAGTCTGATACAAAGAAAAAAAACTTTCTAATTTTCTGTTAAATTCTATCAAATAAGAACTATAGTCATATTGTAAATTATAGTCTATCTCAGCAACTGTACAATTAAATACGCTTGATTTGAATATAGGATCTACAATAAGACCTAATCTATATAAGAATGAAATATCTAACTAATATTTCTGATAGTTTTTTTTTTTTTTTTTCCATTGGAGCAAAAATGTCGCGCAAATCTTCATTATATCTATATGTAACAAAAGTTGTAAAAATTCGAAGTAAAACATCTAATGCTACATTAGTAATAGGATAATAAATACCATTTAATAAATTAGTGAAATCATAAAAAACTTTAAGAAACGAAAAAAATAGTTCACAAACCGTCCAATCGGATTCGTTAACGACTTCCTCCAGATAGTTCTTCAAGTTGACGAACTCTGTAAGTTACTTTGCGGTTGGTATAGCTTTTTTCAACATCAAATATATGGACACTCAAATAGGTGTAGTTATCATCACTCTTGCCTTATACCAGACATGGTCCTCTCCGGACGAATAAACCACTAGTCTTTTACATAACCGGACATAGTCCTCCCCCTCGACGTATAAACCACTAATCTTTTACTTAACGGTTTTTGTTAGAAAATTGACCAAGATCAACTCTGCCCCATAAAATCTAGGCTAACATTCCCTAGATTAAACAATTATTTTTTAAAACAAAAATTTAATAAAATAAATATTTCTTATATTTTTTTAAATCATAGCCTCAAAATTAAAGGAGAATGTTTGTTAAACGGGAATAAGACAAATCACTTACAGGGATGTTCAAAACCGGTTAACCGGTCTAGATTCCCCTTTTTCTAAACCAAACCAGTTTTTCAGTTAACCGCTTTTCTGGTTAACGGGTTTCCCAAAACCAATCCCTTCTTCACGTAAAAGAAACCAGAGGAGAAAATCTGTGATTCTTGCTTTGTTTATAAAGTTTCTTTTTCCTTGCTACTACTCTCAGAAAATAAGACGATATCAATCTCAAAATCAACAATCAATTTTCTTGCAACATAAGAACTTCACACAAGGTTATTTAAACACGAAAAAATAAAACTTCACACAAGGTTAAGCAAATTTTCCAAATTGACAAGAGAAAGAAAAAAAGTAGAAAAATCTGCACAAAAATAGTTATAAGAACTCAAAAGAATGAGAGGAGAAGAGAAGAGAGAAATGAGAAGAGGGGGCAAAAATCTGTAGAGAAAAGCGGAATGAGAATGAGAGGACAAAAATCTGCACACACCAAAGAGAAATGAGAGTGACGGAAGACGGAGAAGCAGAGGATTGACGATGAAATGAGAGGAGAAAGTGAAAGTGAACGTGAGAAATGAGAGGAGAAACGTGTACTGAAGATGAAGAGTGAAGTGAAGAACAAAGAAAGGAAAAAGAGAAATAGAATTGGATTTGGATTATGGGATTTAGGTTTTTACTTTTTAAAATTTTAATTGAAAATTAGTTTGGTTTTGGTTAACCAATTATAAAATAACCCTAAATTAGTAATTAAACAGAAAATTTAGTTTTTATATTTTTCTGAATAAAAATGAACCGATTTAAAAAAAAAATTAGTTTTTCATTCCAGTTATCGGTTTGATTTTAACATTTTTTTCGAACGATTCTAACGAATTAGGTCTCCCTAGTAGACCAATTCTCACTTTATTACTTAGATAAAATCCAAAGTAATATATCTCCACCAAAAGAACATAAAACATAATTAAATACTAGTACATTTGATTTCATACAATATCATTGTAACCCCTCAATAACGATGGATGTTACCAAATTAAAAATAATCAATAAATTAAAGGTGCCTTATGAAAAAACAATTAAAACTATCATTAGACAGTCAATGGTGTCTCTAAGACTATGAGATTTAAAAGAATATTAACTATAATACCAGAAAAATCGATCTCAATGACTTTAATATCTTATAAAACTTATAATATAACAATCGATTTTAGTTTAACGAATTTGTTCGTCTAATCATTCAATGCATACTACAACTCATTATAAATGGTATTTAATCATTTCAAATCTTGTAACCAGATGCAAACTCACAAAATATATAATATAATTATAGCTTACGGATAATAAAGATAGCACCCAGAGTAAGGGATTTTTCTTTAAACTGCATAATGAAGACAGCGGCTGCAACAGTAGTTTCCGCAGCAGAAGCAGCGGTTCGGAGGGGCAGAGGAAGCCAAACACCACGCACAATATGCCACTACATTGGACATGTGGAAAGTGATAAATACGCACACAGAAAGAGAGAGAGAGAGAGAGAGAGAGAGTGACATATAATAAAATAATTCAACAAATATCATCTACCAATACCCAATGATAACATAGCATAAATGATAAATCATTACCAGAGGTGGCCCACCACGCAAGATATGCAAGACATTGGACATGTAGAAGGTGTTAATTACAGAGACAGCGCCAGAGATAGAGCGATAAATACAGAGAGAGAGAGAGAGAGAGAGAGAGAGAGAGAGACAGTGATAAATAGAGAGAGAGAGAGAGAAAGAGACTTGCCACACAAATTGCGAAAATCACGGCAAATATCTGGAAAATCACGAAAAATATCTGGAAAATCACAAAAAATATCATAAAGATCAAAGACTTCAAAGACTGTAATCCTCCTAGAAGCAAGTAACTCCCCACCGTTCATAAGTTGTTCTCCATGCTCTTTCCATACACAATGACTTGCAGCATGTCCCAACATTTCCAGCCACACTTCACTTATCACCTCCCATTTACTATTCCTCCCACCATCACCTCTATTCAAAGTCTGCAATTGCTTGGCGAGCTTACATCCATCAACTAATACCGACAGAGAATTTCCTTTATCCATGCTGTTAAGATCCCGTGCTGATTCTTTAAGTAAAGCCTTGCAAACTGTACTTATTTCAATGGATGCTCCAACTAGTAGTACATAAGTTATGGAGATGTCACTTGATGAATACGAAGACTTGTCAATAAAGATTAAGAAGATAACTGATACAAAAATATGGGAGAGCAGACAGATGCAACGGAGAATGATACCGAACACGGAATAAATTGTGGTTGTCTTTGTGTAGAGGACATCATACATGAATCCAAGCTCAATTGCTACCAATTTGAAGGCTTCCTTGGCTGACTTCTCACTGAGAAGAGAGTAACTTTCTTTTCTTTCATCATGATCGAGAATTAAATTGGCATAGAGACACCTGAATTTTTTGAACAAGGAAACAGCTTCGATGAAGTAATTATTTACCTCTTCAGTTGACTTCTTTTCATACTCTTCTTTTTTCTCATGATTCTCTAGGTTTAGAGGATCATGAGAAAAATCACGAGGTGAACGCAAGGAATCTTTAAATTGCTTGGAGCTTGAAGAGTTAAGCACCAATATTCTCTCTCCATACTTAATTATTCCAGCGATAAACACTGGAATGGCTATAAATCTGACGGCATCTTTGTTTTTCCAGGATGGTATAAAGACATAAAATGCTACCATTACTTGGAACACAAACTGAAGAGAGTGTCTTAGCCAAAACTCGTTATCATTTAAGGCGTAATGTCACGACCAGCCTGCTTGCCGACTCAAGCATGCTGCACGTTCCCATTACTTACGGATTAAGTAAACTTTCGGGTGAAGCAGACTTAAGGGTTAAGTTAACTTAGGGGCTAAGTTAACGACTCAGCAGCTAGGTTCGGCGACTAAGCACCTTCGTTTCCAAGGTTGCTCCAAGGCTCGCTACCCACGAGCTTCGTTTCCAAGGTTGCACATATGCGTGCCACCCATGAGCTTCATTTCCAAGACTGCACCAAAGCTTGCCACCCATGGTTTCTTAATGCTGAAACACATAGCTTAGTTATTCATTTACTTTGAGGAGCTTAAGCCTATAAATAGGCAACTCCACCATGTAAAGTTCATAACTTGAATTCCAGCAATATACAGAGTTTATATTTTCTCTATACTTCTCTCTCGTTTACATACTTTAGCCTGTGAGTTTGTGTGAGCGTTAGGCTGCTTAGCTCATTCCCGACGAGTTAAGACCGCACGAACTTAGCAAAGAAGTTAAGTGCGTGACAGTAAGCTGTGATAGGATCGTGGCCACCAAGCTGCAGCAGAAGGAAAGGTGCCCAAAATGCTTGGAGCTTTAAAACACTATCAGCTGCAGAATCTCTTCGGCTGCGGGCTAGACAACCGAGAGCTATTGTTGCCAACATGTCTGCTGTTAAGTATGCTAACCATACAAGGAGATTGATCCACATTCTTCTAGTATATTTTCTTTTAGAACCGATTATGATGAGGATGATTTGTACAAAAAGGCTTAATAAAACCAAAACTCGAATTTCCCATTCATCCCAAAGTTTGATCATATGTTCTGTAAAAGAATATTGCAAAGCCATCTCTTCTTTCCGACGATACGACTGTAGGCAACATAAAATCTTTTAAGAAAAAATTACAAATGAAGTAATGCTGATAAACTATACTAGACTTGTGATGATTCATTGTATCATCACTGTAGACTTTTGCATAGTTCTACAGACAAACGTGCATCTATACGTAGGTTTCCTCACCGAGACTAAATGTGTTTGTAAATTATGAGCGCAATACTTGCTAAACAAAATTGAAAAAAAAAAAAAATTATTCTCTATATTTCAGATCTTTATATTTATTTATTGTAAATGCAAGTTTATTATATGTATAATTCTATATGAATACAACTTAAAATTCAGATTTAAATTCTCGCATGAGGTTAACTCTGTTTCACTTCACAAATTAAACTCTTGCTAGCTAGTGAGAATTCAAGTTTGGATGTTAAAAAACCAAAATATTTGCAAGAGAGATGTACTATGTATACGTACAATGAGGAAAAAAGGACTCCTGATTATATCTATATGAAAATTTTCAGATGTGAAACTAAAATCTAGACTTAAACTCTCATTAATAAAAGGCAAAATCTTGAAAGTTTTATACTTTTCTACTACTAAAAAACAAAATTTTATATGTGATAATTTAATTTTCACTAATAAGAGTTAATTGTTGTTAACAAGAGTTCAAAAAGTCTTGTTTTTAGAAAAACTAGGATGTCTACGAGAGAAATTTATTATATGTGTGTGTTTGTGTGTGCTCAGTGAATAATAATAATAATAATAATAATAATAATAATAATAATAATAATAATAATAAAGGGTGTGCCTAGCTAAGAACTTAGGATGCCAAACCAGGAAGTTTGATTTAGTCAATACGTTAATAAAGAATTGACTCTTTAAAGAAAATGCAAAAGACAAAGATGACTGCTTGTCGATAATTAAATTAAATAAATAACGTAAAATGCCTAAAGAATAACTTCTACGAAGAGGATGGAATCATATATTATAACTTAATAAATTAGTGCCTTTAATCCCATGTTTAGAACAATTTTGGATTATTTGAAGTTGGGACTGAATTCTTTTTAGTCCAAACAATGAACACAAAAAGAAACCCGTGGCCCCTCACGGATCTTCTTTTTTAGAGCCTCATGCAAATGATGTTTGCAGTTTTAAATATATTCCAATATTTTATTATAATTAGTATTGAATATTACAAATATATAATAATAATTTAATAAATAAATATAATTTTTTAACATTTTTATAATAAATATAAATAATTTTATAGTTAAATTAAAATTCAAAGTATTTAGTTAATTTTTATTCAAATTAATTAATTAGTAAAATTTGAAATGTTTAATCATATAGATAGTTTTGTCTGATGAAATACTTCATCAAATATAATATCCTATTATGATTCTTGTCCAATCTAATTCAATCTATAGTTATTCATTTTAGTACAATCCCATAAAATTACTCTAGTCCAGTACTGTGCACCCTAAATACTTATCCTAAACTAGTCTACTAGCATCATATAATTTAGCAAGTTTGTTAGTTGTTACGGTGATAACCGGTAGTGGTTGAATAATACTATTTTTACAAACACCCTTTCATACAACTTTATTTTTCATAAAATGAATAGATGAATGTAAATAAAAAGTCAACTCATTAAATACTCAACAAATTAGATGAATGATGTGTCAATTAAATAGTGAGCTATGAAAGAGTTTATGTAGTATTATTCATGGTGGTCAGAGATACTCTTAAACTAGAAGACTCGGATGTGTTTGATTTTACCAAAAAATAAAAAATAAAAAAATGACGTATTTGAGAAGAGAAAAACTGCAAATAACATAAAAGAGAAAATTGCACCTGAGAGTAACTGCAAATTAGGTGACTTGAGATTTGAGATGCCAGAATTTGTAGATGACAAAATCAAGACGGAAAACAATAATGATTTGAAATGGAGTCGTGAACGAAGCACTGAAGTGTGGAATGAGATAGCACAAGTTCTCCTATATCCCTTAATATAAGATAGCACAAGTTCTACTATATCCCTTAATATAATAGCCTCCTGAAAGAATAACTTCATTTTATGGTTTCATCGATAACAAGCTCCAAGGTTTTCTGATTTTTTTTATCTATACGTGAATCATGCATTTCTAGCTCGACAGTTTATGTTTGTGACAAGAAATTATGTGCAAATGCAAATTTATAACACAATAAAGAGTCCGTAGCTACCATTAAAAAATAGCCAAATATTCTTCAATTAATAACAAAAAATATATCCACAGGGATTATTTTATGAACGGATGACTACTCTTTAACGTCTTTGTTAGTAAAAAATAATCCAATAACAAGCCTTATAAAGGAAGTAAAGTAACTTTATTGCCAAAGCATTCGTTCTTGCAATTAGATGATTTAAAAAAAGCCGGACCATGCTAATAATTGAGGTCCCAGTATGCTTATAAAATATTATATATAAGCATATACAATTCTATTTGATTCCTCTTTATGGAAACTAAAAATAGACAAATTATGCTTTGCTTAACTTAAACTGCATTACCAGGCACCATTAATAGGATAACCTCTTGTTAACTTTTCATTATGCATTAACGTTATTTAGATATTTTCACTATTGTTTTTAAATATTTTCTTGATTTACACCTACGAACATAATTTGTCGTGAATTTTGAGCTTAGTGGGTTTGAACC